>JARFXV010001534.1:0-65000 GCA_031761425.1 Cosmopolites sordidus | reverse complement strand
AGTACAATGGATCACATCCAGGTTGTACAGCAGGCCATAGGAAGGCACAACAAATACTTGGTTTTTATCGACCTACGAAAAAGCATTTGACTCCATCTCAAAGCATGCAATAATGGATGCACTGCCAAGGGGTAGATAAAGCATATGGTAAACCTATTAGGATCGATATATAATGGAGTTACAGCCACAATTCACCTTAATGATCTTGAAGTGGGAATTAATGTAGAACGAGGTGTACGGCAGGGTTGACGCAATATCGCCTATTCTTTTCTCGGCTGGCCTGGAAGAAGTATTCCGTAAATGGGATTGGGAACAGGATGGTGTAAGGATCAATGGTGCAAACGTAAATCATCTTAGGTTTACAGATGATATTGTTCTCCTTTCACAAGACCCAGAAGAGCTGCAAAGACGCATACAAGAACTGCAAAGGGCTGGGAAAGTCCTGCGCATGGATCAGGGAACAAACGAAAGTCTGTGACATCATTGGAAGAGTAAATCAATTGAAATGGAGATGGGCAGGCCATATAGCGAGGCGATGGGATGACAGATGGACCAAGGCAATCCTGGAGTGGATACCGCTTGATCGCAAACGCCCGCGAAGAATACCGAAAGTGCGATGGATTGATGACATCGTTAAGTATATTGGACCAGAGCGGCAGAGGGCCCAGGACCGTGAAAGTTGGAAACATGCTGAAGAGGCCTTCATCCTGCAGTAGATCGACAAGGGGTGATGATGATGATGATGATGATATGTATATATATATATATATATATATATATATATATATATATATATATATATATATATATATATATATATATATGATAATAAATAATTAAACAATATAATTTTTTATATATGTATATGTGCTTTCTATTATAATACTATTCATGAACATATTACATTAACATTTATATATAAAGGTATTTAATAACAGAACTTACGAATTTTTAATAATATTGTTGATAAAAAATAAAAACTGTACCACCTTGGTATATACTCCTGGCGTTTTGACCTGTCCACATATATAACCCCAAGATACAATTCCGATTTGCACTCCGCTAGCAACCAGTGGTCCACCAGAATCTCCCTGAAAAAATTAAGATAATTATACTCTGTTATATATTAGCGATTAGATTTTAATTTAATAATATTATGCAGATCTTTTTATGTCTTAATTTATATTAAAATTTCAGAAGTAATATTCTAATGAAACATACCAAAAAAAGTTTTTGCGATATAACATCTTCGTTCATTTATAATGTAATATAATCCTCAAAACTACAACCATATATCGAGAAAGGTAAAATAATATACAACACTGACTTCTGTGATGAGAAATCCACAGTTAGTCAGATATGTTTGTGCAGGTTCTATAGAAAACTTTGAAATATGGCACTGAATTTCATAATTTATCTACAGATATTTATAGAACAGCAATATATTAGTAACTGCAGAATTCATTAAACCAATGTAACTTATCCCCTCAATAAGAGAGATACGTATCAAAAGTAGAATTCAAATTGGAAGTTCAACCTAAAATGATAAAGGACAACTTACTAAACAGTCTTACAGTAACAGCAGCGGTCACGGTAAATGTGGTGGCATACAAGGCGGTCCACGGGAACCGGTTTTTTAAAGAAGTATGACTTTTACATGACAAGTCAAAATCTAGCGGGGCAATGTGACAACGCTGACTCGAGCTGGCAAGGGCGAAAGAGCATAGAAGAGTGTGTGTATGACAAGAAACCAGGGCGATAATAAAAGTTTTATTTACAGTTCAGAACTGGGATAACCTACGGGTTGTGATAATCGCAGTGGCGGCTCGTCAGGGAAGGCGTTGGGGCGCCGCCCCTTCAGCATTTATCACAGAAAACTATTTTTCAGAGCAAAACAACATATTTTATTGCCGTTCAGGTTCTTTCCTTTAACTAATTTTCCTAGTTCACCTCCTGTATAAGGTTTCAATAATATGAAAAGTAAAAAGGAGGAAGGGGAAAGCAAAAAAAATTAGCAGCATTATTTTCTTCTACGCCCTCCCACTTCATAAACCAACTGGATAATAGGTTTGTGGCTACCCTATTTTTGGCAAAATTGAATCCAATTTTCTGCGTCGAAAAATAGACGACATTCCGATTGAATGACGTAACCAAAAAATAGAGGGGAGGTTTGTTGATATGGCGGAACAACCACAATTGAGTGAAGGTGAAGAGTTTGAGTTAGATTATGAGCCAGAAATTGATGAGAAAAATGGGGCTTATCATTCCGTAGAGCAGTCGGCGGGTGGGTGCTGTTGTGAGGGCGGGCGTTGTTGTTGCTGGAGCAATTGTTGAAAGGCGGTTTGGCGAAAAGCTTCCAGGAAATTATGACAAAAAAGTTTGCTAAAGCGTTTCAGCACCTGGTGATGGCGAAAACTGTGGTGTCGGTATCAGATAAGTCTGTTCCATGTAATTATTCTGGTAGTGGGCGCAGTACTGGCGTTAGTTCTACGTGTAATTCGAGTTGTACGGCAATAAGAACCAAGGCAGGCGGTGAAACCCTAGAACCCTTTGACCCAGATAGCAAAGACTGCAATGTAGTTAGATGGTTAAGTCAGATTGACCAGTTAGGTGAAATTCATGGGTGGTTAGAATATGAGCGAGCTTATTTTATGCAAGCGAAGCTGAAGTGTGCTGTGGGCAGGTGGTATAATGAGCTTGACCATTATGACTTTTCTTGGGTGAAATGGAAGGCGAATCTGAAGCAGACATTTCCCCGGAATCATGATTTCGCGCAATTGCTCAGTGAAATGCTGGCGCGAGTTAAAGTAGAAGACGAAACTGTGATTCACTATTATTACGATTAAATGGCGCAGAATGAAGAAGTGTGAATTGTGTGGGACAAAGGCGTTATCTTGCCTCATTCACGGATTGCCTCCGGGATTGTAGGCGAATGCTAGGATGTTTAATTGCAACACATCCTGTAAATTTTCAACAATCTTCCACAAGTGGAGCTGGCGACTTGAAAAGGAGAAATTCAGGTGGTTCATCAATGGTGGCGTCCAAGGTTGTGATAAAACAAGACAAGATCTATGGATCGGAGCAAATTAGATGTTATAATTGCCAGGAAGTATAAAACTATATTAGTAGGAACAATCCTAAACCCATGGCGGAGAGGTGCAGGTAGTGTAGGATATGACCGGTTCTCCTGTCCTCAACGGCGACTAGGTGCAGGTGGATCTTCGGATGATACCAAGGTGGTTGGTATGGATAAATCTTATAGTCTTGGGTTCAACCAAGGAAGTGAGACAAATCTTGGTAAGTGATCATCCGACTATGATAACTGATTTTGAATTGACATGCATAAAGGCAGGCGATATAAGTGTGTCTGATAGGGCTAATTTGCATGCCTTATTAGAGAAAATGGCGGTATTTTTCTCGATTGGAGAAGGTGATTTAGATACAACTGATATCGGTGAAATGACGATACAGTTGACGACTGACATGCCTATGATGTCTAGACCTTGAGTTCGCGTATTCAAGTCCTATAGTTTTAAAACTAAAACAGAATGACGACGTGTGCATGTGTGTGGATTATAGGGCCTTGAATGCTATTACCGTCAATGACAGATAACCTTTGCCTCGCATAGAAGACCAGTTAGATAGAGTGGCGAAGAAATGTTTCTATACTACACTGGATTGGGCGCAAGAATATCATCAAGCACCCATACGCAGTGATTCCATTCACAAGAGTGACTCCAGATGGGCACTATGAGTACTTGCGGGTTCCTTGGCGAATGCTTCTGCAGTGTTTCAAAAGGTGATTAATAAAATGCTGCAAGGTGTGCAGATTGACCTTGTATTGGCATATATGGACGACGTTTTAATTCCTACAGCTTTTGTTCCAGAACGATTATTAATGCTAGAAAGAGTGTTACACCTGGTGGCGAAGGCTGGCTTAAAATTGAATTTGACGAAGTGTACATTATTTCAAGATAAATTGGAATATCTGGGTGTGAGTGTGTGCTGGCGGTATACGTCCTGGCGAAAAGAAAAGTCAGGCGGTTTGCCATTTTCCTCTTCCAACTAATGTGCATTGTATGAGACAATTTGTTGGACTGGCGAGTTATTTTAGAAAATTTGTGAAGAATTTTTCTACTGTAGCGAGGCTATTAACAAACTGGAGTAAAAACGAGGTTTCATGATGTTGGAGCGACCGCGAACAGGCGGCTTTTGATAAACTTAAGGTTTTAGCTACAGAAAGACTGGTGTTGGCCTTATATGATAGTGATGCCGAGACCAAATGAACAGGTGAAACTCATTTCTTACTACAGTAGAGCAACAGCAGCAACTGAACAATCTTAGCACAATTATGAACTTCAAACTTTGGCGATAGTTGAGTCGGTTAGGAGTTTTCGTGTCTACTTCATTGGCGCCCATTTTAAGGTCGTGACTGATTGTGCGGCTATTAGAATAACTATGGCGAACAACTATGGCGACAAACATGGCGAAAAGGGATCTACTTTCCAGAATAGCTGGGTGGTGGATATCGTTATAGGAGTATGATATGGCTGTGAAGTACAGGATGGGCCCTATCAATGTTTGTTTGGTGAGCTTGAACGAAGATGACTGGTTTTTACAGTGCAGCTGCAGGATGAAAAAGCACAGGGATTGGTGACTAGTCTAATAGAAAACACAGCTGATAAAGACGTAAAAGCTGTGTACAAAGTGAGACAATGGCGATTGTACAGAAAAACTCTGTTTGGTAAGCGAGTATACGTAGGGCAAGATTTTCTTTAGTACGTAAACATGAAGATGACATTGGTCATCCTGGTTTTGACATCTTGGTTTTGACACAGTCTCGGTTTTCTCAAGGAGACCTATTGGTTTTCTAAGATGGGGCGTTTTATTAAGAAATATGGTATCACGATCGGGCGCCGGGTCTGTTGCATTTCATTGAGAAAATGGCGATATCGTTTCATACGGTGGATATAGATCATGTAGTGCCTTTTTGCCGAAGCAAGAAGGGTAATCAGTATGTACTTATGGTGGTTGCCGTATTTACTAAATATACCATGGTGAAGGCGACGAGGTCATTGCGATCCTCTGAAGCGATTCTCAAATTGAGGCAGGTGTTTGGCGAATTTGGGTTCACTGGTACTCCAAAGTGTTTGCTGACTTCTTAGTGGATAAGGGTTTAAACACGTATTAATCACAAGTGTCCTAATCATGATGTCAATCAAAGCACGGAGTTTTTCCCTGCTCAGTTAATGTTGGGTGGCGTGAATGGCGGCCTGCACTAGGCATTGAGGGCGGGACTTATGAGGATTCAGTTCAGTTATCAGTTCTTCGCCAAAGGCGACAACAGTCGAGTAAAGACCTGACAAAGGTAGTATGAAGGCGTAATACGATCGTAGAACGGAAAATACCTGCGGAATATAGGGTAGGTGACTTCACGGGCGTAGCCAAGGGGGGGGGGGGGGGGGGTTGGGAGTTCAAACAAAAATATTACCTAATATTATACCGAAAAAATACGAGGAGTGAAGAGAGTTAAATTATTACGTTGTCATTTAAAGTTAAGAACTTTATAAATATGTCGTAATTTTTCGATGAATATATAGATATTAAATTTCATGTAAGTATATTTTTGTTGTTTTATTTACTTCAAACTACCCCCCCCCCCCCCCCCAAACTAAATCCTGGCTACGCCCGTGGGTGACTTAGTACTGTAGCGAAAGGCAGGCGCTTGCTTAGGCACCTCGAGTTGGCAAGGGCGTAAGAGGAGGAAAGGTAGTGTGTAAGGAGAGAGACCAGGGCATAGGTGGTGGGTATCGTTGGTGGAATTATTATAAATATAATAATTCCACCAATGCTAATTTCAACGAATACTTCTAAATAGAAGTGACAATAGAAGTGATATTTACAATATATTTATTAATATAAAAATAACATAGACAAACAGTTATTTTACTGGGTATTTGGAGCTGATTTCATACGAATTTGATGCCATGAATTCAAATATAGCATTAATTTTTGTCTAATTTATAAGATATAAACATTATAGTGAAATATACGTTACACTATTTTAAGTTAATTTTTATTATATGATTATATTATAATAATTTTTGTATTATTATATAGAACCATAGAGGAAAAAGTCATCGATGAAACCAACTGAACACTTCAAAAGCTTCTTTTTCGTGATATTCTTGAATGTATTTTGGAATAGTCCTTTTTTAAACTCCAGCAGTAATCTGCCATCATGTGTGTATCCCATCTTCCTTGGTAGCGGTCCTCCATAGTTTTAATATCCTGGTGAAATCTTTCACCTTCATCCAGCAAGAAATTGAGAGCATTTCTCAACAAATGTTGCATGACGTGATGGAGACTTTCACAAGGCGCTTGCGAGAATGCATCAACTGTGATGGACACCATCTAACTGATGTTTTAAAAAGTGAACTTGTTTCTCAAATGCTATTTGATGTAGAATAAGTTGATGTTAATAAAATTGTGAAAAATACAATACTTTTTTTCACACTTTTTCCAAATGCGAGAGTGATGCCCGGCCCTGAACTATCTATTCCAATTCTAATCAGTGAACTACAAATATTCCAACCTCTGGATGAGATCATTTAACTCATCCTGGTTGAAATGTTGAGATATTGATGATATCCCCTCATAATTACTGTCTCTTTCACTAGAATCAGAAGGGTGATATATTACTATCCATTCCAATTGTAATCAGTAGGCTACAAATATTCCAAAAAACAAGCAACCATTGTAGAAGATCAGATAACAAAATTAAATTGATGTTACAAAAATACAACGTTGAAGTAATATATTCTTCAGTGGTAAAATATATAAATTAACTCTCAAATAAATGAAACAACAACGCTAGCTGCCAGGTGCACTTAGGCTTGTGGTGAAAACTATTTGAAGGACGGAAAATTCGAACCCACAGATAATTTGTCTTTAATCTATAGTCAGAAATGACCGATTTTCCGCTCTGTAGGTTACTTCAGTTGTTCTCAGGCGTTGAAACGAGCCCAAGTGACAAATACATTAAGACTCGAAATCGGTTTCAATAGAGTGGAGAGATACTCATGTGGAATATGAATGAAAATGTCTGCCGTTTAAGTAACACTAGAGTTTTTCTTATAGAAAAAAGTTATTATTTATGTATTAGTTAATGCATTTTAATATAAATACTTACAATACAGCTATCTAAGCCATTTTCTCCAGCACATAACATGCGGGTAGTAATCGAGTTTCCATAACTCGTTTTTTGGCAAGATTTCGTGCTAATGAGAGGAACGGTAACAGCCTAAAACATAGTAAAGTTATAACAAATTCATTATAAAATGACGGACAAGTTTAAAATGAAAAAAACGGAAATTGAAACGTATTAACGTTAATTTAAAAACGTATTAACAAAACCTTGCGTTAAAAGTTGCAGTGTTAAAAGTTTGCGTTAAAAGTTGCAGTTCGAAGAGAATATATTAAACATATTCCAAAACAAACAAATATTTTTTCCGAGCTGCACGTAATAACTGGGGTTTTGAAAAAAATGTCATACATAAAAATATCATATATAAGTATTTTTATTTTTATTTTATTCTTATAATGAAAAAGTAATATCAAATTGAAAATACATTTTTAAACCGAAAAAATCCGAGCGCGTGTGACGTCACAATGTTTATTTTCCCTCAACATTACAGACAGCTGATACGATCGTTTTAGTTTTTAATCAACTTATTCTTGTTATTATCATCGTTGTATTGATAAATTTATTGAAAATATCAAATCTAATTAGTTATCGTGCCTGTTTCGTATTATTTTGAACGAATACTACAAAAACAACTTCCGAAAACATGTTTTAAATGTGCTACAAGATGTTAAACGTAAAAATCAATTGTTCCAAGCAGCATGACATATTAAGCATAAAACAACATCAAATTTTTATAACCACCTGTCATCAAATACATACGAAAGATTATTAGTTATAACATTATATCATTTTTCTTATGTTTCAGCATTTACTACCTGCTACACAATCGTGACATTGAGTGTCTTAAACTTTTCTTAGTTTTTCATTAATAATTAACGTAACTGTATAAGCTTTACGTAGAATTTTATGTTTTGGACATACAGGTCCTTTCACTGTGCGGACACAATTTCTGCGGTTAAATTAAATATAACTTATAGCCTTGTCACCGTAACTTTCGCGTGACACCCTACAAATAATTTAATAGAAATATTTTTCTCTTATTTAAATTTACATCAATATTGTTTTAAAATTCAAATTGATGCTTTAGCACCTCCAACTTCAGCTGAATTGAACCAAATGTAATTTTTGAGAAAATGTGTGACTATAAAAATATCCACAATGAATATTTTATCAGAATTGGCCTTTATGAACCCTTTGTCACACATAGCCAAACATGGTTACTAATTAAATTAGTGACCAACAATATTTTTTGGACTAAACTTCAATAATTTTCACAATATATACATAAGTAAAATGCCATTGACAGTATTTCCGTGAAAACATGACAGCCAATCGTGGAGCTTTCGTAATCACATGCAAACAATGTTTTTTTAAGTTTTTTGTATTGATTTTCAATATTGTTTATGATGAAGTTTTAAAATAAAGTAAAAAATTGATAATTATTTTTTAATCAACAACCCAACTGCCCAAATCTTCATCCGCCCCTCAAACGTGAGCAATGAACTGATGATGGTTTAAGGCCCAAAACCAGCCTATGAAGACGCTTGCTGATGTTTGGAGGGCGGTTGAAGAAATGAGTAATTATTACCTGGCGCAATTATTATTCTGCATTCTCGAACATTTAAAAAAACTTGAAATTTGAATATATTATTAAAGCAATATAAGTTAAATGGTAAATATAGAGAGAAGTTAAATGTTAAATATATAGAAGAGAAGTTAAATGTTAAAGGTTTATTAAATACCCAAGGAAAGTATTAGCCAAATTTGTTTCTGCCTATGGACCAAAAATTAATATCACATAGTTAGGTCATAAATATTATTAGAACCTGGAAAAAACTGGAAAAAATTTGTATTATTAGAATTCTAGAAAAGTCCATTCATTTGTAAGAAACATTTTGGAAGTAGACAGTACCTCATCTGTTTAAATAAAAAACCAAGATTAATATCTAAATTTCCACTATACTATTACACTTTCCACTATAGTGGAAATTTAGATATTAATCTTGGTTTTTTATTTAAAATTAATTTCCATTAAGTATCGGCTACCTCAGTTAAATATAGCTCATCTGTTTAAGAAAAAGTATATTTTTTCACCATTGTTTAAAAATATTAGATAATAAAAAAGTGTTATTCTCTCTTTTATTTTTGGAAAAAACCAAAATGATACTTATGCAGAAGAATTAGCATATTTAAAATTGGGGATTTGGGCACTAAAATTTGATTATTTCATTTATTTATTTGAAGAAAACGGAAAAAGCACTTTTATTTTGGCCACAATACTGGCTATTCATTTTTAACAAATAATATAATTTTAAGCAAATCATCAGTTTTAAGTTTGCTTTTGGTTTTCGGTAAATAATGTACTGTCAACACTACACTCATCAAACTCTGTAACAAATAGTCAGCTGAGTATTGTAGTGCGTCATGTGCACTTTTTATTATTTCATTAAAAAACATTAATAAGATAAGAAACCCTAAGAAAGATTGCTGAGATACCAGTGTGTCGAAGTTCGAACAAGCTTTAGAACAATGAAAATTTAGTCTGTACTTTACGCTAAGTCCATAACTGGCAATAGAGTGTTAAATTGGTTTGCTTCAAGACAATATCCAATGAACATTTTCAACAGCTAACTCAATATTTTCTTTTTCAAGCCAAAAAAACACATTATATTTTGATTATATTTTTTGCGAATGTGTAAAATATGACGGTTAATTAATTCAAACAAATGATCTTGAAAAAGAAAAATATAATATCCACTTAGAACTATAACAGTAATCACATTGTAATCTAATTGTAAACCGCAATGTAAAATCGAAAAAGATACCGACAAAAACTTACAAAAGGTACCATTGCTAATATTTCATTCGATATGCAAAACGTTGTTGCGCTCCTTAAGGCTAATGTGTCCAACTTCTTTTACAAACAAAAATTAAATGTACTCAATTTAAAAGCGCATTACACAATGAATAAAAAAAATACTATGGGATACGGTATAAAATGACCTTATTCTAGACGGAATAGTCTAAGATGATCCAGATATAAAAAATCTTATCGTGTGGTTCCGCAAAATCGAAACAGCACTATGTCATTTTCCGTCACAAATAATATCATTTCAGTCACAACTAATATTGATTGAACAAATGTTTTCCAAAGCTGGACATGGGAACATGGACCTCGTTCGATCTACTGGCACGATTTTCACAAAGCTATATAAAGCCGTTTCGGAATTAAAGGCAAATAACCCATTTTTTTTTAAAGAATGTGTACAACTTGGAAATTCGATTTGCTATTCTAGTAAAAGACACGTCTCCACGTTCGCAAAGCTATCTCTTGCCGTTTCGAAATTAAATGCAATATACAAAACAAAAATAAAAATTTGTACACCTTGGATATTCGATTTGCTATTTCACTTGAAAGGCACATTTCCTAATTAAACAGACCCCGTTCGATCTGCTGGTACTATTTTTGCAAACTTATCGCTCATCATTTCGGAGTTAAATACAAATAACCGAAAGAATTTTTTAAAAGTTTGCACAACTTGGAAATTCGATTGGCTATTCTAGTAAAAGAGACATTTCCTAACATAACAGACTCCGTTCGATCTACCGGGAACTATTTTTGCAAAGGCATCTCTAACCGTTTCTGAGAAAATCGCAAATATCAAAAAAAAAATCGAAAAAGTTTTTCAACTTTGAAAATCAAACTGTTATTAATGTTAAAGACACATTTCTTAACTAAACAGACCCCGTTCGATCTACTGGCACTATTTTCGCAAATATATCTCTCACCGTTTCGGAGTTGAAGGCAAATATTCGAAAAAATATATGAAAAATGTTATTGCATCTTTGAAATTGAAATTGTTATTGATGTAAAGGACACATTTATTATCGTAACAGATGCCGGTCGATCTATTGCCACTATTTGCGCAAAGCTATGTAAAGCCATCTCGGAGGTATATGCAAATACCCGAAACAAATCGAAAAAAGTTGTTGCAACTTGGAAAATGAAATTGTTATTAATATTAAAGACACATTTCTTAACGTAGCAGACCCCGTTCGATCTGATGGCACTATTTTCGCAAAGTTCTCGCCGTTTCGGAGTTAAACGCAAAATACGAAAAAATTCTTGTTCAGGTGGACTTTATCCATAGCCAGATTGAACGGAAACTTAGATACTCCGAAATTTATAGCACTGTTACATTGATTAGATATCTTAATGGAATTAAGAACAAACTGGTTTTAACTCAAATAGAAATAGAAGATTTTTTGATTTTCAGAAATATAGTCATTTTTATACAACCTAGTACAATATTTCCAAGTAAAGCATTTGGAAGTACAATTGACTTTAATGCAATACGTATCTTATAGAAATAATTTTGAATAAGGATGAAGGATGTATTGAAAAACAAGAAGGATGTATTAGATAAAAAAGTCTGCCCTATATTACGAAAACCACTTAGAATCCAAGCAAAAAACAAATTCATTGCTTCTATGTTAAAATATTAGCAGGAATAAGAAAACATTTATATGAATTCTCTTTTGAAGTAAAATGTGAATAGATTTGGCACAATTTTTGGACGAAGGGAAAATTTTTTCTCTATTTTTTATTTTCATTACGTCAAGTTCAACCTAGATTTTCAAATAGAAAAAGAAATATTATTTTCTAAATCTTTACTAATTTTCCTTAAACTGTCTCTCGTTAATGTCTAATACTGGAAAAAATAAAAGGTTTCATAATAATGACATTACGTAAAACTAAACTTCAGATCTTGTTTTTTTCAGTTTTACTTTTCTGGGCTTGGCACACTCTACTCAGGTGACGATATATTCTCATTTTTTTTAATTTCAAAGATTTGTTTATGTTCTATTTGTGGCTTATTTACTTGCTCCTTTAATATTTCTGAAACTCTCGTATTGCCTTTTCTAGATCTAGGTCATCTCTATTCAGCATATTCTCTTGTAGCTTCATATTTGTTACCCCTAGCAGAATCCTGCCTCTTATAAGGAAGTTCTTTTGATCACTAAATTACTTCAAATATTTTTAAATATGTTGCTCATTTATCAATTCATACTTCTTGCTTCGGGAGAAGAATGAAAACTTTTCATAATTGACATTAGTTTTTGGTTTGCAATATGTTTGGAATTCCTCAATAAGTTTTTTATATTGTTCCTTTTAGGTTGATTTGACGCAAATGTGTCAAATGAATCAGAATATACTGCAGATCTAACTTTGTTCCTTGATAAATTAATTGACAACTGCAATATTGTGAAATATACTAAAGTTTTAGCAGCGAGATCTCTGATATATCCAGTCACTAAGACCTCTGACTATCTGAAGTGTTGATTCAAAACCAAGAACACTTTCTTAAATAAATGCAAACTTATTGCCATTGAAATTTTTTTCGGTGAGAATCTAGTGACGTAATCAAATTAACTAATCAGTTAGTCCTCCAATTTATACATTTTTGTTTGTTTATAAGTTTGTTATACAGTTTGTTTTCCGTCAAGATAGTTTTTCTTCTTATACGTAAATAATATCATTGTTTATATTTTTAATTTTAGTCGTAGTTCTAATGGATTATGATAAGGAAACCTAACTTTTGTTAAAACTTTACAAATAGGTGAATACTGATGAGTATTATGAAGAAGATGTCCCAGAAGTAGATAATGTAGAAAATAGAAGTGATAATGGTGAGACAGAGCAACAATTTGAAGAAAATGAAGATGAAATGAAAATTGAATTAGCTCATCGAGAACCCCTTTTTATTGGTAAAGATGGCAGCACTAGATGGCGAAAACATTGCAAGTTTCGAAAGATTAAAACACGCAAACAAAATACTGTCAAAACCTTTCCAGGAGTTAAAGCCATTGCGAAAAAACTAAAATCGCCTATGGATATCTGGAACTTCTTTTTTACAGATGCGATGTTGGAAGTTATTGTTGAGAGTACAAACAAGAAAATACAAACTCTATATACAAATTATACGCGCGAAAGAGACGCTAGGCTGATAAATATAATTGAAATCAAAGCTCTGTTAGGCTTGATTTATTTAGCTGGAGTTCGACATATAAACATACTTAATACTTTGGATTTATGGAAAGTGAACGGCACGGGAATAGGGACATTTAAATTGACTATGGGTATCAACAGATTTAAATTTTTACTTTATATATGATTTGATTACATTCCTGCTAGAAATGAGCGAAAGAAAGTTGATAAGTGCGCTCCTATAAGACAGCTCTTTGATACTTTCGTGCAACACTGCAAAGATACCTACAGCCATTCAGAATTTGTCACAATTAACGAAAAGTTGGAAAGATTCACAGGCAATTGCAGCTTTCGGCAATACATTTCTAGTAAACCAAACAAATACGGTTTGAAGTTGTTTACAGCCTGCAATGACCATATCAATTAAATACTAGTAGCCAAAATATTGTAGAGCGCTTGACTGAACATATTAGTATCTCAAATAGTAATATTACAACAGAAAATTAGTTCACTAGTTTGCCTTGTTGTTGACTTTTAAAGTCGAGAAGACTGACTCTATTAGGTACTATCAAAAAAAAAATTGTTTATCGGTAAGAAAATGGTACAAATAAATTCAAGTCGCCCAATTGGGTTTTCAATGTTTGCTTTTCAAGAAACTACTACCACACTATCCTATATACCAAAGAGGAACAAAAAGGTTTTGTTGCTTTCAACGATGCATTTTACTGATGATATTCATCCCAATAGTCAAAACCCGAAATGATAGAACTTTACAATGTGACTAAAGGAGGAGTAGATGGTCGATACAGCCGTAGAAGGAGATGGCCGATGGTTATCTTCTATTACATGATAAATGGTATGTATGTTTAAATTCCTTCATAGTTTATACAGCGAACAATCATAACATAAATACAGTTCGTAGGGATTTCAATCAGTAACTTTCTGCGGCATTAGCGTACGATTTCATAAACTTCGGATCACATGGTCAGCACTACCCAGAACTCTAAAAGACCGTTTACGAGAAATATGTTGGATTGTCAATGAACCCGTACCGGAGAGAGTTGAAGAACAAAAAGGGAGGTGTTATTTCTGCGATTATAAGGAAAACAGAAAAAACGCAATATTCCTGTGCATACTGTACAAAATATTTATGTCTGGGACACGTGTTGTACCATTATGTCTGGAGCGTATGATCACACACACACACAATATTTCTGTTCAAATATAATTAACGGTTTTTTATTATTTATAACTATTAGACCATTAGGTCTATGAAATAAATTTCGTTTTACGTTTAGATTTTTTGTTATTTTTGACCCTTTTATAAAAGGAAAAAAAAATAGGCTACAAATTTTTGTAACCTGTTTTAATAACAACAGTTATTATTTTTATTAATTTTATCATTAATTTTATAATTTTTATTAATTATCTGGTACCACATTCACCAGGAACCAAATGCAGTATTGCACAATAACTTCAGACAATTAGAGTATTTCTAACAGAAAAAATAATTTCTGCTATATCTTCAGAGAAATCGAATTCAAATGAATATGTTGGAAAAGAAAATGCTGCTTTTAGGATATTTAAAATTGGTAGATGTACTGTAAGATACATGAGTGAGTGGATTATTAAAATATTGTTCAAATCAAGAATACCATACATGTTAAAATATTTTAGTAAAAAATCACTGAGATTATTATAGATTAACATTTAATTTTTTTAATGAATCACCCTGTTCTTAAATTCACTTCACTTATTAATTTTATATAATTCTTATATTGTTTAGAGATTCTAACGTTTACAAAAACTATATTTCTAACAGTATTTCTAACAGAAAAAATAATTTCTGTTATATCTTCAGAGGAATCAAATCAAAATGTATATGTTGGAAAAGAAAATGCTGCTATTAGAAAACTTAAAATTTGTAAATGTACTGTAAGATACATGAGTAAGTGGATTATTAAAGTATTGTTGAAATCAAGTATACCATACTTATAACATTAATTTAATTAATAATTACTGAGATTATTATAGATTAACATTTAATTTTTTTAATGAATCACCCTGTTCTTAAATTCACTTCACTTATTAATTTTATATAATTCTTATATTGTTTAGAGATTCTAACGTTTACAAAAACTATATTTCTAACAGTATTTCTAACAGAAAAAATAATTTCTGTTATATCTTCAGAGGAATCAAATCAAAATGTATATGTTGGAAAAGAAAATGCTGCTATTAGAAAACTTAAAATTTGTAAATGTACTGTAAGATACATGAGTAAGTGGATTATTAAAGTATTGTTGAAATCAAGTGTACCATACTTATAACATTAATTTAATTAATAATTACTGAGATTATTATAGATTAACATTTAATTTTTTTAATGAATCACCCTGTTCTTAAATTCACTTCACTTATTAATTTTATATAATTCTTATATTGTTTAGAGATTCTAACGTTTACAAAAACTATATTTCTAACAGTATTTCTAACAGAAAAAATAATTTCTGTTATATCTTCAGAGGAATCAAATCAAAATGTATATGTTGGAAAAGAAAATGCTGCTATTAGAAAACTTAAAATTTGTAAATGTACTGTAAGATACATGAGTAAGTGGATTATCAAAAGTATTGTTGAAATCAAGTATACCATACTTATAACAATAATTTAATGAATAATTACTGGGATTATCATAGATTAACAATTATTTTTTTTTTAATGAATCACCCTGTTCTTAAATTCACTTCACTTATTAATTTTATATAATTCTTATATTGTTTAGAGATTCTAACGTTTACAAAAACTATATTTCTAACAGTATTTCTAACAGAAAAAATAATTTCTGTTATATCTTCAGAGGAATCAAATCAAAATGTATATGTTGGAAAAGAAAATGCTGCTATTAGAAAACTTAAAATTTGTAAATGTACTGTAAGATACATGAGTAAGTGGATTATTAAAGTATTGTTGAAATCAAGTATACCATACTTATAACAATAATTTAATGAATAATTACTGGGATTATCATAGATTAACATTTTTTTTTAATGAATCACCCTGTTCTTAAATTCACTTCACTTATTAATTTTATATAATTCTTATATTGTTTAGAGATTCTAACGTTTACAAAAACTATATTTCTAACAGTATTTCTAACAGAAAAAATAATTTCTGTTATATCTTCAGAGGAATCAAATCAAAATGTATATGTTGGAAAAGAAAATGCTGCTATTAGAAAACTTAAAATTTGTAAATGTACTGTAAGATACATGAGTAAGTGGATTATTAAAGTATTGTTGAAATCAAGTATACCATACTTATAACAATAATTTAATGAATAATTACTGGGATTATCATAGATTAACAATTTTTTTTTTAATGAATCACCCTGTTCTTAAATTCACTTCACTTATTAATTTTATATAATTCTTATATTGTTTAGAGATTCTAACGTTTACAAAAACTATATTTCTAACAGTATTTCTAACAGAAAAAATAATTTCTGTTATATCTTCAGAGGAATCAAATCAAAATGTATATGTTGGAAAAGAAAATGCTGCTATTAGAAAACTTAAAATTTGTAAATGTACTGTAAGATACATGAGTAAGTGGATTATTAAAGTATTGTTGAAATCAAGTATACCATACTTATAACAATAATTTAATGAATAATTACTGGGATTATCATAGATTAACATTTTTTTTTTTTAATGAATCACCCTGTTCTTAAATTCACTTCACTTATTAATTTTATATAATTCTTATATTGTTTAGAGATTCTAACGTTTACAAAAACTATATTTCTAACAGTATTTCTAACAGAAAAAATAATTTCTGTTATATCTTCAGAGGAATCAAATCAAAATGTATATGTTGGAAAAGAAAATGCTGCTATTAGAAAACTTAAAATTTGTAAATGTACTGTAAGATACATGAGTAAGTGGATTATTAAAGTATTGTTGAAATCAAGTATACCATACTTATAACAATAATTTAATGAATAATTACTGGGATTATCATAGATTAACATTTAATTTTTTTAATGAATCACCCTGTTCTTAAATTCACTTCACTTATTAATTTTATATAATTCTTATATTGTTTAGAGATTCTAACGTTTACAAAAACTATATTTCTAACAGTATTTCTAACAGAAAAAATAATTTCTGTTATATCTTCAGAGGAATCAAATCAAAATGTATATGTTGGAAAAGAAAATGCTGCTATTAGAAAACTTAAAATTTGTAAATGTACTGTAAGATACATGAGTAAGTGGATTATTAAAGTATTGTTGAAATCAAGTATACCATACTTATAACATTAATTTAATTAATAATTACTGAGATTATTATAGATTAACATTTAATTTTTTTAATGAATCACCCTGTTCTTAAATTCACTTCACTTATTAATTTTATATAATTCTTATATTGTTTAGAGATTCTAACGTTTACAAAAACTATATTTCTAACAGTATTTCTAACAGAAAAAATAATTTCTGTTATATCTTCAGAGGAATCAAATCAAAATGTATATGTTGGAAAAGAAAATGCTGCTATTAGAAAACTTAAAATTTGTAAATGTACTGTAAGATACATGAGTAAGTGGATTAAAGTATTGTTGAAATCAAGTATACCATACTTATAACAATAATTTAATGAATAATTACTGGGATTATCATAGATTAACATTTAATTTTTTTAATGAATCACCCTGTTCTTAAATTCACTTCACTTATTAATTTTATATAATTCTTATATTGTTTAGAGATTCTAACGTTTACAAAAACTATATTTCTAACAGTATTTCTAACAGCAAAAATAATTTCTGTTATATCTTCAGAGGAATCAAATCAAAATGTATATGTTGGAAAAGAAAATGCTGCTATTAGAAAACTTAAAATTTGTAAATGTACTGTAAGATACATGAGTAAGTGGATTATTAAAGTATTGTTGAAATCAAGTATACCATACTTATAACAATAATTTAATGAATAATTACTGGGATTATCATAGATTAACATTTAATTTTTTTAATGAATCACCCTGTTCTTAAATTCACTTCACTTATTAATTTTATATAATTCTTATATTGTTTAGAGATTCTAACGTTTACAAAAACTATATTTCTAACAGTATTTCTAACAGAAAAAATAATTTCTGTTATATCTTCAGAGGAATCAAATCAAAATGTATATGTTGGAAAAGAAAATGCTGCTATTAGAAAACTTAAAATTTGTAAATGTACTGTAAGATACATGAGTAAGTGGATTATTAAAGTATTGTTGAAATCAAGTATACCATACTTATAACAATAATTTAATGAATAATTACTGGGATTATCATAGATTAACATTTTTTTTTAATGAATCACCCTGTTCTTAAATTCACTTCACTTATTAATTTTATATAATTCTTATATTGTTTAGAGATTCTAACGTTTACAAAAACTATATTTCTAACAGTATTTCTAACAGAAAAAATAATTTCTGTTATATCTTCAGAGGAATCAAATCAAAATGTATATGTTGGAAAAGAAAATGCTGCTATTAGAAAACTTAAAATTTGTAAATGTACTGTAAGATACATGAGTAAGTGGATTATTAAAGTATTGTTGAAATCAAGTATACCATACTTATAACAATAATTTAATGAATAATTACTGGGATTATCATAGATTAACATTTTTTTTTTAATGAATTACTCTGTTCTTAAAAATCACATATGATTATACATCATCAGTATTAATGTAGAAAATTTTATTATTTTTAATGGCCCTAGTCATTATTTGATGCAAAAATTGGGCAATTTGATTATAGAATGCTTATCTATCAGATTCAGCTATCAGTTGTGGTGAACAAGGAGGAGTGTGAATTAGATTGTAAATGGAAGGGACAGTAAATTAGATCATATTATATTTTCATTTACTAAAAGCAGCTGTTTAATTTATTCAATAAAAACAGAAACATTGAGGAATTGTCAAAAGAAACAAAAATTGAGAACACCCGGAGATACTTCTGGAAATTAGGGGATGCATATTATGTATTCCATCACCTAGAGGTGATGTGTTAATCAACGTTTCTGACCGTTTATGAATATTTCTATCATATTACAATTCTAGCATAAAACAATATACTTTACTTGATTAACTTCGAATTAATCAAAGAAGCGTTATAGTGAATTTTTGAAATGCATAAATTTCTTTTATTTTTAAATTTTAGTATTAAAAAATTATATTCAACACTTTAGTTAATAAAGAAGTGTACTTAAATAGGAAAACTAGTATTACAATAGGTATCACTAAGAATCAATTTAGTTTCATGGATACACATCGCAGGGGGCAGACAAACAATGTTTTCATTAGGCTATATCGATGTGTCAACTGTAAAGTATCGAATTTGAAAAAATGGTTTTTTCATTTTCGCCACTTGACAGGTACCTCACGGGCGCTACGCACAAGGGCATAAGAGCGAATAGAATACGAGTTTCCTTTTAGAAAACCAAATCATAATTGTAAAGTATTGTAAAGGGTTATCAAACTAACACTATATAGTTTTGTAAAACGCCATAGCTGCCATTTTTTTCTTATTTCCGCCAAAAATGGCATTTGTGTTTAGTATTGTTTGGCAAATTATTATGAAAAAATATATACAAATATATAAATACATACATATACAAATATACAAATATACAAATTGTTTAAAATTATTAAGAAATGAATAAATCTTTATCTTACGTAAAATTTAATGTTCGACATAATCGATCTACATAGCTTGCTATTTATAGTTTAATTTAAACATTCGAATCAAATGGTAATGTTTGTGATGCTAAAAATCCAACCCGTCAAAAACTTAAACATATTGCTGCGTTCTCAAGGGCTTTCTTATGGCACTACATGGAATATTTTTCATAAATATTTGCATTTCAAGGCGTATAAAATTCAGTTAACTTAAACGATGAAAATGATCATTTGTTGCGTAGAAATTTTGTAGATTGGGCTTTAGAGTAACTTGAAACATATCTATCTATTATTTCAAGAAATCAGTTCATCTTCAGCGATGAACCTCATTTTGGATAAACGGTTTCGTAAATAAACAAAATTGACGCATTTGTAATGAAGAAAACCCACATGTTGTTCTTGAAACACCATTACATCTACAAAAATTAACAAGGTCTTGAGATATAACTGGACCGTATTTGTACAGTTACAACGTGCAACGTGCTATACCTCTCGAGATACAATCAATTTAGTGAGAGAAAAGTTCAATGACAATGTAATCTCAAGAAATGCCAATGTCTCTGAGGTTATGTAAAATCATTAGTTAATATCAATAAATCTAAGCACTCAAGGATCTTACCAACAACAAACCAACATTATTCATGCCATCGGTTAAATAAAGGTCGATTTATGCGGCAAAGTGATCAAAAATTGGCATTCCAGAATAGGACAGAATAGGATTGTTTAAAAATCCAGAAGCGATCGTTTACATGAAATTATTTTTAAATAAGAATGTTAAGAACCCATATTTATAATAAAAAAAATTGCGTTCATATCTTATACTGCTTTGTTTTTATTTTAAATTAAAAATAAATAGCTCTTATTTGATAACCCTTTCTTTATATGATGCATTGAGATAGTGGTAAATCATTGCCTAAAAATTGCCTTTCGACCTTTTGCAAGAACTACTTTTATGAGTTCTCATTCAATTCTCTTGGTCAGGTGTGGAACATGACGTTCATAATTTTAATGAAGATTAACTTTTTGGCATTCAGTGGATTGTAAATCTGCGAATCTATTACATTCCATTGCGAATCTATTACATTCCATTGCGAATCTATTACACTTTGCATTGTCGCCTACCTACATCATAACAGTTAAAATAGCTGTAAAATATTGAATGTTGTAAATACGTTGGCTAACAGCTGCACATTATTTGCACAACTGGTCTCTCCAAAAATAAAAATATGAAACATATTAAATCAATAGACGAATATTTCTGTTAATCCAAACCCTTACGACCGACGTTACGATTCTTTTATTTTCTAGACCTCTTCATTTTCTTAAATTTCCTTTCCTTAATGTTCGAGCTTTTTTCTTATAGGACTTTTTTATTTTAAGTCTCATTGTTGCTTTTGTATCAAAAAGGTATATTATATACATAATGAAAATATTTCGAACGACGAATAATTTAAAATACATTTAGAAAAAATGAAGATAAAAAGGCGGCATTAGAACAGGACAAAATACTGGCAGTCAAAAAAAATACAAATACTGGCAAGTCAAAAAATATACTAATCTACGCTTCTGAAGGTTGGAGTCAAGTTATACGAATGGCCCGTGCTCATCTATGATGCTGATCCATCCGTGCTGATCCATGACAATTATTTTAAATTTAGTTCGGGTCAGTCACAAGTCGTAACTGATAAACGTAGTTTGCCAAAAAAACACAAGTTAAACACTACAGAAAATGACAGTAGATTGCTTTGCTTTGCATTGCTGACATACAGTAGGCTGCTTCAAAATGTATGTATATATATATATATATATATATATATATATATATATATATATATATATATATATATATATATATATATATACATATATATATATATATATATATATATATATATATATATATATATATATATATATATATATATATATATATATATATATATATATATATATATATATATATATATATATATATATATATATATATATATATATATATATATATATATTCCAGTATACCTCGCCTAAGGTACTGGACGGGTCACGGGTGGTGGATAGTGAAAGTTCCATTAGATATTAATGGACAGCTGCGAATATCTCAAAATAAGCAGCCCCGAACCAAGGCAAAAAAAAACTAAATCCACTTAGCGTCTGACTTGTATCAAGCGGCTGAGTGGTCAGCGTCTGTTCACCAGTGGTGCGGTTGATATTTAAATTCTGGAACTAACCCCTCCAGTCTTAACCTCCGAACCGTCATGGTTCAAACCTTTAATTCAAAGTACAAGATGAAGCGTTCTAGTAATTACAAAATTACCCCAGGAGGTAGACAATCGTCTGCCAGCTTTGCTGGTACAACCGGACTTTCGGATTCTGGGGCGTCCGGGCTTAAACGCAAAATCTTTCAGAGGGAATCGGAGACCTCTGGCCAACGTCTGAAACCGAAAACAAAAACTTTCTTTGGAACGGTAAATATCAATTCTCTCCTGCGTCCAGGAAAACTACACGAATTGAGGCGAACATTAAATCAGCAAAAAATCAAAATTTTAGCTTTGCAAGAAACTAGATTGACAGATGATAACATCTTGGAATTCGGCAACTACAGACTTTTTAAAAGTAAAACGGACAAAAAAATACTCAAAAATACACCACATCTCGGTGTTGCTTTCGCTGTCTCAAGAAACATCCTTGGTTCTATAACAAATGTCCAGCCAGTAAATAATCGACTTATGACACTATCCCTTAAGTGTGCTAACAAAAACTATACATTAATCAATGCACACCTCCCAGTTAACGAAGAAAATAAATCTAATCCTAAAAAAGTAAATAAGTCCTGGGAAATTCTAGAAAAGACTATCTCTAAAATTCCCTCTAACCATGTAAAAATCCTATTGGGTGATTTCAACGTCCAGCTAGGGAAAGAAAAAAAGTACAGGAAAACAGTCAGCAGTTTTCCCGCTCATAAATGGACTAACCATAATGGTAGAAGATTTTAAGAAGAAAATATCAAAACAAAAAACCTGGAGGTGCCCAAACACTACATGGGTGAATTTCAAATTGACCATGTTGCCATTTCGTACCCCAATTATAAAGAGATTTGGAATGTTCAAGTCTGGAAAGGAGCAAATATAGACACGGATCACTACTTGACTAGAATCAAACTTAGCTTAAAACCTCGAACTTATTCAAAAGCGGCTGCTAATACCAAAGTTTGACCCAACGAAAATAAAACCAGCCCTAACAGAAGAACTTGATAAACAACCAGCACAGAACTGGCAAGAATTGAAACAAAAAATTATTAAAACAGCCTTAAAGTTGGTCCCTTTACAAAAACGTAGAAAACATCCGTGGTGGGATGAAGTTTGCGGGCAAGCAGTATTAAGCCAAAGTGAAGCATTCAAAGATTGGGACAGTAAAAAAACAGCAATAAACTATAACATATTTTTGGAAATAAGAAAAGAAACATCGAAGCTAATTAGACAAACTAAAAGAAAATATGAAAACAATCAACTTGAAATGAAATAGAAAAAGATTTCCAAAAACATAACACTCGAAACTTTTACAAAACATTTAAAACTAAAGTAACAGGCTATCAACCGCAAAGTCTTTGCTTCCAAAAGGAAAACGGACAATTGGCTCTAAATAGCCAAGATAATTGCAAAGAACTTGCGAAATATTTTGAACAAATACTAAACTGTCCTGAGCCCTTAAACAAATTAGCAACACTAAAGCCTAAACAAACAAACCCAGATTCAGTACCACCGAATGAAGATGAAATAATTAGGTAAATCAAGCGGCTTAAAAATAACAAAGCTTCTGGTGAAGATGGAATCACTGCGGAACTTTTGAAATCCGCTGGTCCAGGTACAATCAGGGAAATAACCAAAATTCTACCAGAAGTTTGGCGAACCGAACGGATTCCGGAAGATTGGAAAGATGCTCTAATTCATCCACTACATAAGAAAGGAGATAGAACGGATGTAAATAACTATAGAGGGATATCTCTTCTCCCAGTTTGTTACAAGATTCTATCTCAATGTCTACTAGACAGAGCACAGGGACAGTTAGAACCTAACATTGGTGAATATCAAGCAGGTTTTCGACCGGGCAGATCCTGCCCTGAACAGATCCTGAATCTGAAGTTGATTCTAAGACATCAAAAACTGTACAATAAAAATCTCGTCTGTACATTTGTGGATTTCAAAAAAGCATATGATTCTATTGACCGCGAATCTTTATTCCGAATCTTGAAAGAACAAGGACTAGATCTGAAAACGCTGGCAATTATTAAAGCAACGTTAACTAACACAAGGTCAAAAGTTAAATTCATGGGTGAGATCTCGGAGCCCTTCGAAATTAAAACTGGAGTGAGACAAGGGGATGGACTCTCGCCACTTTTATTTAACTGTGTTCTAGAAAAAGTAATACGGGAGTGGCGTGAAAAAAAGTCGGCCCTGAATATTGACCAGCCCATTAAACTGGGGAGAACCAACATCAAAATTGATTGTCTGGCATTTGCTGATGATCTAGCAATTTTAACTCAAGATGTATTAACGGCACAGAAACAGATTGAAATCCTAAAAGAAACAGCAGAAAATGTGGGACTCCAAATTTCCTTTGAAAAGACACAATACATGACCTGCAACAGACTAAGAACGCCATTTCTAAAAACAAAATATGGTAACATCAGACGAGTCTCTCAATTCAAATATTTGGGTGAAATAATCATGGAAAATGGGTTGGAAAAAGCGGCCAATAAGGGTAGATGTCAAAAAATGGAAACGGCATTAAGACTTACACAAAACATTTACAACAAAAAATGCCTATCAAAAACACAAAACTGAGACATTACAACACAGTTATTAAGCCAGAATGTCTATATGCTGCGGAAACGCTCATTTTGAATAGAAAGAGGGACATCGAGGACATTGAAAAGAAGGAAAGAAAAATCATAAGAAAAATCCTAGGGCCCAAACAAATAAATAGCACAACATACCGAATTCGAGAAAACGAAGAAATCAAACAATACACAGATATACATAGCGATATGAGAAAAAGAAGACTTAAGTTTTACGGACACATAAAACGGATGAATCCGAGTAGGTTAACTAGACAAATAGTCGAATTTTATGAAAATAGGAGTAAAGCTAAAATAGAAATAATTAAATGGATTGCTGCAATTAAAGGGGACCTAAGATCAGCAAATATTACACAAAGTGAAATTCAGGATAGAGGTTGTTTCAGACACAAGGTTAACGTTTGGAAGGTTGGCCAGAGAGAAAAATGTAGGAAGACTGGAACAACTTGGTCTGACGAAAGGAAACAAGCTCACAGCGAAAGAATGAAATCAGTATGGGCACAAAGGAAGGCTAACAAGAACAAACGCCTCTAATTGTACTTCGCGTGGTCCACCAGGGCCCATACGTGAATAATAATAAATAATAATAATAATATATATATATATATATATATATATATATATATATATATATATATATATATATATATATATATATATATATATATATATATATATATATATATATAGGAAGGGTGAAAAAAAACAGTATCTTTTTTAAACTATATTACCAAGAAGAATAATTTATTTATTGGCCAGAAAACATAACGGCGAAAAAATTAAGGACGAAAAATAGAGAACGACGAAGTTTAACACAAACAAACTTAACATTCAGTTCAGAAGAAAAATGATTTATTATAGCTTTATAGGCAGAGCCTAGTCCCGCCAGTCCAATATGAATTTTAACATTAACTTCCAATAGCTACATCCTCAAGAGAAAACTCTCCTGATCTACAGTTCGAGGAGCAAAGTCATTGCTAAGTAATGTTAAATTCTAAAAAACCTTCTCATTTTTATATTTCTTTAATTATTTAATTTATGACTCAGTCATAAGGAGAAAGTTGTACCAAGCATTGAAGGTGCTCCATGTTCCGAAGAAGATGGTTCAAGTGACAAAGATGACACTAAGAAAAACAGAATACAGAGTGGTGGAGGGGTACCTTTTCACAGAAAAAAATGAAGTGGGAAAGGAATTGAAATAAGGGGATACCCTGTCACAGTCCTTTTTAATGCTGTGCTAGAGAAAATACTCTGGCAGAGCGGAATAAGAGCAGGAGGAACAATTTATAATAGCAAGAGCCAAATATTAACATACGCAGACGACGTAGCACTCTTGTCAAGAACAACAACAGAGCGAGCAAGAATTTTTAGACTGTTTGAAAAAAAAAACCGCAAGGATATGCTGCACATTAATGAAAATAAGACAACATTCCTTGAGATGTGAGAGGACGTGGATGATGCAGATTAAGTTATTATTAAAATGGAACAAAATAAACAGTATAAATTTAAAACAGTAAAATAATTTGAGTATTTGGGAAGGCGATGAAATAAAGGAAATTGAAAACAGGATGGCAAGGAGAAGCAGATCTGTAGGAGCATTACACAACATGATTAGATCAACAAAAAACGCAATTCTCGTGGTACGAGGGTTGCTGTTGCTGTATCCGGAATAATAAATAAAATAAATATTTATTATTGAAAATGGTTTTAATGTTTTTCAAAATATTCTTCGCGATGGTCAATATACTGTTGTATACGTTTGAACCAATTTTCGTTGCACTTTTTCCATTTCGATTGAGGTATCTAAAAAATATGCATTTTAAACGCATCAACTTCTTCTGGCATCGAAAATCGTTGACTACGTCGTTTATTTATCACGGACGGGAACAAAAAGAAACCATTGGGTGCCAAATCAGGACCAGCAAGCGGATGACTCATCAATTGGTTTTGACCCGTCAAATATTGAGTTGTTCGGTCTGAGGTGTGAGAGCTCGCGTTGTCGTGGTGAATAATGATCCCGTGTCATTGGTTGTTTTTTTTTATTTCTTTAAATACTTCTGGACACAAATGATTCTGTACTATTCGGAATTATCAGTCTACGATTCTTTGGTGACAATGTAGCCACATGTCCATTTGTCTAAAAAAAAACAGGCTTCGAAGTATCCCAAAAAAAAACAGGTAACAACTTTTTTTTGGGTTTAACTAATTTTGAAAGACCCATACAGTCGACTGCTGTTTACTTTCGAGCTCATACGCATAGGTCTAAGATTCATCACTTATATAGAGGTTATACACGACTTTTGACGCACCATGATTGTATTTTTTTGAGCATTTTTTTGCACCAATCGATATGAGAATTGTATTGAGCAATTGTCAAATTATGCGGAATCCAACGCGCCCAAATCTTTTTTATGGCTAAATGTTCATGTAAAATCTTGTGTATGCTTGTCATACCGAGAGGTGCCTCAATTCCACAGTTTGTCACATAACGATCTTGATTTGTCAGACCTTTTTTAAATTCGTTTGTAAGCGAACGACCGCCATGATTGAATTTACTAAGTCAGTGATACACAGCAGTTTTAGATGGTGATTCATCGCTATAAGTCGAAGTGACTTGATCGATGCACTGTTGTTAAGACAATCCACGTCGAAATTCATAGTAAATCATCGCACCAAAAACGAGTTAATTTCATTTTTTGACTGAGATGAAATGTTTAAGTCACTAAACACAAATAACGTTCGTGTGATAAAATGTTTTGAGTATGTATACAGTCAACAATGCCAAAGTTTACGATGTATATGACAGATGGCGCCTTGTAACACCATTGTTATCAATTCTGGATACATAAATTGCAAAGCTCATAGACGTGTATTACGTATCTCAAGGTAGACGCGGTACCATCAGTAACCATTGTAAGCAACAGATCACAGTCCTCGTTATAAATAAACATTTTTTACCAATATAAGAATTCGGATAATTCAATAAAGGGTAATTAATAATAATAAATTTGAATAATCAGACAATAAAGTTATTGGACTCTATTGAGTTATCGAATCATCAAAAATCTTACGCCATATGTTATAAGGATCTTTCGGATCAACATAAGACATGTTTGAAGATGATACTGCTGATGCTGCTACAACTTTGTGCCGAAGTGTTTACACACAACTAGTATTAACTTCATTTGAATCGCTTCTTGCCGAAATAACATCGCGATCGATTGGCGTCGTTGGGCTCGATTTCTTGCTCCTCAGACGTCATATCTTCATACTTTTTGATGCTTCCTCTACGGAGGCTTATTATGATCACTCCCCACTAAATTCGATTAAAATTCGAGCAAATAACTTCAGAATTGGTCACTACAATGCCTTCATGTTGATTATTATGAGACCGTGTTTTGTGTTTGAATTAATGACCAATACATGGTGATGTTAGACTGAATATTAAAGAGAAAACAAATATAATCTGAAAACAGTTGAATCCAAAAAAAGTTGCATAGGTATTGACGAATGCTCTGATAAACCACTCGTGATCTTATAACATCCATAACTTACCGAAAACGCGCGCCCAAACAGTACTACTCTCCACGGACGCTGTCAAGAGAAACGCTGGATAATACTACTATGCTAACATAGGTAACTCAAAATTTAGAATGGTCGAAGTGTCTGCCAGACCACATATCTGCACTTAACCCTCAAGTAGTGTTATTTATTGTTTTATTCCTTTTTTCTTAAGTACTGTGACATGGTCCCTGGGACTTCACGGTAGCAATTTCCAGACATTTCCCCCACTACCGATGACTCAGTAGCTTCCTATCTGCCAGTATCCTATTGAACGTAAAAGTGAAGGGTTGATTGTAAACTTTGTTTGAAAAATATAAACAACACCTGTTTCCGCGCATCAAACGTCAGTACCTGGATAACTTTTTTGATTTTTTCATTGTAAATTTTCATTTAATGTTTTATATTTATTAGTTAATTTTAATTAATGATATTTTTGAATTTAAAAATTGTGTAAAATATAAACTATTTTCCTTATTCTTTTCAAATTTATGCATTTTTTATTTAGTTATTTATTTTTTAGTTCTGTTACAAATATTGAGCCCTAGCACATCAAGAGTAGTTGTTTCAAATGATGACCCAATGTTTGGTGAAAAAATTCGCCTTATGATGGACAAGTCAGAGAAAGAAGAAGCTGAGCTTTTTATATCAGATATTAATGAAGAAAACTACAGCGAAAGTGACCACGAGACAGAGTCAGAGCTGGAAGACACTGATGAAGACTCAGAAATAGTGCGAAATTAGAGTGGCTATTTTTATGGGAAGAATATATTGAAATGGTCTAAAACAGAACTAGGTAAACGAGTTTCGAGTTTCGAGTTCCATCACGTAATATTCTATAATTGCCAGGACGGCAAAATTGAAACCAACGAACTGATCGATTTGGGGAAAAAATATTTAGTGTTGATATGGTGGAGGATATAATTAAATGGACGAATCTAAAACTAGGCCAAGTAAGATTAAAATATTTAAATTCGAAATGAATAGAGCTCGGAGATACAGAACTGATAGAGATGGATGTTGCTTCTTCTTGTCTTCAGTGCATCACTGAAAAAATGAAGAAGAATCTGGTACAACAATACAAAAGATGGAGCTGTTACATTGGGTAAGGGATGCTCAACGTATTCTTCAAGTCACTGCATACGTCACCGTAGATAGTCGACGGTATTGTTTTTTGGGATTATCGATATGAGTATTAACAATGCATTTATTCTTCATAAGCAATCATGTGAAATTTACTGATAAAAGTACCGTTTATAAAGTATAGGGTCACCAACTAGTTGAGCCATTTTGAAAGGCTAGAATGTCAAACCTTAATGTTTCGAGAACCACACGGACCAGACCAAAGGCCAGAATTGCTGATTTATTAGGCATAAAAGAAATCACTCATTCTGATGATGACGTGGGTAAACTTTCCACAATAAGCGAATGCTTTGTTACATCTGGACAGTAAAAAAAATTAAGAAATCTTCTTTCCTTTGTAACACGTGCAAAATGGAATGCTCCAAAAAAGTGTGTCAATTGCTTGGGATAGTGAAATTTTTAGTTTTGAACAATACGTTTTGTATCAGTAATTGTTTTAAATCAAAATTAAATATATTGTAATTAATTTTTGGTAAATACACAATTGCATGTAATTTGACTTAAATATTGAAAATACTAAGAAAATACTTACTTGCAACTGATCAGACAACGGACCATCGTTGCTAGTCATACCCCAACCAGTAACCTCTGCATTTTGTTTATTTATAACTTTGTAAGATTTTGTAGGCAGAGAAATTGGTTTAACTTGTGGTCCAAAGATCTAATTAAAATAAGATTTATATATTAACCACTAATTATCAATTTCAGCTATTAAGATTTAAACCGCGACTGTCACCGATTTCCTGGAGTGTACACTTTTGTACATAACTGCAACTGACTTTTGTACGTAACTGCATCCTTTCATTTCAATTCCTTTACGCTTTCAATAATGTTTAATACTATCGTTTGTTCCCTGTTTCATGTCTTTGATGACTTTCTGTCCCGCCTTCCATTGCCTTCTGCTCTACCCGAACTTTTTGAACTGATTGTGATGTGAGTGTCCATGTTTCACTTCTGTATATCATAATGAGTAGGAGACACTGATCAAAAACTTTTCTCTTCAGACAAAGTGTGAGTTTATTCTTAAATACTATGTTGAACCTGCCAGCCTTATTTAACACGTCGTTCTGCCTCCCGGGCGGTATCACCAATTGAGATTCTCTGCCCAAGGTATATGTAGTGATCCACAATATCCAAATCCCTCCCCAAAACAGTAATTCTTTCGTCAATTAATTAAAATGATCAGACTCTTTGTCAGTTTTTTTCTCAAACCAAATTATTATCCCGTCAAATGATGATTTGAAGATCTTGTATGTGTTTTTGGGGCTTATCAGGTTCTTATGAAAGAACAACAATATTATTTGCGAATTTAACATGGTTTAAGTATACACCATTGATTTTTATTCCATCCTGTTCCCAATCCAGATTACGGAATACCTCTTCAAGGATGGCTGGGAAAAAAACAGGCAATATTGCGTCATTCTACGAGATTGTCATATACCTCATTCTGATACATTGATTTTAATCTCAAGATCACCATTGTGGCTTGTTTTGAGAGTGAATCAAATACCTTTTCATAGTCAATAAAAGCCACGCATAGTGGCATGATTTATTCATTGTGCTTTTCTATGGTCTGTTGGACAACCTGGCAGTGATCCATTGTACTGAATCCATTTCTGAATCCTGCTTGCTCTCTTGGTTGTGCATGATTCAGTGTTCTCAATATTCTTTTAACTATTTTTATTTAATGATATATATCCCATTATATTTATTGGAAATTTGATTCATAATACTTAATAGATAAGTAAAATATTTGATTTATGATACATACCAAATTTAGGGAAAGTTTTACAATTGCAATATCAAAATCGTATGTATTTGTATTAAAGTCTGGGTGCAAATATAGCTTTGAAACGTCTATCAATTGTCCTCCTTTGGTTTGGTAAGATGATCCAACCCTAACACTTATAACTTTAACTGAATTCCTAAAAAATTGTTTATCAATAATTATTAATAATTACATGTATATTATACGTATAATATTAAAATAATACATACATTTGAATATTTTGTTGTACGTAATTTTCAAAGGGAAAAAAATTGAAAATGTGTATGGTCGTCTATGGGAACTGGATGTTTTTTAACGAAACGACAGCACAATTTACGATTTATATATATATATATATATATATATATATATATATATATATATATATATATATATATATATATATATATATATATATATATATATATATATATATATATATATATATATATATATATATATATATATATATATATATATATATATATATATATATATATATATACGGAAATCGGGGTAAATTATGGTAAGTATTCGATGAACGATAAAATGATGATGATTTAAAACGTTCCCGATAATACTGTACCAGGCCCGTCTGGAGTGAAACTAAGTAATTTATCATCTGATCAGAAAAATCCGAAGTCTTTAAAAAGATGTACCCATTGCCAAAAGTCAGGTTATACAGAAAACGTTTTTAACCATTATCATCGAGTACTAAAATGAGTCAAGCTAACACAAAACACTATTTTTAACCTAACAAGTCCATTGGCCACACCTACAAATGACAATACAGTTTCTTCGATATTATACTTAGTGGACATATGTGCAGATGTTTCAATACTACGTGAAAAAGTAACACAACATTTAAACCTGAAAATTCAGCAAGATATGCGGGTTTTGACTGAACTGGGAAATTGTTCCATAAAAACTATTGGCGCTGTACTGCTTTGACCATTGAAGTAGATTTTTTGATTGTCCCAGGTGGATCCATACCCAGAAAAGGGTATGCTTTGATGCTCTCTATTAGGTCCCTAAACTTCTGTTTAGGTATGATACGAATAATAATTTTGGGCTATTAGGTCCCTAAACTTCTATTTAGGCAGGATCCCCAATCAATTCTTCTATTGGAAATTTTAGTGTGAAACACTAAACTTGAAGAGATTTACCAGTAAACACCAAATCACTTTTTTTGAACTTCTCGACGCACGTTTCGCTAACCATGTTAGCATCATCAGGAGATGATTTAATCTAAAGATTCAAAAAAAGTGATTTGGTGTTTAATGGTAAATCTCTTCAAGTTTAGGATCCCCAAAAACAATTTTGGGCAATTAGGTCCGTAAACTTCTGTTTAGGCATGATCTCCAATAAGAATTTTGGGCTATTAGGTCCCTAAACTATTGTTTCGGCAGAATTCCCAATAATAATTTTACGCATTTAGGTCTCTAAACTTCTGTATAGGTAAGGTCCTCAAAACCAATTGTGGGTTATTTGGTCCTTAAACTTCTGTTTAGGCAGGATCCTCAATAATCATTGAGGACAATTATGTCCCTAAAATTCTGTTTAGCCAGAATCTCCAAACAATCTTGGCCTATTAGGTCCCTAAACTTCTGTTTAGGCAGGATCCACAATAATAATTTTGGGGTATTAGGTCCCTAAAGTTTTGTTTAGGCAGGACCCCCAAAACAATTTTGGGCAATTAGGTCGTTAAACTTCTGTTTAGGCATGATCTTATACTCTGAATATTTTTATGATTCTTCTTAATTTATTTTTATTATTATATTATATTATTATATTATCCAATTAGGTTATAACCAAGAAAAGCGAGGACGCCCTAAAATCAGAAAGGCCATATTAGGTCATGTGGGTTCTTCCGCCACTACCTCACTCGATATTTGTGACTAGTACTATTTTATTGAGGTTGTTCACTTTTATAACAACGAATCTGTTGTCAGTGTCAGTCAGTTATATGATAAACGGTATTTCGGGCAGAATAGTTTATTATTTCTAAAATATTAACAAAATACTTAAGCTCTATATATTTATATATATATATATATATATATATATATATATATATATATATATATATATATATATATATATATATATATATATATATATATATATATATATATATATCTGATCCTTCGTTTACAGCAGTAAAATATTGGGCCGCAAAGTTTAAACGAGCTCGTGCGAGCTGTCAAGACGAACATCGAAGTGGTCAACCAAAGGAGGCGACTACTCCATAAACGGTGAAGAAAATCCACAAAATGGTATTGTATGACCGTCGACTGAAAGTGCGCGAGATGGCAGACATTATAGGCATTCGAAAAAGTATTGTAGATCGCATATTCACTGAAAATTTGGACATGAAAAAGCTGATGGGTGCAGCTGACCTGCGCAAGCTGGGTCCCGCGATTACTCACAAGGAACAAAAACAGCGTCTTGAGAATATTTCAATCGAGGGTTTGGTGAAGTTTTACAGGAATAAGGAGTTTTCAGGGAGAATCAGCTCCAAAAAAGGCGAAGACAGTTCCGTCTGCCGGCAAGGTCATGGCGTCAGTTTATTAGAATGTGCGTGGAATCCCACTTGTGTGGTTACCCCAAATTATGTTTTTATTGATTATCTTCAGAAAGGAAAAACAATTAATGGTGAGTGTTATGCGAACTTATTGCAACTCTTGAGTTATGAAGTCAAGAAAAAGTAGCTGCATTTGGTGAAAAAGAAAATTTTGTTTCATTAAGATAATACACCAATTCACACATCCGTTATCGCGATATCCAAAATCAATGTGTTAAACTTCGAATTACTTCCTCACGCACTTTATTCGCCAGATTTAGCACTCTCGGATTATTTTCTGTTTCCAAACTTGGAAAAATGGCTCGATGTTAAAAGATTTGCCAACAATGAAGGAGTGAAGTCTGCGGTTGATGGTTATATTTCTCACTATAAACAGAGAATCGAAGCTATAGAACATGGCTGGGAAGAGTCCATCGAGCTAAAAGAAGACTATGCAGAGACATTAAGATATTTTTTTTCCGAATTTATTGTGTTTTCTTTATTAGTTCGGATACTTCTGGGACTACCCTAGTATGTCTCATAGATTTAACGAAGGCGTTTGATTAAATTCAGCTACCTGATTTATTAAATATTCTAAAAAAGAAACAAATCGTATCATCAATCAACAACATCATTAATAAATTGGACATTAGGGACATAACTAGAATTAATGTTGAATATCAAACAAAAAAAGATATGTATATCAATACTAAAAGGAATAAAGTACGGCGTTAGCTTCAGTCAATTTCTTTTCAACTTTATAACGGGCTTCGTTATAACTTTATAACGAAATCATATAGGAAGTGACAACAATGAATACAAACTGACTAATGACATACTGAATAATGAACCAATAAATATTATGATATGCTACGCAGACGATGCGGTGATTCTTGCAGAATTGGAGAATGACTTACAAAAACAGCTGCAGAATTTCCAAAAAACTAGTAAAAAATATTACATCCTGATTTCTATCGCCAAAACAAAAGCTAACTACAAAACTGGTGTTAGTACAGACTAATTCAACAACCAATAAGTTTTCGTTACTAATACATGAAATAGCAATGACCCAGTAAACGACCTAAAAGTACAAGTCAACAAAGCTTCGACGATATCAGGCTGCTTAATAGATGTTATATGGAGAAATAGTCATTTGTGCATTGAAAGTAAAATAGGGTTTTACAAGACTTGCATAAGACCGTTAGTAACCGAGCTGACAAACAAAACTAAAAGCATTTTACGAATAGCAGAGATGAAAACTTTGAGAAAAGAGTAATAGTGGGAAAGACTCTTAAGGAAAAAGTGAGAAACTGCGACATAAGAGCGACATGCGGAATTGAGTATATAGTGAGATAGGGTAGAAAGACACTATTTCTTAGGAAAGCTCAGGTTTGAAGAGTTTTCGAAAGATTAAACAGCTATTAGGGCTCCTTAAGTAATAAGAAGAAGAAGATCTACTATGCTCATTAATTGTCGAATTATTAAGAGTTATTTTCGTTTCCTTTATTTTGATTAGAGAAAAGAATATTCTTGAGATTAAAGCCAGTGTTACAGCAAATCAAAAATTAACAGTCTATTGACATTCCTAAGGCACTATTGGTGTGACAGCAGTTCACAGATGATTCAAGAAATATCTTGCCAGGTGAACAGTTAACATCAAACGGATTTTGTTTGGTTGCAATTAAATGAGATTGATTTGAGTGATATGTTCCAACCAAAATGCGTCATATATCATGTTCTCTCACTATGCTGTTCAAGAAGTTATGACAACTCTTCGATTCATTTTTTTGGAGGGTTTTGAAATTTTTCGTAACTAGTATGGATAATCAGTGAAATATACACAAAGTTCACGAACATTTGAGATATTGATATTGACTTCAAGCGTTTTGCTTTTATGAAATAAGTTTTATTATATTATACATAGTTCTGGAGGTTCAAAGAAAAAAAGTCAAGTGTTTTTATAATATTATTTATTAATTAACATATACAAGCATATGTTATATATTAACCAAGTTATTCTATTATCTAGATTTTTTAACCTTCAACTGAAATTATTATTGGTTAATTAATAAAACAGTTAGTTATTGCACTAAAATTCACATATTCTATAATTGTTTAAGTACTTTTATAAGATATTAATACATGGTCACATACTACAGAAAATAAGATGGTTAAACGTATTGGATATTTACTACATAAATTGGACATCACTGGATCAGTACATCCATTAATAAAACAGGGTTTTAATTATTAACAATATTAACAAACGATTTTCATTTTTTTGTCTAAATATATTATCGTTTTTTATTATTTTTTTAATTTTGGAAAAAATAAGGTAGGGGGGAGAGAATCTATAGAAATATAAAATACAATTCCACAAATCCTCAGTGGAATGGAATTTTAGAAAGAAGGAATAACACTTACCGGATAAAATAAGAACAAAAATGTAGAAACACGATTAGCAAATGAATAATGCGGAAAAACAATATTGTGTTGTTCATATAAGATTAGTAGATCTCCAAATAAACGAAACAATGACCATTAAATTACGGTATGGTATGAATTATTAAAACTGGGTTATGAATTAACAAAACTGAAAATATTTGGTAGCCAAGCATGGGCAATTCTAAAGATGTATTTTTCTGGAAACTAATGTAAGATATACTAAAGTAGATCAAAAATAATAAAAAGATAAAAATATAACAAAAAGTAGTGAGAAAATATTGATGAAACTGTGAGTATCAATAGTGAACAAAATATAGAAGAATTAAAAGAATATAAAGGTAAATGAAGATATTTTAAGGCAGAATTACTAAAACTACACAGTATACTCAATGTTAAATATGGCACTATTGGAATTAAAATGATCACTGTTAAACCAGTTTTGTTATAAAGAATCAGTTACAAATGTCAAATATGATTGTTGTCTATATATTAATGACACAGTATGGATTTTAGATCCCATGGCGTTAATTTTACAAGTACAGAAGAATATATTAAACAAATAGTACAGCTTTTGGATAAAGAGTTTAATGTCAAGAGTAAGGATAAAATACACTTTCTTGGAATGGCAAAATGAAAAAAAAAATTGAATGAAAAAAATTTAGAAAATATGTGAATGGAAGATTGCAAAAGTATAAAAACTTCGATGAAAAGTGGTTTCCAGTAGTAAATGCAAATAAAGACGTTTTTGAAATTTATTACAGAAAACTAATAGGCTGTCTATTTATAAATATTAAGACCGGATTAATATTTTGCGTATCTTATCTAAGTAGAAATGTAGATACATTTTCAAATTTACAAGCAAAAGGAAATAAAAGTATACGAATTAGGTTTAACGGTATATATTAGGAACATATGTAATAGATGCAGAAAGTATTAGTGGTGGAACTATCCAGCTGATTCAATATATTAAGTTAAGTTAGTATCTATCTTAATAATGACAAAATAACTTAAAGGCCAAAGCCGTAAAACGATTTTATAAATTAAATCAACTTATTATTGGTTTTTGATAAGATAATATTAGATGCATATGTGATTTAAGGGGGTATTCTAGTGTAGAAATTTCGATTTCGAAAATATCAAAAAAAAATCGATATTTTTTTTGATATTTTCAAAGCTTAACCTTTTAAGAATATGTCCTCAAAAAGATTAGTCAAAATTTTAATTATTTCCAGAGATATAGCTATTTTAGTGATACGACTTCAATACTGGCTCGGCTGGAACGAATCGAACAAAAGACGTTAGGGATCATTTGTCTACCCGCGGTCCCCTTCGGTCGTAAATACCTATACTATATACAAAAAAGAATGGGTGCAAGATTACGGAAAGCAAAAAACGAAAATAAAGGCAAAGGAATTGGCGGAAAAGGTTCAGGGAAATTAACCGATAAAGTGATAAATAAACTGTCTTTATATTATGGATTAGCGATTCGCCGGCATCCGGATTCCATAGAGGACATGAAAAATTCAATTTGGGCTACCTTCTATCATAATAGTTCTACAAATGAAAATCCGCAACATTTGTATTGCCCACCTGGTCCAGAAAGCTGGTGTAAATGGCAAAAAGCTGTACATGAAGGCACATCTGAAGAGTTTGACCACGAAAACCCGCCTCTGTCTGACAACGTATTAGAAATTATAAAGCCGATCTACGAGAGTTTATCGTCAGAGGATTTATTGGTTCGATGCTTAGGTTCTGAGACCCAGAATAATAATGAGCCCCTGAATTCATTAATTTGGACTTTTGCGCCAAAACATATACATGCCGGCACACACATAATAGAAATTGCAACTTTTATTGCAGTTTCCATATTTAATGAAGGCTTCATTCCTATTTTGAAAATGATGTCTCTTATGGGGATGGAAATTGGTCCAGAAGCTCACGCGTTCGCCACCAAACGAGATAATGCCCGGATTAATCGTTCAGAAATCCGAACTTCTAACGCCTCAAAGGGAGCCCGAACTGCTCGTTTAGAAGAAAGAAATGCGGAAAATGCTTTTTTTGAAGTAGAGGAAGGCCCCAAGTATGGAGCAGGAATCGCGGATTGAAGAAATGTAAGTAAAAAATGTCATTTTATGGTTGACACCGGGCGTAATTTTACCCGAAACTTTAAACGCGTTTTTTTCGAAACTACATTTTTCAAAACGTTTGGCATGATTTCTCAAGTTCTACTGAACCGATTTACTTGAAATTTAGTATGAGTCTTCTCAATACATGTCTCTATCGCACTAACTATTATTATAACAAAATACAAATTTTTACTATTTTTAAAAAATTCAGAAAAGTACAAAAAAATAGAAAAAAATGTATCATTTTATCGGATAGCCGTAATTTAGCAAAAAACATTTTTTTTTATTCCACTTTTTCTTAGTTAGTACGATAGCAGCATTTATATAAATTAATAATCTTTTTTATTTTTTTGTTTCAGATCATTAGAAAGCTTGCAATCGTGACAAGTTTGGCGCGCCATTTTTTTTGTACCCCCCACTTCAACAACATATAACATTTTCAGTTTTGTATGTTTTGACTTTTTTTTTGTGTTCTTAAAACATTAACGCCTGGTCAAAAAATGGATAGTAAAAATATTTTTTGTTTTTTATTTATAGCACCCGAAAAAATACCTCAAATTCACGCCTCTACACTAGAATACCCCCTAACTTAAAAGCAATATTTTCTGTAACTTTTTAGTCTAGAACACACACATACATATATGTATATATACATTTTATACATAATATTATATGCATTTTATAGCTATTAATATTTAACGCTTCAGTGGTGATCACTAAATACATTTAAAAGTAGTAGGTTCCATTAGGGAATACATTTCGAAACGCACTTCAATAAATACTTTTTTGATTTAACATGTGCCAAACCTCAAATATACTGTGGCGATTAGCGACTACCGAATTTCTGTGATCTTCCGTTAGCATAAATTAGATTACGTCATATATAAAATAATTATTTTATAATAAATAAATAAAAAATATTAAATTTACGATGAAATTAAATGCTTAAAAATTTAAACGTTTAGTATTTTTTATTTATTTGTTGTACCTTAACATTAAAGTTTATTTTACTTACACATCAATGAAACAATGAGCTGCTGAGAGAATTAGGGTATTTGTCAGTATTGAACCACCACAAATATGTGCTTTATTTTTCAAAATTTGAACCTGATATGGATAATCCATTATGTCAACTTTATGTCCACCGACAATTCTTGCCAAATCATGGTTAACATTTCTTGAAGATACGTTTACAAATGGATTGGCTAAAAAAAGCGTGTAAAAAAATATTTACTACCGTAAGAATTATTAGAAAGTATGCTTATTTGAAAACTCAACTCAACTCAACAATTCTTTAATTTTTTTGAAAAAAAAGGTTCTTTAAAACATGAATCTAAAATGCAACTTGTTCCGGTTGAGCAAAGGTCCGAAAAGAAATTTAATTTTCTTAACAATGGCCAGGTCTTCGTTTTGTTTATATCAATCTATCAGAATTCAGTTTTTGAGGCATTGAGCTTTTAATGTATGATTTAAATATAAAATATAATATTTTTATAGGAATTTATTTCGTACGTTTTAGCAGACATTTCGTTTTATTTGTTAGAAAAAAAGAATAACTTGCACTTATTGTCGTTTAATGTTAATGCTGAAATTACTAGCACTATTTTTTCACGTTATAACACGTTTTTTAAATGATTCACGTCACATTAAGAACCACATGATTAATTATTTTATTAAATTAACTGTTCACAATGTCTACCCTCCCATTCCTCGTGAAAGAGCTTCATCGGGTGATACAACATTGAACAAAAAATTTGGATTTCTTTGACTTTGGCCAATACATCATTCACAATATTTTTGTATGTGTGAAAAATGAGTGGGTAACAGTGATTGTACCCTTTGTACATGATAAAGGTAGAGTAGCTCCATGCAAAGGGAAACTCAAACTTGTCGCGCAACACTTCGAGTACTTCTGGTTGAATTCCCTTTAACAATATGTAAAATTTATTATTCGACTTCAAAACCGATTTCTGGCTTCCGTCCACATTCTTGAAATTTTGGAACTACACTACCCGTTGCCAGACTTCTTTTAGAATCTTGAATAAATGTTTGTAAAATTGAAAGCAACCTTTCGGGGTGTCGTTGTCCATAAACATGCCTAGCTCTTTTGGAAGTTTGGATGGACTCCTGCAAATCAAAAGCATATCCTGATATTCCCGTAGCACTGAAGCACTGGCACAATTTTTGTCGCAATTTGGAATAACAATCCTTGTCGGGGTGATATCGTCAGATTCTTCAAGACTGATGTCGGGCATGATTAATGATTCTGAATTAAAATAAATTACAGTTAAAAAAAACACGCTTTAATGGTAAGCCGAACTAAGAAGTAAAAAATAATTTTTAGTATAAGAATAAAGTGATGAACGAGAAAATTAATGTGTCATTGTGGAAAAAGCGTGGGGTGCTCGATGTTAGTCGATGGAATATTTATAATAATAAATATTCCATTAGTACCGTTTCAATAAGTAGAGTTAGTATGAAAATATGGTACAAAGCACCCCACGCTTTTTTACAATGGCCTATTAATTTACTCGTTCATCACTTTATTCTTATACTAAAAATGATTTCTTACGTTTTAGTTCGGTTTACCATTAAAGCGTGTTTTTTAATTTTTTTAAACTATAATTTATTTTTCATTTCGATCTGCTATAAAAGCGTAATTTTTAGTTTTTTAAACTATTATTTATTTTCGAAAATTTGCTGTTGGAACTGCCTTCCTTGGGCGTTGTAACCATGTCTCAGGCTCCGTCTCCGAAAGCAAATTCTTGATCCTGACGATCCTGTTCGGGATAATGGGACAAAATTATTAAATTATTGTATTGTCATTGGTCCTTGATAAGTGTGCAAAGTTTCAATATCTGAATAATCTGACGTTTTGAAGTGGGTGAAAAGGACGTTCAGAGATTCCGTTAAATAGAGAGATACAGGTAAAGCTAATAAAAGCAGTTAAAAATAGTTTTTTGTGGATCTATCAAAGTTGTTGCACTTCAATGACACAAACATAATCTGAAAGCTCTTGGATATCATAGAATGCCCGCCTAACGTGGCGCACATGATAAATCTTCTGCACAATGACATGAATTCAAAAGTTCTGACACAAATGGAGGAAACTGAAAGCAAACGACATTCCCAAATGGTGTGAAAAGACATACAGAGCTGAGCACTCTATGAGGAAGGTAATCGCCAAAAATAGCAGGCACAAAAAGTCAAACTTCTGTCCTTAAATGCCCAGCATACGAAAGAATATGAAGATCCAAGCTGGGTCACCTGAGCCACTATAAAACTCATATTTCTTCAACAATGGATTAGAAAAACTAATAGCACAGCCTAATGGCTGAGGTCATATTCATATCGGGTTTTGCCATGATCAGTTTATTTATTAACTATTAGCCAATTAATATTTTTAATATTTGTGTGTGTAAAAATGTGTTTATTCATATACTGGTATACAAAAGAGTATATATATATATATAGGCAGAGGCCTCAGACTAACATGATCCAAAATCTGCCATCCCGCATTGGACCAACGTGGCAGATTAAGGTCTATACCTTCAATATGACAGTACAACTTCAAACACGGCCCTCATTCCCGGAGGCCAACGAGCAGCTACCTACAGCAGCTGGAAGACCTGCCCCAAGGCAGAGGGTGCTAAGAATCACCGGGTTAGATCATGTTGCCATTGGACTTTTGACATTGCTACGCTTAATATACGGACTATGAAAACGTAAGCCCGATTGCAAGAACTATTAATCCAACTTGACAACATACATTGGGACATAATTGGCCTCTGTGAAACACGAAGAACGGGCGAAGAGTTAATGAAACTTCTGGACACGTACTCTACACCCGAGGTACGGAGAATAGACGATGTGGGGGAATTGGGCACATCATCAATCGAAAACTGAAGGACAGTGTAGTAAAATTTGAAAGTATATCTGACCGACTAGCCATATGCGTCATTCATCTGAATAAAAAGTTTAGGCTTCAAATCATCCAAGCTGATGTGGCCCAGCTATTATATAAAGAGACATGTAGGTACAAAATCCTGATGGGTAATTTCAGTGCCAGAATTGAAACAACAAGGACTGATGAAAATGCAACTGGTCCATATGGAACTGGTGAGCGAGACAATGGAGGTGACAGATTGGTTGATTTTGCTGAAGGACAAAAACTTTATATTATGAATTCGTTCTATAAGAAATATGTCAGCAGAAAATGGACATGGAAAACCCCATTTGAACTCATAAGTGAAATTGATTACATCATGACCAACGATAAAACAATATTTTGCAATTGTACTGTAAACAATTTTAATGTTGGAAGTAACCACCGAATGGTACGAGCAAAACTTAGGATTAACTATCGAAGTGATTTTGAGATTGTTTTGTCAAACCGATTTGCTGTGTTACAAGATCCGGAAAGATGGAAATATCAGTTCAATATGAAGAAATCGCCAACAACGTGCTTCAAACAGCTACTTCAATAGCATCAGAAGAAAAATGTCTCAAACAGACAAAAATCTCCAGTGAGACCATTGATTTAACAAGGAAACGATGAACAATGAGAAATGCACTTTGTCCTTTTGGCAGGGTCGAGTACACTGACCTCTGCAAAACTATAAGAAAGCGTATCAGAGAGGACAAGCGCCGATTCAACATGCAGCTGATGCAAACAATCCTGAAAGAAAACAAAGGAATTAACAAGGTTAAACAGATGCTGAGACACAAAAGAACGCAAATTTATGCCTTAAGGCGTGGGAATGGCACAGTGTGGAGGGCGCATACGCAAATGTTAGAGGTTGTCAGAAAATTTTATTCACAATTTTATGAAGATCAGAACCAATCAAAGACAACAATACCCACGGAAGAACAAATACTAGATATCCTAGTGGAGGAAGTAACAAATGCTATAGAATCGATGAAAAATGGCAAGGCTCCAGGAATGGATAGTGTAACTGTCGAAATGCTGGTGGTGGGACGTTACATAAAACACTGGCAAAATTATATTCAAAATGCCTCAAAGAACAAAAAGTACCTGACTTATGGAGAAATGCCGAAATGTTCTTTTACATAAGAAAGGGCAGAGGAAAATTTAAAGAACTACCGTCCAATAAACAATGTACAAAGTTTTTACTAAGATGATATCTAAAAGAATATTAAGAAAATTGAATGACGTACAATCAGGAGAACAAGCAGGATTCAGAAGTGGATTAACTACAATGGATCACATCCAGATTGTACAGCAGGCCATAGAAAGGCACAACGAATACACCATGCTATTGAGCTTGGCTTTTATCGACTATATCAACAAAAAGGCATTTGACTCCATCTCAAAGCATGCCATAAAGGATGCTCTGCTTAGCCAGGAGGTTGACAAAGCATATATAAACTTACTAGGATCGATATATGATGGAGCTACAGCGACAATTCACCTTGATCTTGAAGTGGGAATTAATATAGAATGAGGTGTAAGGCAGGGTGACGCAATATCGCCTATTCTTTTCTCGGTTTGCCTTGAGGAAGTATTCCGTATATTAGATTGTAAATAGGATGGTGTAAAGATCAATGGTTCAAACTTAAACCATCTTAGATTTGCAGATGATGTCGTTCTCCTTTCACAAGACCCAGAGGATCTGCAAAGACGCATACAAGAACTGCAAAGTGCTGGTGAACCATTTGGCTTAAAAATAAACCTGAAAAATAGTCTGGTTATGTTCAATAAATTCGGTAAGGACACGAGAATTTCAGTTTTAGTAAGGGATTTCAAAATTGTGGATCACTTTATTTATCTTGGGCAGAGGATTTCAATGGATGGGGATACCGCCCGGGAGGTGGAACGATGTATTAAGTGTGGCTAGCAGGCATTTGGAAGGTTCAATATAGTGTTTAAGAGCAGACTCCCACTTTGCCTGAAAAGAAAAGTCTTCAATTAGTGTATGCTGCCCGTTATGATATACGGAAGTGAAACCTGGACACTTAAATTGCAATCAATTAAAAAACTTCGGGTAGCACAGAGGGGAATGGAAAGATCTATGCTTGGTATTACAAGACGAAACAGAAAGCTCTGCGTATGGATCAGGGAACAAACGAAGGTGTGTGACATCATTAGAAGAGCAAAGCAATTGAAATGGAGATGGGCAGGCCATGTAGCGAGGTGATCGGACGATAGATGGACCAGGGCAATCCTGGAGTGGATACCGCTTGATCGCAAATGTCCGCGAAGAAGATCGCAAGCTCGATGGACTGATGGCATCGTTAAGTATATAGGACCCGAATGGCAGAGGAAAGCCCAGGGCCGTGAAAGTTGGAAACATGCTGAACAGGCCTTCATCCTGCAGTGGATCGGCACGGGCTGATGATGATGATAAGGATGATGAAATATATATATATATATATATATATATATATATATATATATATATATATATATATATATATATATATATATATATATATATATATATATATATATATATATATATGTCGCAGGAAGTGGACAACTGATTCCGAACGTTTATTTCGGGAACCGACTGCTAACAGGGCTCTGGCAGAAAAAACCCAGGTCGCGTCTGCAGTGCAACCACCGTCAACCTGGTCGGCGCCTGTTCACTCAGAAGGTGCAATCTGTACACCACGCTCACAATCAACAATCACGCTCAACAATCCCTGGTTCTAAACTACCAGTGGAAACACTGGACCTATAATCTTATAAGCAACCATTCGTGCAAGTAATAACAATGATATCCCAGGTGATAACCAATCCACCCTTCGACAGACGACAACCGGGTGCTCGGATTTTGGGGAATCTGGGCTTTCACGATCTCAAAAAAAATCGGAGCTTTCCTTCAGATTTCTACACAAAACAGCTACATATATTGGTACCTTCAACATCAACACGATGAACCAACCAGAAAAACTTCACAACCTAACTTCAGAACTTGACAGGCAAAATATACTTGTGCTTACCCTACAAGAAACACGCATCACGGATGAGGACACGGTGGACTACGGGAACTATCGCATATCCAAAAGCAGGATGGACAAACGAGTCGCCAGGAGCGCTCTACTTCTAGGCATGGCCTTTGTGGTACACAAACGGATAGATCTTTATTAAGAAAATCACTCCCATAAACAATAGACTAATGAAAATGCGCATACAGTGCGCCAGTAAAAAATACACCATGATCAACATACATGCCCCCACAAACGGGAACAACAAGAAAAACTCCAACTCTACAGAGGAATTGTGGGCAACATTAGGTAACTTAGGTAATGGCAAAGGTCTAAAAGGATGACGTCAAAATTTTACTGGGCGACTTTAATGCACAAATCCATAAAAAACACATCCAAAAAAAATCCATCAGAAAACCGTAGGCAAATTCCCCGGTCACAAATTTACCAACAAGAACGGCACAAGACTCATCGAACTATGCCAACAAAATAACCTGAAGATCATGTCAACATCCCTAAGAAAATCTCCACGAAAACAGAAGACATGGCGATCGCCTATACAACAGATTGGAGAATGCCAGATAGACCACGTTTAACCAACACAGAAAGAAATCCACAGACACAAATTAAAGAATAACAGGACATCCGGTAAAGATGGTATCACCGCGGAACTATTGAAAAACCTTGGACCAAATTCACTGCAGGAACTTACGCACATTATCACGAATGTCTGGTAAGCAGAAAAATTACCAGATGAATGGAAATGGGCTCTTATCCACCCGCTGTACAAGAAAGGAGACAGAACAGATGTGAACAACTACAGAGGAATCTCCTTACTACAATTCACTTACAAAATCCTCTCAGCGTGCCTTCTCCAGAGAACACAAGAACAATTAAAACACAAAATTGGCGAGTACCAGGCAGGCTTTCGCCCTGGTCGCACATACACTGAACAAATATTTAGCTTAAAAGCAATACTGAAGTATAATGCTATCAGGAACTTCCCAATCATCTGCACGTTCGTGGACTTCAAGAAAGCATACGACTGCATCGACCGAAAATATCTGCTCAAAATCCAAGAAGAACAAGGACTCGACCCCAAAACACTACGATTGACCAAGCAGACACTGACTGACACAACCTCAAAAGTGAAATTTATGGGAGAAAGTTCCAAACGCTTCCTGATTAAAACCGAAGGATATGGGTTATCCCTACTCCTCTTCAACCTGGTCCTGAATGGGAAAAAAACTGAAAAATCAAGGACAGATAGAAGTCCTCAAGGAATGTGCAGAGAAAGTCGGCTTGAAAATCTCCTTTCAAAAAACCGAATTATTCTGCTAAAAATAAGATGTCTAAAATTTGAACATCAAAATCGGTAAGAAGATGAAGAGGGCATACGGCAAGACACACAATATCTACAATAAGAAATGTTAATCCACACATGCAAAAATAAGACACTACAACACAGTAATCAAACCAGAGGTACTATACACCCGCGAGACATTTATACTCCACACAAAAAGCGGCATAGAAAACATACTAAAAGATGAATGCAAAATTATGAGGAAAGTTCTTGGCCCAAAACTGACAGAGGAAGGATACAGACTACATTCTATAAAGACCACAGAGAAAATGTCCAACGTAGCAGCGGATATAAGAAAAAGAAGGTTGAAATTCTATGGACATATCAGTAGACTCCCACCGGCAAGACTCACCAACAGAATTCTTACATACATACAAAGAGTCAAGTCAACAGTACCATGGATCGCACAAGTCAGAGTTGATCTGGGAAAAGCACAAATGGGCCCGACAGAGATTTAGGATAGGCGAACGTGCAGAAACAAAATACATTTATGGAACGTTGCATCAGAGAGCGAAGTTTCGAGGAGACTGGGGACGAGGTGGACGGAGGAGGGAAAGATAATCCACGGAGAAAGGATGATAGAGGTGTGGAGGATCAGAAAGAAAACTAAAAATGAGTCAGAATGCTTTGCGTGCTCCAACCGGGTCAACCAGACATAGCCTTAATAAATAAAAAAAGTCAAGCGGGGAACAATTATTGATACTGCCATACCACTGTCTCATAATATACATAAAATGGAGGTGGAAAAAGTTTCTAAGTATGAGAATCTTTCTTATGAATTGAAGAACATCTGTCAATTTGAAAAAGTCAACATCGAACCTTTTGTAATTTCCGCAGAGGGATTGGTGATCCACAGGTTCTCCAAAAGTTTAACAAACTGCGGACTAAATAGAAATGTCATAAAAGTGGGACAACGGGCTATATTGTTGCAAACCTGCCACATAGTTCGAACATTTTTGTCTTAATGCCTTAATTAATATATATATATATATATATATATATATATATATATATATATATATATATATATATATATATATATATATATATATATATATATATATATATATATTGTATATATAATTATTATATATATATATATATATATATATATATATATATATATATATATATATATATATATATATATATCTCCATATATTCCTCCATTAAGAAAAATTGTTTTCCTACAATTTTTCGCCTGTTCAAAATTTCAGAGAATGACATTTCCAGCACAAATTTTCAATTCATATTTGGCGCGGCATTATCGACAACTTTTTAATCGGCCCATTTGAGCTTTTCGGCAAAGACTGAATTTAGATCAATATGTGCAGTTTTTAGAAAATTATTTATTAGACCTTTTGGAGAGTATACCTCTAAACTTAAGACAAGACATGTGGTTTATGCAAGATGGAGCGCTACCGCATTTTACTCATCGCATTTGTATCAACGTTTTCCACGTCGATGGATTGGGCGCGGTGATCAGTTTCCTTGGCCACTTCGTAGCCCAGACATTAATCCGTTAGACTTTTATTTGTGGAGTCATATGAATGCTTTAGTTTACCGTGATAAAATTAATACACGAGACGAGCTTTTACAAAAAATCAATCAGGCGACCAATGTTATTAGAAATGAAGAAAACATATTCTCAATTGTGACGCGTTACTTAACAAAGAGCTTGCGAATGTGTATTGAGGTAAACGATGGACACTTTCAACACATATTGAAGTAATGAAATTCAAAAAATTGTTATTTTAAATAAAGTCCGTTTTATTTTTGATACCTTAATGTTTTTTTCCCTCGTATTCAAGGCACACTTTGTGAATTGCAGATTTTTCAGTCATCGACAAGATGTGCAATGGAATATGTGAACACGAATATCTTGCAAACGGCGTGTGATATCTATATTGACCAAGGATAACTTTTTTACGTGGGAATTATGACTCTTCTCAATTTTGAAGTTAAAATATTTCCAGCTTTATAGGGTAAAACAATTGAGCGAGTTAATTCTTCATAAAGTAGGTAGCAAGCGCTCTCTAGGAACTAGGCTCAAACTAGTACTAAATTCGGTCACTTTGGAAAGTTCAACTACCCCAATTTTGAATCTGATATTTTCAACCGTTTTTAAATTATCTCAATTTTTCGAAAATTTAGTTTCACTTTCAATAAGTAACATTTGCCAACACATTTATTGACTAAATCCTCTTATTTTGATCTCTATTATTTTGAGTGAATTTATTTTAAGTTAAAAGAAGACTACGCTGAAAAATTAATATATTTTCAATAAATAACAATATTTCATTGAAAAAAATGTTTTCCTTTCATATTTTATTAAGTAATATTACTACGGCATATAGGCCAATAGTGTACCGTAGCACTCTAGCAATCTTGGATACCTATGAATTTAAGGCTACGTTTGTTTCAAATATGATCAGTTTTGTAAACACAACGCTCATGTATAATATTAACAAATTTTTGATTTATTTGTATTCTATTTCTCCAAATTTGTATAAGTAAAATTTAATATTTTATTTAGTATAAGAAAAATTTACTCACCCAATGTAAAAGGAAATAAAAATATTAAAACGAATAGAAGTGACATTTTCTCTAACTGGTGTGAAATTGTATAGATAATAATTACGTTGTTTTAAACTAAATGACGGCAAATGACGCATCTTATAATTTATTATAAGAATTATCAAATGTTATCTGATTTGGTCCGGTTTTTTCCACGTATTATAATATTTGAAATGTGCCATTTATATTACAAAAATAGATTTATTTCAAATATTGAACAGATATTTTAGTTCTATGTCTTATTATTGTCTTACGTATTATTAACTGCAGGTTTTAAACACATATCCTTCCAATAGCTTCAAAAATACGTCAAAATATTTTCATCTGTAAATATTTTGCAATTATTATAGCAAATAATGTGAACGCATAGTTTATATGTTGCTGCAATTTAAGGCAAATATAATAGGTATTTTAACAGGTGCTGCTTTTAAATAAAATGAATTGGAGTAAACCTAGAATTTTGTTAATTTGTAGTGTGTGTGTGTTATATATATATATATATATATATATATATATATATATATATATATATATATATATATATATATATATATATATATATATATATATATATATATATATATATATATATATATATATATATATATATATATATATATATATATATATATATATATATATATATACCAGGTGTCCCATTAAGGATGGATCGCGACCGTATCTTGAAAACTATTTATCCCACAGCTTTGCGGCAAAAAATATTATACTAAAACTGACTCTGAGAAATTCACCAAAAATATTTTAAAGCTTCTAAAACGACCGCAAGAGGGCGTGACGTGCTAAACATTTTTAAAAATCTTTTTTTTTTGTGTATTTTCAAGTGTTACCGAGTAAGAAAAATTCTCAGTTATAATTACCAAACTGTCTCCTACAACTTTGTTTTATGACATTTTGTCGTAACTTCGCGAATAAAGAAGTGGGGGGGGGAGTTTTACCTATTTAGATAAAAAGTCGTCTAATGTCCGTTTGCCTATACCGATTTTCCTCAATTTGGATTCATTTAAAAGGCAATTGCTGGGACAATCAGATAATCTGGGAGATAAATTATTTAATTTGTAAATGAAACCGCGAGGTGGCGTTACATTCAACAATAGTTTTTTTAAAGTTTTGTTCAGTTTTTTCAAATGGAATGGTACAGCTTTTATTACATGGCTAGAAAGGTAATTTAAAGAGGAATCATCCAGTGAAAACCCGAAATCGATATCTCTGACATGTCAAGAGATATTTCGATTTTTCTGAAAAAATCAGTTAGTTAGGCAGGCAGTTTTACAAAACTATAAGAAAACGTATTCGAGAAGAAACCCACCGATTCAAAATGCAGCTAGTGCAAAAAACTCTGGAAGAAAACAGGAAAATTAACAAAGCTAAACAGATGCTGAGAAAGAAAAGATAGGGAAAGTTTTGCCTTAATGCGTGAGGATGGTACAGTGTGCAGGGAGCGGACGGAAATATTAAAAATTGTTAAAGATTTTATTCAAAGTTATATGAGAATCAGAATCAATCAAGAACAACAATGCCCACTGAAGAATAAAGGCCGGATATACTTGTGGAGGAAGTGACAATGGTTATAGACTCGATGACAAACGGCGAAGTTCCAGGAAAGGGTAGTATAACTGTTCAAATGCTAAAAATTTGTGGTCGGACTTTACATAACACACTAGCAAAGTTATACCCAAAATGCCTCAAAGAACAAAAAGTGCCCAACTTATGGAAAAATGCAGAGGTGATTATTTTACATAAAAAGGAGCACAGGAAGATTTAAAGAACTACTTTCCAATAAGCCTCCCATCAGTGGTGTATAAAATTTTCACCTAGATAATATCTAAAAAAATATTCAGAAAACTCAATGACGCACAATGACCAAACCTTGAAAATAAACCAGAAGAGTCAGGTCATGTTCAATAAATTTGCTGAGGACAAAAGAATTTCTATTTTAAGAAGGGACTTTGAAGTTGTGGATCGCTACTTATATCTTAGGCATATCTTAAGATTTCAATGGAAGTGGATAGCGCCCGGGAGGTGGAACGACGTGTTAAATGTGGCTGATAGGCATTTGGCAGACCCAACATAGTTTTTCAGAACAATTAGCTTATTAACCAGCTTTATTAGCGACAGTAATTAGCTAATCATTTTCGAATTTAGAGCTACAGAATATTTCATATACACTTATTTTTATCAATGTAACATCATAAAAACTTTTAGGTTTGTTGACCTGTGCTTTAGCTGCCTAGATTGTAACTTAGAGTAACATCAATGAATTCATGAAAAGTTGCAAGTGGAATCGTGGAGATTACTAGAAATATTCAAAAAAAGGAACATTTTGGATAAGAAATGAGAATTATTACAGAAAGTCCAGAAAAAATCCTTTTCGAATGAATTAATACATATACCCATCGTTGGATTATTGACATAGATTTTCGCGTTAATGTGGTAATAAAGGAATTAGTTTTAAGGTGTCAAATCGTCACTGAATCCGTAGGAAAACGTAGGAAATCTATTCGTAGGAAACGGATAGATTTTCGCGTTAATGTGGTAATAAAGGAATTAGTTTTAAGGTGTCAAATCGTCACTGAATCCGTAGGAAAACGGAATGCAAATGTTAATTGAATCAGCAAGGCATTGTGGTTCATACCGGAAATCAAAAAATTATCACAGCACAAGAAAAATGCACACATAACCTAAACATAACAGAAATCAAGACAAATGGGCTAGATACCCAAAGGAGCTTAATAGAGTCAACTAAAGAATTAAAGAAAAAATTATAATTTATAATTGAAAAAATCTCTCGAGTTCAACAAACTTGCCTGCCTCTGCTTTGTTGATATGACCAAGGCATTCAACGAGCTCTCTTAACGGACTTGTTGAAAATTATGCTGGAGGCGGTCAGCCATTAGTAGATTAGACCATTCGATCAATCATTACTGGACATCTGATAATTGAGGACATCAATAAAGCAGAAGAACAAGGCAAAGGGAGTTCCCTTAGCCCCTTTCTTTTCAATGTGATCATAGACAGACTCAGAGAGAAACTCTGATATAACCTGATATAAAATGGGAAATATTCTATAGCATGGTGTGTGCTACATGGACGATGTTGTGCTATTGCTAACTTGGAGGATAATCTACAACTGTTTTTTTTTACACCTTTAGTAAAGAAGCAAAACGATTAAATATTACAGTCTACGCCGACAAAACTAAGTGTATGATAACTTCCAAAGACCTAATAAGACGCAAATTGGAAACTGATGGAATCGAACAATCGAACGAGCAATGGAAACCTACAACGGGCTTGCGAGATAATGTATGGAGAAAACCTTTTAGACCGAGAAAACCTCTTAGACCGAGAGCAAAGTAAGAATTTACAAAGCTAGAGTAAGATCTATCTTAACTTATGCAGCGGAAATAGCACCAGACACTACTAAAACAACACAAGCAATAGAAAGCAGGTAATAGTACAAATGTGAACAATAAGGACCATCCATGGAAATACGCTGCATAACAGACTACGAAGCAAAGAACTGAAAGATCAAAGAGAAATAAAAGATATGACCAAATATATAACACAAGGGAGAAAATACTAGAACGAATATTCAGCAAGAATAAAAAAAACGACAGGCTTGTGAAAGACGCACAGTATGATAGACTAATGGGAAAGAAAACTAATAGGAAGACCTTCAAAACGATGGAGAACGTGTTGGACCTCAAAATCGAAACAGAGTATTTTGATAAACAGACGGTATGCTTACCTATATTTATAGCCAATTTTTTTCTCAATTCCTTGAAATTAAAGGTCCTAGAAAGTTGATGTGGAAAAAACATTTCTTCCACCACTTAAAATATCCTAAATCTTTTTTTTATAAGAAAATGTTTTCAATTCTATTAATATAGAGTTATTTTTAGACTCAATTTGTTCTTGAAAATGTTTTTATTCATTAAGGAAGATAACAATCTATTATATTTTTGAATTTCTAAAAAAATTGCAAATGCCAATTTCTTATCGACAACCTGCTAATGTTGACATGAATTACCTCAAAAAAGTTTATAATTTGATTCAACATAATTTTAATATATAAGTGTAGTGATTCAATGAGTTTTGAATGGAGTAACTTTTCATTTTCATGTTTCGACTAAAAAAATTTAATTTCTTAAAATATTTAATGTCAATATATTTTGTTTCAAATTGATATTGCTTGTTGATAAAATTTGTCAACATCAGTCTGACTAAACAACTTCGACTAGCGAACTAGCGAAATGCGTCTATTTGTAATAAATATAAATATGAAATATTTGTATGACACTATTCTGATGAAGCTGAATTATTAGTGAAATACGTCAATTGGTAATAATATCAATGTGTCGTATGTCGTGGATGGATTGCTGAGGCATGTCAATAGGGCGCCACCCAGTTCTTCAGAATTACTAAAGATATAAATAAACCCTAACACTGAGAAAAGGTTGAATTCTGTCAAAAAGACTCAATAACAGTACTAGATATTTAATAAGCACAAACACAATTTCAGAGAACAACATACAGAACAAAAAATAAAAAATAAACAATTATAACACAAAAAAGGAGTCTAGCGGTGGTGACTCCTACCCTATTAAATTAGAGTCCACAGCTACCCTACTAAACAAGGCAGATAAAGAGAAGAGTTTGATCTTAATAAGCATTTTTATCATATAAGAGCTCTTGTATTACTAAAAAAAAATAATTTAATTCAGATTATCTTAAACTAACTTTACTTAAACTAAGTTAAATCAAATAAATCAGATTAAATCAAATCACATCAATCTCAATTGCAGTAATCCAAATCAAGTCAAATCAAAGTCAATTAAATCTAATTAAAGCTAACTCCAGTTAAATCACTTTAAATCAGAGTAAGTCAGATTAGTGTCAATTAACTGAAATTGTCTAACGTTATTAAATGGTGGTAGGGAGATAGTGATTGAGCAATTAGTGTTGAATATTTATGAAAATACTAGTAAAATAATATCTGGCCTTATCCTTTTGTGGTTCTGTTCGATTATCCAGCCTCTGGACTTTCCAGTTACCAAGATGGTCGATTACTGGGCAGTTCTGTGTCGAGAATGCGGGTATCTTAAACGTTCTGAGTCTACATTGAACGCGTTCTGCAATGAGAGCGCCTCAAAATAACCGCGTTCTATAATGACCAGACTCCAAAATGACCAGGTGCTAATTATAGCATCAGTCATTATAGCAGCATAGTCATTAGACTGGGCTGTAAAAATTATCTACAAAATACAAAAGAATAAGAGTGAGTAAAGCTTGGCTAGCTAATCAACATACTTCTAATGGAAGGAATACTGACCCAGGTCTACCAGCGGCGTTGACTTTCTAAATCTTTGTCCATCTTGTCGGCGTGGAGACTTTTACTTATAGCGGCCGAAAATCTGTAAACGCTATAACATATTACAGTGGAAATTAGACTATATGTCTGTTCATCATATCATTGATCAAAAATAAACATTTAACAGAAAAATAATATACTCTGATGATGTTGACAAAAATTAACAAACTACTTATTTATGTATATATATATATATATATATATATATATATATATATATATATATATATATATATATATATATATATATATATATATATATATATATATATATATATATATATATATATATATATATATATATATATATATATATATATATTATTATTATTATTATTCACGTATGGGCCCTGGTGGACCACGCGAAGTACAATTAGAGGCGTTTCTTGTTGTTAGCCTTCCTTTGCGTCCATACTAATTTCATTCTTTCGCTATGAGCTTTTTTCCTTTCGTCAGACCAAGTTGTTCCAGTCTTCCTACATTTTCTCTCTGGCCAACCTCTATCCTGAATTTCACCTTGTGCAATATTTGCTGATCTTAGGTAATCTTTAATTACAGCAATCCATTTAATTATTTCTACTTTAGCTCTACTCCTATTTTCATAAAATTCGACTATTTGTCTAGTTAGCCTACTCGGATTCATCCGTTTTATGTGTCCGTAAAACTTAAGTCTTCTTTTTCTCATATCGCTATGCATATCTGTGTATTGTTTGATTTCTTAGTTTTCTCGAAGTCGGTATGTTGTGCTATTTATTTGTTTGGGGCCTAGGATTTTTCTTATGATTTTTCTTTCCTTCTTTTCAATGTCCTCGATGTCCCTCTTTCTATTCAAAATGAGCGTTTCTGCAGCATATGGACATTCTGGCTTAATAACTGTGTTGTAATGTCTCAGTTTTGTGTTTTTAGATAGGCATTTTTTGTTATAAATATTTTGTATAAGTCTCAATGCCATTTCCATTTTTTTGACATCTACCCTTATTGGCCGCTTTTTCCAATCCATTTTTCATGATTATTTCACCCAAATATTTGAATTGAGAGACTCGTCTGATGTTACCATATTTTATTTTTAGAAATGGTGTTCTTAGTCTGTTGCAGGTCATGTATTGTGTCTTTTCAAAAGAAATTTGGAGTCCTACCTTTTCTGCTGTTTCTTTTAGGATTTCAATCTGTTTCTGTGCCGTTAATATATCTTGAGCTAAAATTGCTAGATCATCAGCAAATGCCAGACAATCAATTTTGATGTTGGTTCTCCCCAGTTTAATGGGCTGGTCAATATTCAGGGTCGACTTTTTTTCACGCCACTCCTGTATTACTTTTTCTAGAACACAGTTAAATAAAAGTGGCGAGAGTCCATCCCCTTGTCTCACTCCAGTTTTAATTTCGAAGGGCTCTAAGATGTCACCCATGAATTTAACTTTTGACCTTGTGTTAGTTAACGTTGCTTTAATAAATGCCAGCGTTTTCAGATCTAGTCCTTGTTCTTTCAAGATTCGGAATAAAGATTCGCGGTCAGTAGAATCATATGCTTTTTTGAAATCCAGAAATGTACAGACGAGATTTTTATTGTACAGTTTTTGTCTTAGTTTTTTGTTTTAGTCTATGTCTTAGAATCAACTTTAGATTCAGGATCTGTTCAGGGCAGGATCTGCCCGGTCGAAAACCTGCTTGATATTCACCAATGTTAGGTTCTAACTGTCCCTGTGCTCTATCTAGTAGACATTGACATATAATCTTGTAACAAACTGGGAGAAGAGATATCCCTCTATAGTTGTTTACATCCGTTCTATCTCCTTTCTTATGTAGTGGATGGATTAGAGCATCTTTCCAATCTTCCGGAATCCGTTCGGTTCGTCAAACTTCTTGTAGAATTTTGGTTATTTCCTTGATTGTACCTGGACCAGCGGATTTCAAAAGTTCAGCAGTGATTCCATCTTCACCAGAAGCTTTGTCATTTTTAAGCCGCTTGATTTGTCTAATTATTTCATCTTCATTCGGTGGTAATGAATCTGGGTTTGTTTGTTTAGGGTTTAATGTTGCTAATTTGTTTAAGGGCTCAGGACAGTTTAGTATTTGTTCAAAATATTTCGCAAGTTCTTTGCAATTGTCTTGGTTATTTAAAGCTAATTGTCCGTTTTCAAGTTCCGTTTCAAGTCCGTTTTCTTTCAAGATTCGGAATAAAGATTCGCGGTCAGTAGAATCATATGCTTTTTTGAAATCCAGAAATGTACAGACGAGATTTTTATTGTACAGTTTTTGTCTTAGTTTTTTGTTTTAGTCTATGTCTTAGAATCAACTTTAGATTCAGGATCTGTTCAGGGCAGGATCTGCCCGGTCGAAAACCTGCTTGATATTCACCAATGTTAGGTTCTAACTGTCCCTGTGCTCTATCTAGTAGACATTGACATATAATCTTGTAACAAACTGGGAGAAGAGATATCCCTCTATAGTTGTTTACATCCGTTCTATCTCCTTTCTTATGTAGTGGATGGATTAGAGCATCTTTCCAATCTTCCGGAATCCGTTCGGTTCGTCAAACTTCTTGTAGAATTTTGGTTATTTCCTTGATTGTACCTGGACCAGCGGATTTCAAAAGTTCAGCAGTGATTCCATCTTCACCAGAAGCTTTGTCATTTTTAAGCCGCTTGATTTGTCTAATTATTTCATCTTCATTCGGTGGTAATGAATCTGGGTTTGTTTGTTTAGGGTTTAATGTTGCTAATTTGTTTAAGGGCTCAGGACAGTTTAGTATTTGTTCAAAATATTTCGCAAGTTCTTTGCAATTGTCTTGGTTATTTAAAGCTAATTGTCCGTTTTCCTTTTGGAAGCAAATACTTTGCGGTTGATAGTCTGTTAATTTAGTTTTAAATGTTTTGTAAAAGTTTCGGGTGTTATTTTTTTGGATATCTTTTTCTATTTCATTAAGTTGATTGTTTTCGTATTTTCTTTTAGTTTGTCTAATTAGCTTCGATGTTTCTTTTCTTACTTCCAAAAAGATGTTATAGTTTATTGCTGTTTGACTGTTCCAATTTTTGTATGCTTTACTTCGGCTTAATACTGCTTGCTCGCAAACTTCATCCCACCACGGATGTTGTCTACGTTTTTGTAAAGCGACCAACTTTAAGGCTGTTTTAATAATTTTTTAAAGTTCTGTGCTGGTTGTTTATCAATCTCTTCTGTTAGGGCTGGTTTTATTTTCGTTGAGTCAAACTTTGGTATTAGCTGCCTCTTTTGAATAAGTTTTCGAGCTTTTAAGCTAAGTTTAATTCTAGTCACTAAGTCAATTCAAGTCAGTGATCCGTGTCTATATTTGCTCCTTTTCTGACTTGAACATTCAAAATCTCTTTATAATTGGGGTACGAAATGGCGACATGGTCAATTTGAAATTCACCCATGTACGTGTTTGGGCACATCCAGGTCTTTTGTTTTGTTATTTTCTTCTTAAAATGGGTTGACATTATTTTTAGATTAAACTGCGGAGATAGTTCAACCAATCTTCTACCATTATGGTTAGTCCATTTATGAACGGGAAAACTGCCGACTGTTTTCCTGTACTTTTTTTCTTTCCCTAGTTGGGCGTTGAAATCACCCGATAGGATTTTTACATGGTTAGAGGGAATTTTAGAGATAGTCTTTTCCAGAATTTGCCAGTATATATATATATATATATATATATATATATATATATATATATATATATATATATATATATATATATATATATATATATATTCATCATCATCATCATCAGCCCGTGTCGAACCACTGCAGGATAAAGGCCTCTTCAGCATGATTCCAACTTTCACGGTCCTGGGCTTTCCTTTGCCACACTGATCCAATGTACTTAACGATGTCATCAATCCATCGTACTTTCGGTCTTCTTCGCGGAAGTTTGCGATCAAGCAGTATCCAGTCCAGGATTGCCTTGGTCCATCTGTCTCGCTATATGACCTGCCCATCTCCATTTCAATTGCATTACTCTTCCAATGAAGTCACATATTTTCGTTTGTTCCTTGATCCATGCGGAGGACTTTCTGTCTCGTCTTGTAATGCCAAGCATACACCTTTCCATTCCCTTCTGTGCTACCTGAAGTTTTGTAATTGATTACTATGTGAGTCTCCAGGTTTCACTTCCGTATGTCATAACGGGAAGAACGCACTGACTTTTCTTTTCAGGCAAAGTGGGAGTCTGCTCTTAAATTCTATGTTGAGCCTGCCAAATGCCTGCTAGTCGCATATAACACGCTGTCCCACCTCCCGGGCGGTATTCTCCTCCATTGAAATCCTCTGCCCAAGATATATAAACTGTCCACAATCTCCACATCCCTTCCTAAAACTAATATTCTTCTGTCCTGAGCGAAGTTATTGAAAACTTTTTCAGGTTTATTTTCTAGTTAAATGCTTCGCCAGCCCTTTGCATTTCTTGTATGCGTCTTTGCAGCTCATCTGGATCTTAAGAAAGGAAAACTATATCATTTGGAAATCTAAGATGGTTTAAGTTTGCACCATTGATCTTTACACCATCCTGTTCCTAATCCAGTTTACGGAATACTTCTTCAAGGCCAGGCGAGAAAATAATAGGCCATATTGGGTTACCCTGCCGTACATCTCGTTCTGCCGTAATTCCCACTTCAAGATCATCAAGGTGAATTGTGGCTGTAGTTCCCACATATATCGATCCTAATAGGTTTACATATGCTTTATCTACCCCTTGGCTAAGCAGTCCATCCATTATTGCATGCTTTGAGATGGAGTCAAATGCTTTTTCGTAGCCAGTGGCATGGTGTATTCGTTATGTCTTTCTATAGCCTGCTGTACAACCTGGATATGACCCATTGTACTGAATCCACTTCTGAATCCTGCTTGTTCTCTTGGTTGTGCGTCATTTAGGTTTTTTAATATTCTTCTAGAAATTATCTTAGTGAAAACTTTGTACACTACTGATAGGAGGCTTATTGGACGGTAGTTCTTTAAATCTTCCTTCTGCCTTCTTGAGGCTGATACCTACTTTGAGGCATTTTGAGTATTATTTTGCCTGTGTTTTATGTAACATCCCACCACCAGCATTTCGACAGTAACACTGTCCATTCCTGGGGCCTTGCAACTTTTCATCGATTCTATAGCATTTGTTACTTCCTCCACTAGGATATCTGGTATTTGTTCTTCCGTGGGTATTGTTGTCTTTGATTGGATCTGATCTTCATATAACTGGGAATAACATTTTCTGACAACCTCTAACATTTGCGTACGCGCCCTGCATACTATGCAAGCCTCATGCCTTAACGCATATATTTCCGTTCTTTTATTTATTAGCTTCTGTTTAGCCTTGTTAATTCTTTTTTTTTTCTTCCAGGGATTTTTGCACTAGCTGCATGTTGAATCGGCGCATGTCCTCTCTGATACGTTTTCTTATAGTTTTGCAGAGCTCAGTGTACTCGACCCTGCCAAAAGGACTACCTGCATTTCTCATTACCCGCCGTTTCTTCATTAAATCAATGGTCTCACTGGAGATTTTGTCTGTTTGAGACATTTTTCTTCTGGTGCTATTGAAGCAGCCGTTTGAAGCACATGGTTGGCAATTTCTTCATATTGAACTGATAGTTTCACTTCCTTCGGATTACGGCAAACTGGTTTGACAAAGCAATCTCAAAATCGCTTCCTCTCTCCAGGTGTTTCCCAGAATCCACTTTGCCTTTTTTTGATCTTAACATTCTTTCGCGTTCTCTACGACATTTAATCCTAACTTTTGCTCGTACCAATCGGTGGTCACGTCCCACATTAAAATTGTTAAGGACAGTACAATTGGTAAATATTGTTTTATCGTTGGTTATGATGTCAATTTCACTTGTGAGTCCAGATGAACTTTTCAATGTCCATTTTCTGTTGATATTTTTCTTATAGAACGAATTCATAATATATAGTTCTTGTCTTTCAGCAAAATCAACCAATTTGTCAGCTCTATTGTCTCGCTCAAGGTTTCATATGGGCCAGTCTATATATATATATATATATATATATATATATATATATATATATATATATATATATATATATATATATATATATATATATATATATATATATATATATATTTGTGGGTACTGTTTCACGGATGGAAAAACTTTCTTAGTGAAGAGACTGTCTGGATAATAAGTTCGTAAGAATTTTTTTAATAGAGATATAAACGGAATAGTTTTTGTAAATATTTATTTTATTTAGTCTATTATATAACTATCATTATTATTTCCAATTTTTTGCCAACGTACTGGTAGATCCATATAACATTTTTGTCAAAAGTTAGCTCTTTGTTGCCAAAAAATGTCAACAGATTGTTTTCACTGCTTCTTTCGTTTTAAAAGATTTCCCCCTTAAACAATTTTGGGTGGATCAGAATAGACCATAGTCCAACGATGCGATATCCGGTAAGAAAGATAAATGGAGCAAAACTTTTCAATTGAAGCTTAATAATTTTTACCGAGTTCTTATTGAAACGTGTGGACGTGCATTATCATGATAAAATACGACACCTTTCCTGCTTGCTAATGCTGATCTAATTGTGAACAGTAGAGGCCAGTTTTGATGGTTCCGATGCATAAAAGAAGCTTAAAGTGTATGATGGCACCTTTGGATGAAGGCCCTATTTTGCAGTATTTGGAACTGCTGACCCTGATAATATTCATCATTTTTTTTATTGAACGTTGGTGTACACAATTCACTTTTTATCACCAGATACCATAAACTTCAGAGATGGAATGCCTTTTTTCTCCGCAGAAGATCTTACGAAGAAATTCGAACCAGCAGATTTCGCTCATTATTTTCGAGGGGGCTCTCACATTGTATCGGTTATTATGACCTTATTTCCTCGACATCAGTGCTTGTAGGAAGGCCAGGATGATACCCGGTCTTCCAGATTAAAATCTCTGCCCTCTCACGCGGCAGCCTCCCCAACAGCGCCCTCACCGTGTTTATACAGCATTCTTGCCCTGTATGAAAAAGAAAAAAGTGACGTAAATGCAAGTTATCGGCCAACATTTTCAATTTGAATCAATTTAACTAATTGAAGGCAAATCAAAGCGAATCTGAACTTAAAATTGTAAATATCACAATAATTAATAATATGTAAAGATTACTAATCCAACACTTGTTTACAAGCGTTAAAAAAGCAACTAATCGAAAATTCTTACGAACTTTTCAGAGAATCCAATATTAAAGTGGTGTTGTTAAGGAAGTTCGACCGACCTGTGAAATATTTTAGGCAGCGTTACAGACATTTTTCTGGCGCATTTTTGTGTTAAATTAAAAATAAGCTTCTTGCATAACACATTATATAGCTCCTAGGATATCTCTGACATATAACGAATAACATTTCCGGGAGGCTTCTTTATATCAGATAAAATATTTTTTAGAGCTAAATCATTGAATGAATAATTTTTCGTAATATTCGATACCTCATATTTTTGAGAATGTGCACATACAAATACAACCGTTTTAGTAGATAATAAGTAATAATGTATGATAAACTGACCTGGATTTTCGTTGGGTTAATATTCTGTTTTTCTTACCGTGTCGACTTCAAATGAAGGCTGGACCTAACGACTTCAAATGAAGACTATCATAACTATTTTCACGTTATTCATAGTTCTTCTAAATAACCAGTGGCAACTCAAATCAATCAGTACAATAAACAATCACACAGTAAACCTTACCTATATATACTTTTTGGTAGTATGTTATTGTCATGAAAATCGAATGTTGTCAATGTAAATATCGTTGGCATACACAACATATATATTTACTTTCACTCTTTATTTTATATCACAAATCAATATAATTTATTTTATTTATATGAACATTTTTATATATGAACACCCCACAATCATTCAGACATAACTCAGGTCAAGCGGAGGCCCCAAGTGCTAAAATTTTTGGGACCCTCAAATTCAAGTTAGAAATAGAAGAATGTTGCGAAATTCCGAATCCGCTGTGTGTATAGGGGCCTCACGTAACCGTTTAGTCCGCGTGCCGTAAATGTAAATCGTAGCTGTAAATAACTGGTTCGATATTCAGTTGAATCATTCTCTCAAATTTGGCAGCCATGATATTCATCGTCTTCCCACGCTTTTTCTCTCAACTATCTTCCCTTGCACAATCAATCTCAATTGTTCGTAACATTGTCCTCTAAGTGATCGAAGTATATTTTCATTATTAAATTCATTAGTGATTTTCTTTACCTAAGATAAACTCAAAAGATTTGAGTCTTTTAACTATGCATTTATTATGGGTGGAAGTTTCTTTACTGTACAGGAGAATCGAGTATATATAGCGGCGAGTCATTTGGATTTTACAATTAATTTTCTACTTTTCTTCAGCAGAATAATTATTTCATTTTGTAGAATGTGTTGCGAGCTGTTCCTATCCTTGTTTTTAATTGTTCAGTTTTATCAACAAACCCAAGTTCCTAAATATTTATGTTACGCTAATTGAAAATTTCGCGGAGCGAGACCTATAGATTAGTTTATAATAATCTAACACATTTTGGAGTTTCATCCTTCATATAAACATATGTAAAGTTTTATGTCGCTCTGTCAGTTAATTTGTACAAAAACAGCAGCTTAAAGTAATCGTATCAGTGTTATATTTTAAAATGGAAAACATTGAAAATTGTGCAGTGATTAAATTCTTTGTAAAAAAGGTTTAAAAGCAATTCAAATTCATAGTGAAATGGTAAATATATGAGGGAAGTCCGCTCCTTATAAAAAAATGGTTTGTAAATGAGCAGGTGAGTTTCAACGTGGTCGAACAAACCCGGATGATGATCCTCGTTCTGGACGTCCAATATGTGCAACTACTGAACAAATAATTAATTCTATTCATGATATGGTTATGGATGACAGACTTTGGGACAAATTGCTGAGGCTATGCACATCTCAACTGAATGGATGTTTCATATTTTGAAAAAGGAATTGGGTTTGAGAAAGCCTACGTGCCAAATGGACGCTCCATTTGTTAAATTCTGATCAACAACGACTTCGAGTAAAACTTTCTAACCAACATTTGAATCTTTTTCGAAAGAATAAAATATATGACGTATTTTGAATGGTGAATTTTGGGTTGTCCACTATGATCCTGAATTGTGACAACAAACCGCAGAATGATCTGAGCCCGGATGTTCAGATCCGAAGCCTCCAAAGTGGTCAAAATTGGCCAAAAAGGTTATGACATCAATTTTTTGCCATGCAAAAGTCATTTTGTTAATTGATTACCTTCAAACCGATAAAACATATCAAGATAATTTACTCAAACCTTTTGCATCAAATGGATTCAAAAATTTGTGAGAAAAGACCTGGTTTAGTGAAGAAAAAATAATTTTTCATCAAGCAGTGTACCAACTCAAAGAGGTTTCTTGTAATGGCCAAATTAAAGGAGTTACACTACAAATTGTTGGAGCATCCACCATATTTATCAGATCTAACCCCCTCTGACTTTCAAACCTCAAAAAATTCCTAGTTAAAAAAAAAGTTTTAGCAACCGTAGATGATCAATTATTCTATTGGATCCTTCGGTTCGAAACACTCAACTCGAAGAGATTTACCACTAAACACCAAATCACTTTCTTCAATCAACTTCTTAATGTACGTTTTACTAACCATGTTAGCATCATCAGGAGATGATTTAATCTAATTCTGAAGCTAAACTATGTTCCATTTATATGATAACCCTACTTAATAAAGCGTGTAAATATCATGAACCGTGAAGTTTACTGGGCGTTTCATTAATAATTGAAAAAGTTGACTGATCGGAATAGGTCCTTTATCTCGGTTCATGATTTTGTTACATTTTTCTATTTGAATGCTTTCATATGCATTCAAAGCCCTATTATTATTTATAACTGTAATCAGTCTTAAAGTATAATAATATAATATATAAATATAATAAATATTCCAGTATACCTCGCCTAAGGTACTGGACGGGTCACGGGTGGTGGATAGTGAAAGTTCCATTAGATATTAATGGACAGCTGCGAATATCTCAAAATAAGCAGCCCCGAACCAAGGCAAAAAAAAAACTAAATCCACTTAGCGTCTGACTTGTATCAAGCGGTTGAGTGGTCAGCGTCTGTTCACCAGTGGTGCGGCTGATATTTAAATTCTGGAACTAACCCCTCCAGTCTTAACCTCTGAGCCGTCATGGTTCAAACAATTAATTCAAAGTACAAGATGAAGCGTTCTAGAAATTACAAAATTACCCCTGGAGGTAGACAATCCTCTGCCAGCTTTGCTGGTACAACCGGACTTTCGGATTCTGGGGCGTCCGGGCTTAAACGC
>JARFXV010001533.1:0-44989 GCA_031761425.1 Cosmopolites sordidus | reverse complement strand
CCCGCAAAGCTATCTAACGCCGTTTCGGAGATAAACGCAGATGTCCGTAAAAAATCGAAAAATATTCTTCTAACTTTTAAATACAAATTATTTTCAATGTTAAAAACACATTTCCTAACGTAAGAGACCCCGTTCGATCCAATGAAACCAATCCCGCAAAGTTATCTGACGCCGTTTCGGAGATAAACGCAGATGTCCGTAAAAAATCGAAAAATATTTCTCTAACTTTTAAATACAAATTGTTTTCAATGTTAAGGACACATTTCCTAACGTAACAGACCCCGTTCGATCCAACGAAACCATTCCCGCAAAGCTATCTAACGCCGTTTCGGAGATAAACGCAGATGTCCGTAAAAAATCGAAAAATATTCTTCTAACTTTTAAATACAAATTATTTTCAATGTTAAAAACACATTTCCTAACGTAAGAGACCCCGTTCGATCCAATGAAACCAATCCCGCAGAGCTATCTGACGCCGTTTCGGAGATAAACGCAGATGTCCGTAAAAAATCGAAAAATATTTTTCTAACTTTTAAATACAAATTGTTTTCAATGTTAAGACACATTTCCTACCGTAACAGTCCCCGTTCGATCCAACGAAACCATTCCCGCAAAGCTATCTAACGCCGTTTCGGAGTTAAACGCAGATGTCCGTAAAAAATCGAAAAATATTTTTCTAAGTTCTAAATACAAATTGTTAAACGCAGATGTCCGTAAAAAATCGAAAAATATTTCTCTAACTTTTAAATACAAATTGTTTTCAATGTTAAGGACACATTTCCTAACGTAACAGACCCCGTTCGATCCAATGAAACCATTCCCGCGAAGCTATCTAACGCCGTTTCGGAGTTAAACGCAGATGTCCGTAAAAAATCGAAAAATATTTTTCTAAGTTCTAAATACAAATTGTTAAACGCAGATGTCCGTAAAAAATCGAAAAATATTTCTCTAACTTTTAAATACAAATTGTTTTCAATGTTAAGGACACATTTCCTAACGTAACAGACCCCGTTCGATCCAACGAAACCATTCCCGCGAAGCTATCTAACGCCGTTTCGGAGTTAAACGCAGATGTCCGTAAAAAATCGAAAAATATTTTTCTAAGTTCTAAATACAAATTGTTAAACGCAGATGTCCGTAAAAAATCGAAAAATATTTCTCTAACTTTTAAATACAAATTGTTTTCAATGTTAAGGACACATTTCCTAACGTAACAGACCCCGTTCGATCCAATGAAACCATTCCCGCGAAGCTATCTAACGCCGTTTCGGAGTTAAACGCAGATGTCCGTAAAAAATCGAAAAATATTTTTCTAACTTTTAAATTCAAATTGTTTTCAATGTTATAGACACATTTCCTAACGTAAGAGACGCCGTTCGATCCATCGAAACCATTCCCGCAAAGCTATCTAACGCCGTTTCGGAGTTAAACGCAGATGTCCGTAAAAAATCGAAAAATATTTCTCTAACTTTTAAATACAAATTGTTTTCAATGTTAAGGACACATTTCCTAACGAACAGACACCGTTCGATCCAACGAAACCATTCCCGCAAAGCTATCTAACGCCGTTTCGGAGTTAAACGCAGATGTCCGAAAAAAATCGAAATCTATTTTCTTAACTTTTAAATGCAAATTGTTTTCAATGTTAAAGACACATTTCCTACCGTAACAGACCCCGTTCGATCCAACGAAACCATTCCCGCAAAGCTATCTAACGCCGTTTCGGAGTTAAACGCAGATGTCCGTAAAAAATCGAAAAATATTCTTCTAACTTTTAAATACAAATTATTTTCAACGTTAAAAACACATTTCCTACCGTAACAGACCCCGTTCGATCCAATGAAACCAATCCCGCAGAGCTATCTGACGCCGTTTCGGAGTTAAACGCAGATGTCCGTAAAAAATCGAAAAATATTTCTCTAACTTTTAAATACAAATTGTTTTCAATGTTAAGGACACATTTCCTAACGTAACAGACCCCGTTCGATCCAACGAAACCAATCCCGCAGAGCTATCTGACGCCGTTTCGGAGATAAACGCAGATGTCCGTAAAAAATCGAAAAATATTCTTCTAACTTTTAAATACAAATTGTTTTCAATGTTAAAGACACGTTTCCTACCGCAAAAGACCCCGTTCCATCCAACGAAACCATTCCCGCAAAGCTATCTAACGCCGTTTCGGAGTTAAAAGCAGATGTCCGTAAAAAATCGAAAAATATTTCTCTAACTTTTAAATACAAATTGTTTTCAATGTTAAGGACACATTTCCTAACGTAACAGACCCCGTTCGATCCAATGAAACCATTCCCGCGAAGCTATCTAACGCCGTTTCGGAGATAAGCGCAGATGTCCGTAAAAAATCGAAAAATATTCTTCTAACTTTTAAATACAAATTATTTTCAATGTTAAAAACACATTTCCTAACGTAAGAGACCCCGTTCGATCCAACGAAACCATTCCCGCAAAGCTATCTAACGCCGTTTCGGAGTTAAACGCAGATGTCCGTAAAAAATCGAAAAATATTTCTCTAACTTTTAAATACAAATTGTTTTCAATGTTAAGGACACATTTTCTAACGAACAGACCCCGTTCGATCCAACGAAACCATTCCCGCAAAGCTATCTAACGCCGTTTCGGAGTTAAACGCAGATGTCCGAAAAAAATCGAAATCTATTTTCTTAACTTTTAAATGCAAATTGTTTTCAATGTTAAAGACACATTTCCTACCGTAACAGACCCCGTTCGATCCAACGAAACCATTCCCGCAAAGCTATCTGACGCCGTTTCGGAGATAAACGCAGATGTCCGTAAAATATCGAAAAATATTCTTCTAACTTTTAAATACAAATTGTTTTCAATGTTAAAGACACGTTTCCTACCGCAAAAGACCCCGTTCGATCCAACGAAACCATTCCCGCAAAGCTATCTAACGCCGTTTCGGAGTTAAACGCAGATGTCCGTAAAAAATCGAAAAATATTTCTCTAACTTTTAAATACAAATTGTTTTCAATGTTAAGGACACATTTCCTAACGTAACAGACCCCGTTCGATCCAATGAAACCATTCCCGCGAAGCTATCTAACGCCGTTTCGGAGTTAAACGCAGATGTCCGTAAAAAATCGAAAAATATTTTTCTAACTTTTAAATTCAAATTGTTTTCAATGTTATAGACACATTTCCTAACGTAAGAGACGCCGTTCGATCCATCGAAACCATTCCCGCAAAGCTATCTAACGCCGTTTCGGAGTTAAACGCAGATGTCCGTAAAAAATCGAAAAATATTCTTCTAACTTTTAAATACGAATTATTTTCAATGTTAAAAACACATTTCCTAACGTAAGAGACCCCGTTCGATCCAATGAAAGCAATCCCGCAGAGCTATCTGACGCCGTTTCGGAGATAAGCGCAGATGTCCGTAAAAAATCGAAAAATATTCTTCTAACTTTTAAATACAAATTATTTTCAATGTTAAAAACACATTTCCTAACGTAAGAGACCCCGTTCGATCCAACGAAACCATTCCCGCAAAGCTATCTAACGCCGTTTCGGAGTTAAACGCAGATGTCCGTAAAAAATCGAAAAATATTTCTCTAACTTTTAAATACAAATTGTTTTCAATGTTAAGGACACATTTCCTAACGAACAGACCCCGTTCGATCCAACGAAACCATTCCCGCAAAGCTATCTAACGCCGTTTCGGAGTTAAACGCAGATGTCCGAAAAAAATCGAAATCTATTTTCTTAACTTTTAAATGCAAATTGTTTTCAATGTTAAAGACACATTTCCTACCGTAACAGACCCCGTTCGATCCAACGAAACCATTCCCGCAAAGCTATCTGACGCCGTTTCGGAGATAAACGCAGATGTCCGTAAAAAATCGAAAAATATTCTTCTAACTTTTAAATACAAATTGTTTTCAATGTTAAAGACACGTTTCCTACCGCAAAAGACCCCGTTCCATCCAACGAAACCATTCCCGCAAAGCTATCTAACGCCGTTTCGGAGTTAAACGCAGATGTCCGTAAAAAATCGAAAAATATTTCCCTAACTTTTAAATACAAATTGTTTTCAATGTTAAGGACACATTTCCTAACGTAACAGACCCCGTTCGATCCAACGAAACCATTCCCGCAAAGCTATCTAACGCCGTTTCGGAGTTAAACGCAGATGTCCGAAAAAAATCGAAATCTATTTTCTTAACTTTTAAATGCAAATTGTTTTCAATGTTAAAGACACATTTCCTACCGTAACAGACCCCGTTCGATCCAACGAAACCATTCCCGCAAAGCTATCTAACGCCGTTTCGGAGTTAAACGCAGATGTCCGTAAAAAATCGAAAAATATTCTTCTAACTTTTAAATACAAATTATTTTCAACGTTAAAAACACATTTCCTACCGTAACAGACCCCGTTCCATCCAACGAAACCATTCCCGCAAAGCTATCTAACGCCGTTTCGGAGTTAAACGCAGATGTCCGTAAAAAATCGAAAAATATTTCTCTAACTTTTAAATACAAATTGTTTTCAATGTTAAGGACACATTTCCTAACGTAACATACCCCGTTCGATCCAACGAAACCAATCCCGCAGAGCTATCTGACGCCGTTTCGGAGATAAACGCAGATGTCCGTAAAAAATCGAAAAATATTCTTCTAACTTTTAAATACAAATTGTTTTCAATGTTAAAGACACGTTTCCTACCGCAAAAGACCCCGTTCCATCCAACGAAACCATTCCCGCAAAGCTATCTAACGCCGTTTCGGAGTTAAACGCAGATGTCCGTAAAAAATCGAAAAATATTTCTCTAACTTTTAAATACAAATTGTTTTCAATGTTAAGGACACATTTCCTAACGTAACAGACCCCGTTCGATCCAATGAAACCATTCCCGCGAAGCTATCTAACGCCGTTTCGGAGTTAAACGCAGATGTCCGTAAAAAATCGAAAAATATTTTTCTAACTTTTAAATTCAAATTGTTTTCAATGTTATAGACACATTTCCTAACGTAAGAGACGCCGTTCGATCCATCGAAACCATTCCCGCAAAGCTATCTAACGCCGTTTCGGAGTTAAACGCAGATGTCCGTAAAAAATCGAAAAATATTCTTCTAACTTTTAAATACGAATTATTTTCAATGTTAAAAACACATTTCCTAACGTAAGAGACCCCGTTCGATCCAATGAAAGCAATCCCGCAGAGCTATCTGACGCCGTTTCGGAGATAAGCGCAGATGTCCGTAAAAAATCGAAAAATATTCTTCTAACTTTTAAATACAAATTATTTTCAATGTTAAAAACACATTTCCTAACGTAAGAGACCCCGTTCGATCCAATGAAACCATTCCCGCAAAGCTATCTAACGCCGTTTCGGAGTTAAACGCAGATGTCCGTAAAAAATCGAAAAATATTTCTCTAACTTTTAAATACAAATTGTTTTCAATGTTAAGGACACATTTCCTAACGAACAGACCCCGTTCGATCCAACGAAACCATTCCCGCAAAGCTATCTAACGCCGTTTCGGAGTTAAACGCAGATGTCCGAAAAAAATCGAAATCTATTTTCTTAACTTTTAAATGCAAATTGTTTTCAATGTTAAAGACACATTTCCTACCGTAACAGACCCCGTTCGATCCAACGAAACCATTCCCGCAAAGCTATCTAACGCCGTTTCGGAGTTAAACGCAGATGTCCGTAAAAAATCGAAAAATATTCTTCTAACTTTTAAATACAAATTATTTTCAACGTTAAAAACACATTTCCTACCGTAACAGACCCCGTTCGATCCAATGAAACCAATCCCGCAGAGCTATCTGACGCCGTTTCGGAGTTAAACGCAGATGTCCGTAAAAAATCGAAAAATATTTTTCTAAGTTCTAAATACAAAATGTTTTCAATGTTAAAGACACATTTCCTACCGTAACAGACCCCGTTCGATCCAATGAAACCATTCCCGCGAAGCTATCTAACGCCGTTTCGGAGTTAAACGCAGATGTCCGTAAAAAATCGAAAAATATTCTTCTAACTTTTAAATACAAATTGTTTTCAATGTTAAAGACACGTTTCCTACCGCAAAAGACCCCGTTCCATCCAACGAAACCATTCCCGCAAAGCTATCTAACGCCGTTTCGGAGTTAAACGCAGATGTCCGTAAAAAATCGAAAAATATTCTTCTAACTTTTAAATACAAATTATTTTCAACGTTAAAAACACATTTCCTAACGTAAGAGACCCCGTTCGATCCAAAGAGAGCAATCCCGCAGAGCTATCTAACGCCGTTTCGGAGTTAAACGCAGATGTCCGTAAAAAATCGAAAAATATTTTTCTAAGTTCTAAATACAAAATGTTTTCAATGTTAAAGACACATTTCCTACCGTAACAGACCCCGTTCGATCCAATGAAACCATTCCCGCGAAGCTATCTAACGCCGTTTCGGAGTTAAACGCAGATGTCCGTAAAAAATCGAAAAATATTTCTCTAACTTTTAAATACAAATTGTTTTCAATGTTAAGGACACATTGCCTAACGTAACAGACCCCGTTCGATCCAACGAAACCATTCCCGCAAAGCTATCTAACGCCGTTTCGGAGATAAACGCAGATGTCCGTAAAAAATCGAAAAATATTCTAACTTTTAAATACAAATTATTTTCAATGTTAAAAACACATTTCCTAACGTAAGAGACCCCGTTCGATCCAATGAAACCAATCCCGCAAAGTTATCTGACGCCGTTTCGGAGATAAACGCAGATGTCCGTAAAAAATCGAAAAATATTTCTCTAACTTTTAAATACAAATTGTTTTCAATGTTAAGGACACATTTCCTAACGTATCAGACCCCGTTCGATCCAACGAAACGATTCCCGCAAAGCTATCTAACGCCGTTTCGGAGTTAAACGCAGATGTCCGTAAAAAATCGAAAAATATTTCTCTAACTTTTAAATACAAATTGTTTTCAATGTTAAGGACACATTTCCTAACGTAACAGACCCCGTTCGATCCAACGAAACCATTCCCGCAAAGCTATCTAACGCCGTTTCGGAGATAAACGCAGATGTCCGTAAAAAATCGAAAAATATTCTTCTAACTTTTAAATACAAATTATTTTCAATGTTAAAAACACATTTCCTAACGTAAGAGACCCCGTTCGATCCAATGAAACCAATCCCGCAGAGCTATCTGACGCCGTTTCGGAGATAAACGCAGATGTCCGTAAAAAATCGAAAAATATTTTTCTAACTTTTAAATACAAATTGTTTTCAATGTTAAAGACACATTTCCTACCGTAACAGACCCCGTTCGATCCAACGAAACCATTCCCGCAAAGCTATCTAACGCCGTTTCGGAGTTAAACGCAGATGTCCGTAAAAAATCGAAAAATATTTTTCTAAGTTCTAAATACAAATTGTTTTCAATGTTAAAGACATATTTCCTACCGTAACAGACCCCGTTCGATCCAATGAAACCATTCCCGCGAAGCTATCTAACGCCGTTTCGGAGTTAAACGCAGATGTCCGAAAAAATCGAAAACTATTTTCCTAACTTTTAAATGCAAATTGTTTTCAATGTTAAAGACACATTTCCTACCGTAACAGACCCCGTTCGATCCAACGAAACCATTCCCGCAAAGCTATCTAACGCCGTTTCGGAGATAAACGCAGATGTCCGTAAAAAATCGAAAAATATTCTTCTAACTTTTAAATACAAATTATTTTCAATGTTAAAAACACATTTCCTAACGTAAGAGACCCCGTTCGATCCAATGAAACCAATCCCGCAGAGCTATCTGACGCTGTTTCGGAGATAAACGCAGATGTCCGTAAAAAATCGAAAAATATTTTTCTAACTTTTAAATACAAATTGTTTTCAATGTTAAAGACACATTTCCTACCGTAACAGACCCCGTTCGATCCAACGAAACCATTCCCGCAAAGCTATCTAGCGCCGTTTCGGAGTTAAACGCAGATGTCCGTAAAAAATCGAAAAATATTTCTCTAACTTTTAAATACAAATTGTTTTCAATGTTAAGGACACATTTCCTAACGTAACAGACCCCGTTCGATCCAACGAAACCATTCCCGCAAAGCTATCTAACGCCGTTTCGGAGTTAAACGCAGATGTCCGAAAAAAATCGAAATCTATTTTCTTAACTTTTAAATGCAAATTGTTTTCAATGTTAAAGACACATTTCTTACCGTAACAGACCCCGTTCGATCCAACGAAACCATTCCCGCAAAGCTATCTAACGCCGTTTCGGAGTTAAACGCAGATGTCCGAAAAAAATCGAAATCTATTTTCTTAACTTTTAAATGCAAATTGTTTTCAATGTTAAAAACACATTTCCTACCGTAACAGACCCCGTTCGATTTAATAAAACCATTCCCGCAAAGTTATCTGACGCCGTTTCGGAGATAAACGCAGATGTCCGTAAAAAATCGAAAAATATTCTTCTAACTTTTAAATACAAATTATTTTCAATGTTAAAAACACATTTCCTAACGTAAGAGGCCCCGTTCGATCCAATGAAACCAATCCCGCAGAGCTATCTGACGCCGTGTCGGAGTTAAACGCAGATGTCCGTAAAAAATCGAAAAATATTTCTCTAACTTTTAAATACAAATTGTTTTCAATGGTAAGGACACATTTCCTAACGTAACAGACCCCGTTCGATCCAACGAAACCAATCCCGTAGAGCTATCTGACGCCGTTTCGGAGATAAACGCAGATGTCCGTAAAAAATCGAAAAATATTCTTCTAACTTTTAAATACAAATTGTTTTCAATGTTAAAGACACGTTTCCTACCGCAAAAGACCCCGTTCCATCCAACGAAACCATTCCCGCAAAGCTATCCAACGCCGTTTCGGAGTTAAACGCAGATGTCCGTAAAAAATCGAAAAATATTTTTCTAACTTTTAAATTCAAATTGTTTTCAATGTTAAAGACACATTTCCTAACGTAAGAGACGCCGTTCGATCCATCGAAACCATTCCCGCAAAGCTATCTAACGCCGTTTCGGAGTTAAACGCAGATGTCCGTAAAAAATCGAAAAATATTCTTCTAACTTTTAAATACAAATTATTTTCAACGTTAAAAACACATTTCCTACCGTAACAGACCCCGTTCGATTTAATAAAACCATTCCCGCAAAGTTATCTGACGCCGTTTCGGAGATAAACGCAGATGTCCGTAAAAAATCGAAAAATATTCTTCTAACTTTTAAATACAAATTATTTTCAATGTTAAAAACACATTTCCTAACGTAAGAGGCCCCGTTCGATCCAATGAAACCAATCCCGCAGAGCTATCTGACGCCGTTTCGGAGTTAAACGCAGATGTCCGTAAAAAATTGAAAAATATTTCTCTAACTTTTAAATACAAATTGTTTTCAATGTTAAGGACACATTTCCTAACGTAACAGACCCCGTTCGATCCAATGAGAGCAATCCCGCAGAGCTATCTGACGCCGTTTCGGAGATAAGCGCAGATGTCCGTAAAAAATCGAAAAATATTCTTCTAACTTTTAAATACAAATTATTTTCAATGTTAAAAACACATTTCCTAACGTAAGAGACCCCGTTCGATCCAACGAAACCATTCCCGCAAAGCTATCTAACGCCGTTTCGGAGTTAAACGCAGATGTCCGTAAAAAATCGAAAAATATTTTTCTAAGTTCTAAATACAAAATGTTTTCAATGTTAAAGACACATTTCCTACCGTAACAGACCCCGTTCGATCCAATGAAACCATTCCCGCGAAGCTATCTAACGCCGTTTCGGAGTTAAACGCAGATGTCCGAAAAAATCGAAAACTATTTTCCTAACTTTTAAATACAAATTGTTTTCAATGTTAAAGACACATTTCCTACTGTAACAGACCCCGTTCGATCCAACGAAACCATTCCCGCAAAGCTATCTAACGCCGTTTCGGAGTTAAACGCAGATGTCCGTAAAAAATCGAAAAATATTTCTCTAACTTTTAAATACAAATTGTTTTCAATGTTAAGGACACATTTCCTAACGTAACAGACCCCGTTCGATCCAACGAAACCATTCCCGCAAAGCTATCTAACGCCGTTTCGGAGATAAACGCAGATGTCCGTAAAAAATCGAAAAATATTCTTCTAACTTTTAAATACAAATTATTTTCAATGTTAAAAACACATTTCCTAACGTAAGAGACCCCGTTCGATCCAATGAAACCAATCCCGCAAAGTTATCTGACGCCGTTTCGGAGATAAACGCAGATGTCCGTAAAAAATCGAAAAATATTTCTCTAACTTTTAAATACAAATTGTTCTCAATGTTAAGGACACATTTCCTAACGTAACAGACCCCGTTCGATCCAACGAAACCATTCCCGCAAAGCTATCTAACGCCGTTTCGGAGTTAAACGCAGATGTCCGTAAAAAATCGAAAAATATTTCTCTAACTTTTAAATACAAATTGTTTTCAATGTTAAGGACACATTTCCTAACGTAACAGACCCCGTTCGATCCAACGAAACCATTCCCGCAAAGCTATCTAACGCCGTTTCGGAGATAAACGCAGATGTCCGTAAAAAATCGAAAAATATTCTTCTAACTTTTAAATACAAATTATTTTCAATGTTAAAAACACATTTCCTAACGTAAGAGACCCCGTTCGATCCAATGAAACCAATCCCGCAGAGCTATCTGACGCCGTTTCGGAGATAAACGCAGATGTCCGTAAAAAATCGAAAAATATTTTTCTAACTTTTAAATACAAATTGTTTTCAATGTTAAAGACACATTTCCTACCGTAACAGACCCCGTTCGATCCAACGAAACCATTCCCGCAAAGCTATCTAACGCCGTTTCGGAGTTAAACGCAGATGTCCGTAAAAAATCGAAAAATATTTTTCTAAGTTCTAAATACAAATTGTTTTCAATGTTAAAGACATATTTCCTACCGTAACAGACCCCGTTCGATCCAATGAAACCATTCCCGCGAAGCTATCTAACGCCGTTTCGGAGTTAAACGCAGATGTCCGAAAAAATCGAAAACTATTTTCCTAACTTTTAAATGCAAATTGTTTTCAATGTTAAAGACACATTTCCTACCGTAACAGACCCCGTTCGATCCAACGAAACCATTCCCGCAAAGCTATCTAACGCCGTTTCGGAGTTAAACGCAGATGTCCGTAAAAAATCGAAAAATATTCTTCTAACTTTTAAATACAAATTATTTTCAACGTTAAAAACACATTTCCTAACGTAAGAGACCCCGTTCGATCCAATGAAAGCAATCCCGCAGAGCTATCTGACGCCGTTTCGGAGATAAGCGCAGATGTCCGTAAAAAATCGAAAAATATTCTTCTAACTTTTAAATACAAATTATTTTCAATGTTAAAAACACATTTCCTAACGTAAGAGACCCCGTTCGATCCAACGAAACCATTCCCGCAAAGCTATCTAACGCCGTTTCGGAGTTAAACGCAGATGTCCGTAAAAAATCGAAAAATATTTCTCTAACTTTTAAATACAAATTGTTTTCAATGTTAAGGACACATTTCCTAACGTAACAGACCCCGTTCGATCCAACGAGCCCCGCATTCCCGCAAAGCTATCTAACGCCGTTTCGGAGATAAACGCAGATGTCCGTAAAAAATCGAAAAATATTCTTCTAACTTTTAAATACAAATTATTTTCAATGTTAAAAACACATTTCCTACCGTAACAGACCCCGTTCGATTTAATAAAACCATTCCCGCAAAGTTATCTGACGCCGTTTCGGAGATAAACGCAGATGTCCGTAAAAAATCGAAAAATATTTCTCTATCTTTTAAATACAAATTGTTTTCAATGTTAAGGACACATTTCCTAACGTAACAGACCCCGTTCGATCCAACGAAACCATTCCCGCAAAGCTATCTAACGCCGTTTCGGAGATAAACGCAGATGTCCGTAAAAAATCGAAAAATATTCTTCTAACTTTTAAATACAAATTATTTTCAATGTTAAAAACACATTTCCTAACGTAAGAGACCCCGTTCGATCCAATGAAACCAATCCCGCAGAGCTATCTGACGCCGTTTCGGAGATAAACGCAGATGTCCGTAAAAAATCGAAAAATATTTTTCTAACTTTTAAATACAAATTGTTTTCAATGTTAAAGACACATTTCCTACCGTAACAGACCCCGTTCGATCCAACGAAACCATTCCCGCAAAGCTATCTAACGCCGTTTCGGAGTTAAACGCAGATGTCCGTAAAAAATCGAAAAATATTTCTCTAACTTTTAAATACAAATTGTTTTCAATGTTAAGGACACATTTCCTAACGTAACAGACCCCGTTCGATCCAATGAAACCAATCCCGCAGAGCTATCTGACGCCGTTTCGGAGATAAACGCAGATGTCCGTAAAAAATCGAAAAATATTTTTCTAACTTTTAAATACAAATTGTTTTCAATGTTAAAGACACATTTCCTACCGTAACAGACCCCGTTCGATCCAACGAAACCATTCCCGCAAAGCTATCTAACGCCGTTTCGGAGTTAAACGCAGATGTCCGAAAAAAATCGAAATCTATTTTCTTAACTTTTAAATGCAAATTGTTTTCAATGTTAAAGACACATTTCTTACCGTAACAGACCCCGTTCGATCCAACGAAACCATTCCCGCAGAGCTATCTAACGCCGTTTCGGAGTTAAACGCAGATGTCCGTAAAAAATCGAAAAATATTCTTCTAACTTTTAAATACAAATTATTTTCAACGTTAAAAACACATTTCCTACCGTAACAGACCCCGTTCGATTTAATAAAACCATTCCCGCAAAGTTATCTGACGCCGTTTCGGAGATAAACGCAGATGTCCGTAAAAAATCGAAAAATATTCTTCTAACTTTTAAATACAAATTATTTTCAATGTTAAAAACACATTTCCTAACGTAAGAGGCCCCGTTCGATCCAATGAAACCAATCCCGCAGAGCTATCTGACGCCGTGTCGGAGTTAAACGCAGATGTCCGTAAAAAATCGAAAAATATTTCTCTAACTTTTAAATACAAATTGTTTTCAATGGTAAGGACACATTTCCTAACGTAACAGACCCCGTTCGATCCAACGAAACCAATCCCGTAGAGCTATCTGACGCCGTTTCGGAGATAAACGCAGATGTCCGTAAAAAATCGAAAAATATTCTTCTAACTTTTAAATACAAATTGTTTTCAATGTTAAAGACACGTTTCCTACCGCAAAAGACCCCGTTCCATCCAACGAAACCATTCCCGCAAAGCTATCTAACGCCGTTTCGGAGTTAAACGCAGATGTCCGTAAAAAATCGAAAAATATTTTTCTAACTTTTAAATTCAAATTGTTTTCAATGTTAAAGACACATTTCCTAACGTAAGAGACGCCGTTCGATCCATCGAAACCATTCCCGCAAAGCTATCTAACGCCGTTTCGGAGTTAAACGCAGATGTCCGTAAAAAATCGAAAAATATTCTTCTAACTTTTAAATACAAATTGTTTTCAATGTTAAGGACACATTTCCTAACGTAACAGACCCCGTTCGATCCAATGAGAGCAATCCCGCAGAGCTATCTGACGCCGTTTCGGAGATAAACGCAGATGTCCGTAAAAAATCGAAAAATATTTTTCTAACTTTTAAATACAAATTGTTTTCAATGTTAAAGACACATTTCCTACCGTAACAGACCCCGTTCGATCCAACGAAACCATTCCCGCAAAGCTATCTAACGCCGTTTCGGAGTTAAACGCAGATGTCCGTAAAAAATCGAAAAATATTTTTCTAAGTTCTAAATACAAAATGTTTTCAATGTTAAAGACACATTTCCTACCGTAACAGACCCCGTTCGATCCAATGAAACCATTCCCGCGAAGCTATCTAACGCCGTGTCGGAGTTAAACGCAGATGTCCGAAAAAATCGAAAACTATTTTCCTAACTTTTAAATACAAATTGTTTTCAATGTTAAAGACACATTTCCTACTGTAACAGACCCCGTTCGATCCAACGAAACCATTCCCGCAAAGCTATCTAACGCCGTTTCGGAGTTAAACGCAGATGTCCGTAAAAAATCGAAAAATATTTCTCTAACTTTTAAATACAAATTGTTTTCAATGTTAAGGACACATTTCCTAACGTAACAGACCCCGTTCGATCCAACGAAACCATTCCCGCAAAGCTATCTAACGCCGTTTCGGAGATAAACGCAGATGTCCGTAAAAAATCGAAAAATATTCTTCTAACTTTTAAATACAAATTATTTTCAATGTTAAAAACACATTTCCTAACGTAAGAGACCCCGTTCGATCCAATGAAACCAATCCCGCAAAGTTATCTGACGCCGTTTCGGAGATAAACGCAGATGTCCGTAAAAAATCGAAAAATATTTCTCTAACTTTTAAATACAAATTGTTTTCAATGTTAACGACACATTTCCTAACGTAACAGACCCCGTTCGATCCAACGAAACCATTCCCGCAAAGCTATCTAACGCCGTTTCGGAGTTAAACGCAGATGTCCGTAAAAAATCGAAAAATATTCTTCTAACTTTTAAATACAAATTATTTTCAATGTTAAAAACACATTTCCTACCGTAACAGACCCCGTTCGATCCAACGAAACCATTCCCGCAAAGCTATCTAACGCCGTTTCGGAGATAAACGCAGATGTCCGTAAAAAATCGAAAAATATTCTTCTAACTTTTAAATACAAATTATTTTCAATGTTAAAAACACATTTCCTACCGTAACAGACCCCGTTCGATCCAACGAAACCATTCCCGCAAAGCTATCTAACGCCGTTTCGGAGATAAACGCAGATGTCCGTAAAAAATCGAAAAATATTCTTCTAAGTTTTAAATACAAATTATTTTCAATGTTAAAAACACATTTCCTAACGCAAGAGACCCCGTTCGATCCAATGAAACCAATCCCGCAGAGCTATCTGACGCCGTTTCGGAGATAAACGCAGATGTCCGTAAAAAATCGAAAAATATTTTTCTAACTTTTAAATACAAATTGTTTTCAATGTTAAAGACACATTTCCTACCGTAACAGACCCCGTTCGATCCAACGAAACCATTCCCGCAAAGCTATCTAACGCCGTTTCGGAGTTAAACGCAGATGTCCGTAAAAAATCGAAAAATATTTCTCTAACTTTTAAATACAAATTGTTTTCAATGCTAAGGACACATTTCCTAACGTAACAGACCCCGTTCGATCCAACGAAACCATTCCCGCAAAGCTATCTAACGCCGTTTCGGAGTTAAACGCAGATGTCCGAAAAAAATCGAAATCTATTTTCTTAACTTTTAAATGCAAATTGTTTTCAATGTTAAAGACACATTTCTTACCGTAACAGACCCCGTTCGATCCAACGAAACCATTCCCGCAAAGCTATCTAACGCCGTTTCGGAGTTAAACGCAGATGTCCGTAAAAAATCGAAAAATATTCTTCTAACTTTTAAATACAAATTATTTTCAACGTTAAAAACACATTTCCTACCGTAACAGACCCCGTTCGATTTAATAAAACCATTCCCGCAAAGTTATCTGACGCCGTTTCGGAGATAAACGCAGATGTCCGTAAAAAATCGAAAAATATTCTTCTAACTTTTAAATACAAATTATTTTCAGTGTTAAAAACACATTTCCTAACGTAAGAGACACCGTTCGATCCAACGAAACCATTCCCGCAAAGCTATCTAACGCCGTTTCGGAGTTAAACGCAGATGTCCGTAAAAAATCGAAAAATATTTTTCTAAGTTCTAAATACAAAATGTTTTCAATGTTAAAGACCCATTTCCTACCGTAACAGACCCCGTTCGATCCAATGAAACCATTCCCGCGAAGCTATCTAACGCCGTTTCGGAGTTAAACGCAGATGTCCGAAAAAATCGAAAACTATTTTCCTAACTTTTAAATACAAATTGTTTTCAATGTTAAGGACACATTTCCTAACGTAACAGACCCCGTTCGATCCAACGAAACCATTCCCGCAAAGCTATCTAACGCCGTTTCGGAGATAAACGCAGATGTCCGTAAAAAATCGAAAAATATTCTTCTAACTTTTAAATACAAATTATTTTCAATGTTAAAAACACATTTCCTAACGTAAGAGACCCCGTTCGATCCAATGAAACCAATCCCGCAAAGTTATCTGACGCCGTTTCGGAGATAAACGCAGATGTCCGTAAAAAATCGAAAAATATTTCTCTAACTTTTAAATACAAATTGTTTTCAATGTTAAGGACACATTTCCTAACGTAACAGACCCCGTTCGATCCAACGAAACCATTCCCGCAAAGCTATCTAACGCCGTTTCGGAGATAAACGCAGATGTCCGTAAAAAATCGAAAAATATTCTTCTAACTTTTAAATACAAATTATTTTCAATGTTAAAAACACATTTCCTAACGTAAGAGACCCCGTTCGATCCAATGAAACCAATCCCGCAGAGCTATCTGACGCCGTTTCGGAGATAAACGCAGATGTCCGTAAAAAATCGAAAAATATTTTTCTAACTTTTAAATACAAATTGTTTTCAATGTTAAGACACATTTCCTACCGTAACAGTCCCCGTTCGATCCAACGAAACCATTCCCGCAAAGCTATCTAACGCCGTTTCGGAGTTAAACGCAGATGTCCGTAAAAAATCGAAAAATATTTTTCTAAGTTCTAAATACAAATTGTTTTCAATGTTAAAGACATATTTCCTACCGTAACAGACCCCGTTCGATCCAATGAAACCATTCCCGCGAAGCTATCTAACGCCGTTTCGGAGTTAAACGCAGATGTCCGAAAAAATCGAAAACTATTTTCCTAACTTTTAAATACAAATTGTTTTCAATGTTAACGACACATTTCCTAACGTAACAGACCCCGTTCGATCCAACAAAACTATTCCCGCAAAGCTATCTAACGCCGTTTCGGAGTTAAAGGCAGATCACCGAACAAAATCGAAAAATATTTTCTAACTTTTAAATACAAATTGTTTTCAATGTTGAAGACACATCTCCTAACGTATCAGACCCCGTTCGATCCATTGGCACCATTCCCGCAAAGCTATCTAACGCCGTTTCGGAGTTAAACGCAGATGTCCGAAAAAAATCGAAATCTATTTTCCTAACTTTTAAATGCAAATTGTTTTCAATGTTAAAGACACATTTCCTACCATAACAGACCCCGTTCGATCCAACGAAACCATTCCCGCAAAGCTATCTAACGCCGTTTCGGAGTTAAACGCAGATGTCCATAAAAAATCGAAAAATATTCTTCTAACTTTTAAATACAAATTATTTTCAATGTTAAAAACACATTTCCTACCGTAACAGACCCCGTTCGATCCAACGAAACCATTCCCGCAAAGCTATCTAACGCCGTTTCGGAGATAAACGCAGATGTCCGTAAAAAATCGAAAAATATTCTTCTAACTTTTAAATACAAATTATTTTCAATGTTAAAAACACATTTCCTACCGTAACAGACCCCGTTCGATCCAACGAAACCATTCCCGCAAAGCTATCTAACGCCGTTTCGGAGATAAACGCAGATGTCCGTAAAAAATCGAAAAATATTCTTCTAACTTTTAAATACAAATTATTTTCAATGTTAAAAACACATTTCCTAACGCAAGAGACCCCGTTCGATCCAATGAAACCAATCCCGCAGAGCTATCTGACGCCGTTTCGGAGATAAACGCAGATGTCCGTAAAAAATCGAAAAATATTTTTCTAACTTTTAAATACAAATTGTTTTCAATGTTAAAGACACATTTCCTACCGTAACAGACCCCGTTCGATCCAACGAAACCATTCCCGCAAAGCTATCTAACGCCGTTTCGGAGTTAAACGCAGATGTCCGTAAAAAATCGAAAAATATTTCTCTAACTTTTAAATACAAATTGTTTTCAATGCTAAGGACACATTTCCTAACGTAACAGACCCCGTTCGATCCAACGAAACCATTCCCGCAAAGCTATCTAACGCCGTTTCGGAGTTAAACGCAGATGTCCGAAAAAAATCGAAATCTATTTTCTTAACTTTTAAATGCAAATTGTTTTCAATGTTAAAGACACATTTCTTACCGTAACAGACCCCGTTCGATCCAACGAAACCATTCCCGCAAAGCTATCTAACGCCGTTTCGGAGTTAAACGCAGATGTCCGTAAAAAATCGAAAAATATTCTTCTAACTTTTAAATACAAATTATTTTCAATGTTAAAAACACATTTCCTAACGTAAGAGGCCCCGTTCGATCCAATGAAACCAATCCCGCAGAGCTATCTGACGCCGTGTCGGAGTTAAACGCAGATGTCCGTAAAAAATCGAAAAATATTTCTCTAACTTTTAAATACAAATTGTTTTCAATGGTAAGGACACATTTCCTAACGTAACAGACCCCGTTCGATCCAACGAAACCAATCCCGTAGAGCTATCTGACGCCGTTTCGGAGATAAACGCAGATGTCCGTAAAAAATCGAAAAATATTCTTCTAACTTTTAAATACAAATTGTTTTCAATGTTAAAGACACGTTTCCTACCGCAAAAGACCCCGTTCCATCCAACGAAACCATTCCCGCAAAGCTATCTAACGCCGTTTCGGAGTTAAACGCAGATGTCCGTAAAAAATCGAAAAATATTTTTCTAACTTTTAAATTCAAATTGTTTTCAATGTTAAAGACACATTTCCTAACGTAAGAGACGCCGTTCGATCCATCGAAACCATTCCCGCAAAGCTATCTAACGCCGTTTCGGAGTTAAACGCAGATGTCCGTAAAAAATCGAAAAATATTCTTCTAACTTTTAAATACAAATTATTTTCAACGTTAAAAACACATTTCCTACCGTAACAGACCCCGTTCGATTTAATAAAACCATTCCCGCAAAGTTATCTGACGCCGTTTCGGAGATAAACGCAGATGTCCGTAAAAAATCGAAAAATATTCTTCTAACTTTTAAATACAAATTATTTTCAATGTTAAAAACACATTTCCTAACGTAAGAGGCCCCGTTCGATCCAATGAAACCAATCCCGCAGAGCTATCTGACGCCGTTTCGGAGTTAAACGCAGATGTCCGTAAAAAATCGAAAAATATTTCTCTAACTTTTAAATACAAATTGTTTTCAATGTTAAGGACACATTTCCTAACGTAACAGACCCCGTTCGATCCAATGAGAGCAATCCCGCAGAGCTATCTGACGCCGTTTCGGAGATAAGCGCAGATGTCCGTAAAAAATCGAAAAATATTCTTCTAACTTTTAAATACAAATTATTTTCAGTGTTAAAAACACATTTCCTAACGTAAGAGACACCGTTCGATCCAACGAAACCATTCCCGCAAAGCTATCTAACGCCGTTTCGGAGTTAAACGCAGATGTCCGTAAAAAATCGAAAAATATTTTTCTAAGTTCTAAATACAAAATGTTTTCAATGTTAAAGACACATTTCCTACCGTAACAGACCCCGTTCGATCCAATGAAACCATTCCCGCGAAGCTATCTAACGCCGTGTCGGAGTTAAACGCAGATGTCCGAAAAAATCGAAAACTATTTTCCTAACTTTTAAATACAAATTGTTTTCAATGTTAAAGACACATTTCCTACTGTAACAGACCCCGTTCGATCCAACGAAACCATTCCCGCAAAGCTATCTAACGCCGTTTCGGAGTTAAACGCAGATGTCCGTAAAAAATCGAAAAATATTTCTCTAACTTTTAAATACAAATTGTTTTCAATGTTAAGGACACATTTCCTAACGTAACAGACCCCGTTCGATCCAACGAAACCATTCCCGCAAAGCTATCTAACGCCGTTTCGGAGATAAACGCAGATGTCCGTAAAAAATCGAAAAATATTCTTCTAACTTTTAAATACAAATTATTTTCAATGTTAAAAACACATTTCCTAACGTAAGAGACCCCGTTCGATCCAATGAAGCCAATCCCGCAAAGTTATCTGACGCCGTTTCGGAGATAAACGCAGATGTCCGTAAAAAATCGAAAAATATTTCTCTAACTTTTAAATACAAATTGTTTTCAATGTTAACGACACATTTCCTAACGTAACAGACCCCGTTCGATCCAACGAAACCATTCCCGCAAAGCTATCTAACGCCGTTTCGGAGATAAACGCAGATGTCCGTAAAAAATCGAAAAATATTCTTCTAACTTTTAAATACAAATTATTTTCAATGTTAAAAACACATTTCCTACCGTAACAGACCCCGTTCGATCCAACGAAACCATTCCCGCAAAGCTATCTAACGCCGTTTCGGAGATAAACGCAGATGTCCGTAAAAAATCGAAAAATATTCTTCTAACTTTTAAATACAAATTATTTTCAATGTTAAAAACACATTTCCTACCGTAACAGACCCCGTTCGATCCAACGAAACCATTCCCGCAAAGCTATCTAACGCCGTTTCGGAGATAAACGCAGATGTCCGTAAAAAATCGAAAAATATTCTTCTAAGTTTTAAATACAAATTATTTTCAATGTTAAAAACACATTTCCTAACGCAAGAGACCCCGTTCGATCCAATGAAACCAATCCCGCAGAGCTATCTGACGCCGTTTCGGAGATAAACGCAGATGTCCGTAAAAAATCGAAAAATATTTTTCTAACTTTTAAATACAAATTGTTTTCAATGTTAAAGACACATTTCCTACCGTAACAGACCCCGTTCGATCCAACGAAACCATTCCCGCAAAGCTATCTAACGCCGTTTCGGAGTTAAACGCAGATGTCCGTAAAAAATCGAAAAATATTTCTCTAACTTTTAAATACAAATTGTTTTCAATGCTAAGGACACATTTCCTAACGTAACAGACCCCGTTCGATCCAACGAAACCATTCCCGCAAAGCTATCTAACGCCGTTTCGGAGTTAAACGCAGATGTCCGAAAAAAATCGAAATCTATTTTCTTAACTTTTAAATGCAAATTGTTTTCAATGTTAAAGACACATTTCTTACCGTAACAGACCCCGTTCGATCCAACGAAACCATTCCCGCAAAGCTATCTAACGCCGTTTCGGAGTTAAACGCAGATGTCCGTAAAAAATCGAAAAATATTCTTCTAACTTTTAAATACAAATTATTTTCAACGTTAAAAACACATTTCCTACCGTAACAGACCCCGTTCGATTTAATAAAACCATTCCCGCAAAGTTATCTGACGCCGTTTCGGAGATAAACGCAGATGTCCGTAAAAAATCGAAAAATATTCTTCTAACTTTTAAATACAAATTATTTTCAGTGTTAAAAACACATTTCCTAACGTAAGAGACACCGTTCGATCCAACGAAACCATTCCCGCAAAGCTATCTAACGCCGTTTCGGAGTTAAACGCAGATGTCCGTAAAAAATCGAAAAATATTTTTCTAAGTTCTAAATACAAAATGTTTTCAATGTTAAAGACCCATTTCCTACCGTAACAGACCCCGTTCGATCCAATGAAACCATTCCCGCGAAGCTATCTAACGCCGTTTCGGAGTTAAACGCAGATGTCCGAAAAAATCGAAAACTATTTTCCTAACTTTTAAATACAAATTGTTTTCAATGTTAAGGACACATTTCCTAACGTAACAGACCCCGTTCGATCCAACGAAACCATTCCCGCAAAGCTATCTAACGCCGTTTCGGAGATAAACGCAGATGTCCGTAAAAAATCGAAAAATATTCTTCTAACTTTTAAATACAAATTATTTTCAATGTTAAAAACACATTTCCTAACGTAAGAGACCCCGTTCGATCCAATGAAACCAATCCCGCAAAGTTATCTGACGCCGTTTCGGAGATAAACGCAGATGTCCGTAAAAAATCGAAAAATATTACTCTAACTTTTAAATACAAATTGTTTTCAATGTTAAGGACACATTTCCTAACGTAACAGACCCCGTTCGATCCAACGAAACCATTCCCGCAAAGCTATCTAACGCCGTTTCGGAGATAAACGCAGATGTCCGTAAAAAATCGAAAAATATTCTTCTAACTTTTAAATACAAATTATTTTCAATGTTAAAAACACATTTCCTAACGTAAGAGACCCCGTTCGATCCAATGAAACCAATCCCGCAGAGCTATCTGACGCCGTTTCGGAGATAAACGCAGATGTCCGTAAAAAATCGAAAAATATTTTTCTAACTTTTAAATACAAATTGTTTTCAATGTTAAGACACATTTCCTACCGTAACAGTCCCCGTTCGATCCAACGAAACCATTCCCGCAAAGCTATCTAACGCCGTTTCGGAGTTAAACGCAGATGTCCGTAAAAAATCGAAAAATATTTTTCTAAGTTCTAAATACAAATTGTTTTCAATGTTAAAGACATATTTCCTACCGTAACAGACCCCGTTCGATCCAATGAAACCATTCCCGCGAAGCTATCTAACGCCGTTTCGGAGTTAAACGCAGATGTCCGAAAAAATCGAAAACTATTTTCCTAACTTTTAAATACAAATTGTTTTCAATGTTAACGACACATTTCCTAACGTAACAGACCCCGTTCGATCCAACAAAACTATTCCCGCAAAGCTATCTAACGCCGTTTCGGAGTTAAAGGCAGATCACCGAACAAAATCGAAAAATATTTTCTAACTTTTAAATACAAATTGTTTTCAATGTTGAAGACACATCTCCTAACGTATCAGACCCCGTTCGATCCATTGGCACCATTCCCGCAAAGCTATCTAACGCCGTTTCGGAGTTAAACGCAGATGTCCGAAAAAAATCGAAATCTATTTTCCTAACTTTTAAATGCAAATTGTTTTCAATGTTAAAGACACATTTCCTACCATAACAGACCCCGTTCGATCCAACGAAACCATTCCCGCAAAGCTATCTAACGCCGTTTCGGAGTTAAACGCAGATGTCCATAAAAAATCGAAAAATATTCTTCTAACTTTTAAATACAAATTATTTTCAATGTTAAAAACACATTTCCTACCGTAACAGACCCCGTTCGATCCAACGAAACCATTCCCGCAAAGCTATCTAACGCCGTTTCGGAGATAAACGCAGATGTCCGTAAAAAATCGAAAAATATTCTTCTAACTTTTAAATACAAATTATTTTCAATGTTAAAAACACATTTCCTACCGTAACAGACCCCGTTCGATCCAACGAAACCATTCCCGCAAAGCTATCTAACGCCGTTTCGGAGATAAACGCAGATGTCCGTAAAAAATCGAAAAATATTCTTCTAACTTTTAAATACAAATTATTTTCAATGTTAAAAACACATTTCCTAACGCAAGAGACCCCGTTCGATCCAATGAAACCAATCCCGCAGAGCTATCTGACGCCGTTTCGGAGATAAACGCAGATGTCCGTAAAAAATCGAAAAATATTTTTCTAACTTTTAAATACAAATTGTTTTCAATGTTAAAGACACATTTCCTACCGTAACAGACCCCGTTCGATCCAACGAAACCATTCCCGCAAAGCTATCTAACGCCGTTTCGGAGTTAAACGCAGATGTCCGTAAAAAATCGAAAAATATTTCTCTAACTTTTAAATACAAATTGTTTTCAATGCTAAGGACACATTTCCTAACGTAACAGACCCCGTTCGATCCAACGAAACCATTCCCGCAAAGCTATCTAACGCCGTTTCGGAGTTAAACGCAGATGTCCGAAAAAAATCGAAATCTATTTTCTTAACTTTTAAATGCAAATTGTTTTCAATGTTAAAGACACATTTCTTACCGTAACAGACCCCGTTCGATCCAACGAAACCATTCCCGCAAAGCTATCTAACGCCGTTTCGGAGTTAAACGCAGATGTCCGTAAAAAATCGAAAAATATTCTTCTAACTTTTAAATACAAATTATTTTCAACGTTAAAAACACATTTCCTACCGTAACAGACCCCGTTCGATTTAATAAAACCATTCCCGCAAAGTTATCTGACGCCGTTTCGGAGATAAACGCAGATGTCCGTAAAAAATCGAAAAATATTCTTCTAACTTTTAAATACAAATTATTTTCAATGTTAAAAACACATTTCCTAACGTAAGAGACACCGTTCGATCCAACGAAACCATTCCCGCAAAGCTATCTAACGCCGTTTCGGAGTTAAACGCAGATGTCCGTAAAAAATCGAAAAATATTTTTCTAAGTTCTAAATACAAAATGTTTTCAATGTTAAAGACCCATTTCCTACCGTAACAGACCCCGTTCGATCCAATGAAACCATTCCCGCGAAGCTATCTAACGCCGTTTCGGAGTTAAACGCAGATGTCCGAAAAAATCGAAAACTATTTTCCTAACTTTTAAATACAAATTGTTTTCAATGTTAAGGACACATTTCCTAACGTAACAGACCCCGTTCGATCCAACGAAACCATTCCCGCAAAGCTATCTAACGCCGTTTCGGAGATAAACGCAGATGTCCGTAAAAAATCGAAAAATATTCTTCTAACTTTTAAATACAAATTATTTTCAATGTTAAAAACACATTTCCTAACGTAAGAGACCCCGTTCGATCCAATGAAACCAATCCCGCAAAGTTATCTGACGCCGTTTCGGAGATAAACGCAGATGTCCGTAAAAAATCGAAAAATATTTCTCTAACTTTTAAATACAAATTGTTTTCAATGTTAAGGACACATTTCCTAACGTAACAGACCCCGTTCGATCCAACGAAACCATTCCCGCAAAGCTATCTAACGCCGTTTCGGAGATAAACGCAGATGTCCGTAAAAAATCGAAAAATATTCTTCTAACTTTTAAATACAAATTATTTTCAATGTTAAAAACACATTTCCTAACGTAAGAGACCCCGTTCGATCCAATGAAACCAATCCCGCAGAGCTATCTGACGCCGTTTCGGAGATAAACGCAGATGTCCGTAAAAAATCGAAAAATATTTTTCTAACTTTTAAATACAAATTGTTTTCAATGTTAAGACACATTTCCTACCGTAACAGTCCCCGTTCGATCCAACGAAACCATTCCCGCAAAGCTATCTAACGCCGTTTCGGAGTTAAACGCAGATGTCCGTAAAAAATCGAAAAATATTTTTCTAAGTTCTAAATACAAATTGTTTTCAATGTTAAAGACATATTTCCTACCGTAACAGACCCCGTTCGATCCAATGAAACCATTCCCGCGAAGCTATCTAACGCCGTTTCGGAGTTAAACGCAGATGTCCGAAAAAATCGAAAACTATTTTCCTAACTTTTAAATACAAATTGTTTTCAATGTTAACGACACATTTCCTAACGTAACAGACCCCGTTCGGTCCAACAAAACTATTCCCGCAAAGCTATCTAACGCCGTTTCGGAGTTAAAGGCAGATCACCGAACAAAATCGAAAAATATTTTCTAACTTTTAAATACAAATTGTTTTCAATGTTGAAGACACATCTCCTAACGTATCAGACCCCGTTCGATCCATTGGCACCATTCCCGCAAAGCTATCTAACGCCGTTTCGGAGTTAAACGCAGATGTCCGAAAAAAATCGAAATCTATTTTCCTAACTTTTAAATGCAAATTGTTTTCAATGTTAAAGACACATTTCCTACCATAACAGACCCCGTTCGATCCAACGAAACCATTCCCGCAAAGCTATCTAACGCCGTTTCGGAGTTAAACGCAGATGTCCATAAAAAATCGAAAAATATTCTTCTAACTTTTAAATACAAATTATTTTCAACGTTAAAAACACATTTCCTACCGTAACAGACCCCGTTCGATTTAATAAAACCATTCCCGCAAAGTTATCTGACGCCGTTTCGGAGATAAACGCAGATGTCCGTAAAAAATCGAAAAATATTTCTCTAACTTTTAAATACAAATTGTTTTCAATGTTAAGGACACATTTCCTAACGTAACAGACCCCGTTCGATCCAACAAAACTATTCCCGCAAAGCTATCTAACGCCGTTTCGGAGATAAACGCAGATGTCCGTAAAAAATCGAAAAATATTTCTCTAACTTTTAAATACAAATTGTTTTCAATGTTAAGGACACATTTCCTAACGTAACAGACCCCGTTCGATCCAACGAAACCATTCCCGCAAAGCTATCTAACGCCGTTTCGGAGTTAAACGCAGATGTCCGAAAAAAATCGAAATCTATTTTCTTAACTTTTAAATGCAAATTGTTTTCAATGTTAAAGACACATTTCCTACCGTAACAGACCCCGTTCGATCCAACGAAACCATTCCCGCAAAGCTATCTAACGCCGTTTCGGAGTTAAACGCAGATGTCCGTAAAAAATCGAAAAATATTCTTCTAACTTTTAAATACAAATTATTTTCAACGTTAAAAACACATTTCCTACCGTAACAGACCCCGTTCCATCCAACGAAACCATTCCCGCAAAGCTATCTAACGCCGTTTCGGAGTTAAACGCAGATGTCCGTAAAAAATCGAAAAATATTTCTCTAACTTTTAAATACAAATTGTTTTCAATGTTAAGGACACATTTCCTAACGTAACATACCCCGTTCGATCCAACGAAACCATTCCCGCAGAGCTATCTGACGCCGTTTCGGAGATAAACGCAGATGTCCGTAAAAAATCGAAAAATATTCTTCTAACTTTTAAATACAAATTGTTTTCAATGTTAAAGACACGTTTCCTACCGCAAAAGACCCCGTTCCATCCAACGAAACCATTCCCGCAAAGCTATCTAACGCCGTTTCGGAGTTAAACGCAGATGTCCGTAAAAAATCGAAAAATATTTCTCTAACTTTTAAATACAAATTGTTTTCAATGTTAAGGACACATTTCCTAACGTAACAGACCCCGTTCGATCCAATGAAACCATTCCCGCGAAGCTATCTAACGCCGTTTCGGAGTTAAACGCAGATGTCCGTAAAAAATCGAAAAATATTTTTCTAACTTTTAAATTCAAATTGTTTTCAATGTTAAAGACACATTTCCTACCGTAACAGACCCCGTTCGATCCAACGAAACCATTCCCGCAAAGCTATCTGACGCCGTTTCGGAGATAAACGCAGATGTCCGTAAAATATCGAAAAATATTCTTCTAACTTTTAAATACAAATTGTTTTCAATGTTAAAGACACGTTTCCTACCGCAAAAGACCCCGTTCGATCCAACGAAACCATTCCCGCAAAGCTATCTAACGCCGTTTCGGAGTTAAACGCAGATGTCCGAAAAAAATCGAAATCTATTTTCTTAACTTTTAAATGCAAATTGTTTTCAATGTTAAAGACACATTTCCTACCGTAACAGACCCCGTTCGATCCAACGAAACCATTCCCGCAAAGCTATCTAACGCCGTTTCGGAGTTAAACGCAGATGTCCGTAAAAAATCGAAAAATATTCTTCTAACTTTTAAATACAAATTATTTTCAACGTTAAAAACACATTTCCTACCGTAACAGACCCCGTTCGATCCAATGAAACCAATCCCGCAGAGCTATCTGACGCCGTTTCGGAGTTAAACGCAGATGTCCGTAAAAAATCGAAAAATATTTCTCTAACTTTTAAATACAAATTGTTTTCAATGTTAAGGACACATTTCCTAACGTAACAGACCCCGTTCGATCCAACGAAACCAATCCCGCAGAGCTATCTGACGCCGTTTCGGAGATAAACGCAGATGTCCGTAAAAAATCGAAAAATATTCTTCTAACTTTTAAATACAAATTGTTTTCAATGTTAAAGACACGTTTCCTACCGCAAAAGACCCCGTTCCATCCAACGAAACCATTCCCGCAAAGCTATCTAACGCCGTTTCGGAGTTAAAAGCAGATGTCCGTAAAAAATCGAAAAATATTTCTCTAACTTTTAAATACAAATTGTTTTCAATGTTAAGGACACATTTCCTAACGTAACAGACCCCGTTCGATCCAATGAAACCATTCCCGCGAAGCTATCTAACGCCGTTTCGGAGATAAGCGCAGATGTCCGTAAAAAATCGAAAAATATTCTTCTAACTTTTAAATACAAATTATTTTCAATGTTAAAAACACATTTCCTAACGTAAGAGACCCCGTTCGATCCAACGAAACCATTCCCGCAAAGCTATCTAACGCCGTTTCGGAGTTAAACGCAGATGTCCGTAAAAAATCGAAAAATATTTCTCTAACTTTTAAATACAAATTGTTTTCAATGTTAAGGACACATTTTCTAACGAACAGACCCCGTTCGATCCAACGAAACCATTCCCGCAAAGCTATCTAACGCCGTTTCGGAGTTAAACGCAGATGTCCGAAAAAAATCGAAATCTATTTTCTTAACTTTTAAATGCAAATTGTTTTCAATGTTAAAGACACATTTCCTACCGTAACAGACCCCGTTCGATCCAACGAAACCATTCCCGCAAAGCTATCTGACGCCGTTTCGGAGATAAACGCAGATGTCCGTAAAATATCGAAAAATATTCTTCTAACTTTTAAATACAAATTGTTTTCAATGTTAAAGACACGTTTCCTACCGCAAAAGACCCCGTTCGATCCAACGAAACCATTCCCGCAAAGCTATCTAACGCCGTTTCGGAGTTAAACGCAGATGTCCGTAAAAAATCGAAAAATATTTCTCTAACTTTTAAATACAAATTGTTTTCAATGTTAAGGACACATTTCCTAACGTAACAGACCCCGTTCGATCCAATGAAACCATTCCCGCGAAGCTATCTAACGCCGTTTCGGAGTTAAACGCAGATGTCCGTAAAAAATCGAAAAATATTTTTCTAACTTTTAAATTCAAATTGTTTTCAATGTTATAGACACATTTCCTAACGTAAGAGACGCCGTTCGATCCATCGAAACCATTCCCGCAAAGCTATCTAACGCCGTTTCGGAGTTAAACGCAGATGTCCGTAAAAAATCGAAAAATATTCTTCTAACTTTTAAATACGAATTATTTTCAATGTTAAAAACACATTTCCTAACGTAAGAGACCCCGTTCGATCCAATGAAAGCAATCCCGCAGAGCTATCTGACGCCGTTTCGGAGATAAGCGCAGATGTCCGTAAAAAATCGAAAAATATTCTTCTAACTTTTAAATACAAATTATTTTCAATGTTAAAAACACATTTCCTAACGTAAGAGACCCCGTTCGATCCAACGAAACCATTCCCGCAAAGCTATCTAACGCCGTTTCGGAGTTAAACGCAGATGTCCGTAAAAAATCGAAAAATATTTCTCTAACTTTTAAATACAAATTGTTTTCAATGTTAAGGACACATTTCCTAACGAACAGACCCCGTTCGATCCAACGAAACCATTCCCGCAAAGCTATCTAACGCCGTTTCGGAGTTAAACGCAGATGTCCGAAAAAAATCGAAATCTATTTTCTTAACTTTTAAATGCAAATTGTTTTCAATGTTAAAGACACATTTCCTACCGTAACAGACCCCGTTCGATCCAACGAAACCATTCCCGCAAAGCTATCTGACGCCGTTTCGGAGATAAACGCAGATGTCCGTAAAAAATCGAAAAATATTCTTCTAACTTTTAAATACAAATTGTTTTCAATGTTAAAGACACGTTTCCTACCGCAAAAGACCCCGTTCCATCCAACGAAACCATTCCCGCAAAGCTATCTAACGCCGTTTCGGAGTTAAACGCAGATGTCCGTAAAAAATCGAAAAATATTTCCCTAACTTTTAAATACAAATTGTTTTCAATGTTAAGGACACATTTCCTAACGTAACAGACCCCGTTCGATCCAACGAAACCATTCCCGCAAAGCTATCTAACGCCGTTTCGGAGTTAAACGCAGATGTCCGAAAAAAATCGAAATCTATTTTCTTAACTTTTAAATGCAAATTGTTTTCAATGTTAAAGACACATTTCCTACCGTAACAGACCCCGTTCGATCCAACGAAACCATTCCCGCAAAGCTATCTAACGCCGTTTCGGAGTTAAACGCAGATGTCCGTAAAAAATCGAAAAATATTCTTCTAACTTTTAAATACAAATTATTTTCAACGTTAAAAACACATTTCCTACCGTAACAGACCCCGTTCCATCCAACGAAACCATTCCCGCAAAGCTATCTAACGCCGTTTCGGAGTTAAACGCAGATGTCCGTAAAAAATCGAAAAATATTTCTCTAACTTTTAAATACAAATTGTTTTCAATGTTAAGGACACATTTCCTAACGTAACATACCCCGTTCGATCCAACGAAACCAATCCCGCAGAGCTATCTGACGCCGTTTCGGAGATAAACGCAGATGTCCGTAAAAAATCGAAAAATATTCTTCTAACTTTTAAATACAAATTGTTTTCAATGTTAAAGACACGTTTCCTACCGCAAAAGACCCCGTTCCATCCAACGAAACCATTCCCGCAAAGCTATCTAACGCCGTTTCGGAGTTAAACGCAGATGTCCGTAAAAAATCGAAAAATATTTCTCTAACTTTTAAATACAAATTGTTTTCAATGTTAAGGACACATTTCCTAACGTAACAGACCCCGTTCGATCCAATGAAACCATTCCCGCGAAGCTATCTAACGCCGTTTCGGAGTTAAACGCAGATGTCCGTAAAAAATCGAAAAATATTTTTCTAACTTTTAAATTCAAATTGTTTTCAATGTTATAGACACATTTCCTAACGTAAGAGACGCCGTTCGATCCATCGAAACCATTCCCGCAAAGCTATCTAACGCCGTTTCGGAGTTAAACGCAGATGTCCGTAAAAAATCGAAAAATATTCTTCTAACTTTTAAATACAAATTATTTTCAATGTTAAAAACACATTTCCTAACGTAAGAGACCCCGTTCGATCCAATGAAAGCAATCCCGCAGAGCTATCTGACGCCGTTTCGGAGATAAGCGCAGATGTCCGTAAAAAATCGAAAAATATTCTTCTAACTTTTAAATACAAATTATTTTCAATGTTAAAAACACATTTCCTAACGTAAGAGACCCCGTTCGATCCAATGAAACCATTCCCGCAAAGCTATCTAACGCCGTTTCGGAGTTAAACGCAGATGTCCGTAAAAAATCGAAAAATATTTCTCTAACTTTTAAATACAAATTGTTTTCAATGTTAAGGACACATTTCCTAACGAACAGACCCCGTTCGATCCAACGAAACCATTCCCGCAAAGCTATCTAACGCCGTTTCGGAGTTAAACGCAGATGTCCGAAAAAAATCGAAATCTATTTTCTTAACTTTTAAATGCAAATTGTTTTCAATGTTAAAGACACATTTCCTACCGTAACAGACCCCGTTCGATCCAACGAAACCATTCCCGCAAAGCTATCTAACGCCGTTTCGGAGTTAAACGCAGATGTCCGTAAAAAATCGAAAAATATTCTTCTAACTTTTAAATACAAATTATTTTCAACGTTAAAAACACATTTCCTACCGTAACAGACCCCGTTCGATCCAATGAAACCAATCCCGCAGAGCTATCTGACGCCGTTTCGGAGTTAAACGCAGATGTCCGAAAAAAATCGAAATCTATTTTCTTAACTTTTAAATGCAAATTGTTTTCAATGTTAAAGACACATTTCTTACCGTAACAGACCCCGTTCGATCCAACGAAACCATTCCCGCAAAGCTATCTAACGCCGTTTCGGAGTTAAACGCAGATGTCCGTAAAAAATCGAAAAATATTCTTCTAACTTTTAAATACAAATTATTTTCAACGTTAAAAACACATTTCCTACCGTAACAGACCCCGTTCGATTTAATAAAACCATTCCCGCAAAGTTATCTGACGCCGTTTCGGAGATAAACGCAGATGTCCGTAAAAAATCGAAAAATATTCTTCTAACTTTTAAATACAAATTATTTTCAATGTTAAAAACACATTTCCTAACGTAAGAGGCCCCGTTCGATCCAATGAAACCAATCCCGCAGAGCTATCTGACGCCGTGTCGGAGTTAAACGCAGATGTCCGTAAAAAATCGAAAAATTTTTCTCTAACTTTTAAATACAAATTGTTTTCAATGGTAAGGACACATTTCCTAACGTAACAGACCCCGTTGGATCCAACGAAACCAATCCCGTAGAGCTATCTGACGCCGTTTCGGAGATAAACGCAGATGTCCGTAAAAAATCGAAAAATATTCTTCTAACTTTTAAATACAAATTGTTTTCAATGTTAAAGACACGTTTCCTACCGCAAAAGACCCCGTTCCATCCAACGAAACCATTCCCGCAAAGCTATCTAACGCCGTTTCGGAGTTAAACGCAGATGTCCGTAAAAAATCGAAAAATATTCTTCTAACTTTTAAATACAAATTATTTTCAACGTTAAAAACACATTTCCTAACGTAAGAGACCCCGTTCGATCCAAAGAGAGCAATCCCGCAGAGCTATCTAACGCCGTTTCGGAGTTAAACGCAGATGTCCGTAAAAAATCGAAAAATATTTTTCTAAGTTCTAAATACAAAATGTTTTCAATGTTAAAGACACATTTCCTACCGTAACAGACCCCGTTCGATCCAATGAAACCATTCCCGCGAAGCTATCTAACGCCGTTTCGGAGTTAAACGCAGATGTCCGTAAAAAATCGAAAAATATTTCTCTAACTTTTAAATACAAATTGTTTTCAATGTTAAGGACACATTGCCTAACGTAACAGACCCCGTTCGATCCAACGAAACCATTCCCGCAAAGCTATCTAACGCCGTTTCGGAGATAAACGCAGATGTCCGTAAAAAATCGAAAAATATTCTTCTAACTTTTAAATACAAATTATTTTCAATGTTAAAAACACATTTCCTAACGTAAGAGACCCCGTTCGATCCAATGAAACCAATCCCGCAAAGCTATCTGACGCCGTTTCGGAGATAAACGCAGATGTCCGTAAAAAATCGAAAAATATTTCTCTAACTTTTAAATACAAATTGTTTTCAATGTTAAGGACACATTTCCTAACGTATCAGACCCCGTTCGATCCAACGAAACGATTCCCGCAAAGCTATCTAACGCCGTTTCGGAGTTAAACGCAGATGTCCGTAAAAAATCGAAAAATATTTCTCTAACTTTTAAATACAAATTGTTTTCAATGTTAAGGACACATTTCCTAACGTAACAGACCCCGTTCGATCCAACGAAACCATTCCCGCAAAGCTATCTAACGCCGTTTCGGAGTTAAACGCAGATGTCCGTAAAAAATCGAAAAATATTCTTCTAACTTTTAAATACGAATTATTTTCAATGTTAAAAACACATTTCCTAACGTAAGAGACCCCGTTCGATCCAATGAAAGCAATCCCGCAGAGCTATCTGACGCCGTTTCGGAGATAAGCGCAGATGTCCGTAAAAAATCGAAAAATATTCTTCTAACTTTTAAATACAAATTATTTTCAATGTTAAAAACACATTTCCTAACGTAAGAGACCCCGTTCGATCCAATGAAACCATTCCCGCAAAGCTATCTAACGCCGTTTCGGAGTTAAACGCAGATGTCCGTAAAAAATCGAAAAATATTTCTCTAACTTTTAAATACAAATTGTTTTCAATGTTAAGGACACATTTCCTAACGAACAGACCCCGTTCGATCCAACGAAACCATTCCCGCAAAGCTATCTAACGCCGTTTCGGAGTTAAACGCAGATGTCCGAAAAAAATCGAAATCTATTTTCTTAACTTTTAAATGCAAATTGTTTTCAATGTTAAAGACACATTTCCTACCGTAACAGACCCCGTTCGATCCAACGAAACCATTCCCGCAAAGCTATCTAACGCCGTTTCGGAGTTAAACGCAGATGTCCGTAAAAAATCGAAAAATATTCTTCTAACTTTTAAATACAAATTATTTTCAACGTTAAAAACACATTTCCTACCGTAACAGACCCCGTTCGATCCAATGAAACCAATCCCGCAGAGCTATCTGACGCCGTTTCGGAGTTAAACGCAGATGTCCGAAAAAAATCGAAATCTATTTTCTTAACTTTTAAATGCAAATTGTTTTCAATGTTAAAGACACATTTCTTACCGTAACAGACCCCGTTCGATCCAACGAAACCATTCCCGCAAAGCTATCTAACGCCGTTTCGGAGTTAAACGCAGATGTCCGTAAAAAATCGAAAAATATTCTTCTAACTTTTAAATACAAATTATTTTCAACGTTAAAAACACATTTCCTACCGTAACAGACCCCGTTCGATTTAATAAAACCATTCCCGCAAAGTTATCTGACGCCGTTTCGGAGATAAACGCAGATGTCCGTAAAAAATCGAAAAATATTCTTCTAACTTTTAAATACAAATTATTTTCAATGTTAAAAACACATTTCCTAACGTAAGAGGCCCCGTTCGATCCAATGAAACCAATCCCGCAGAGCTATCTGACGCCGTGTCGGAGTTAAACGCAGATGTCCGTAAAAAATCGAAAAATTTTTCTCTAACTTTTAAATACAAATTGTTTTCAATGGTAAGGACACATTTCCTAACGTAACAGACCCCGTTGGATCCAACGAAACCAATCCCGTAGAGCTATCTGACGCCGTTTCGGAGATAAACGCAGATGTCCGTAAAAAATCGAAAAATATTCTTCTAACTTTTAAATACAAATTGTTTTCAATGTTAAAGACACGTTTCCTACCGCAAAAGACCCCGTTCCATCCAACGAAACCATTCCCGCAAAGCTATCTAACGCCGTTTCGGAGTTAAACGCAGATGTCCGTAAAAAATCGAAAAATATTCTTCTAACTTTTAAATACAAATTATTTTCAACGTTAAAAACACATTTCCTAACGTAAGAGACCCCGTTCGATCCAAAGAGAGCAATCCCGCAGAGCTATCTAACGCCGTTTCGGAGTTAAACGCAGATGTCCGTAAAAAATCGAAAAATATTTTTCTAAGTTCTAAATACAAAATGTTTTCAATGTTAAAGACACATTTCCTACCGTAACAGACCCCGTTCGATCCAATGAAACCATTCCCGCGAAGCTATCTAACGCCGTTTCGGAGTTAAACGCAGATGTCCGTAAAAAATCGAAAAATATTTCTCTAACTTTTAAATACAAATTGTTTTCAATGTTAAGGACACATTGCCTAACGTAACAGACCCCGTTCGATCCAACGAAACCATTCCCGCAAAGCTATCTAACGCCGTTTCGGAGATAAACGCAGATGTCCGTAAAAAATCGAAAAATATTCTTCTAACTTTTAAATACAAATTATTTTCAATGTTAAAAACACATTTCCTAACGTAAGAGACCCCGTTCGATCCAATGAAACCAATCCCGCAAAGCTATCTGACGCCGTTTCGGAGATAAACGCAGATGTCCGTAAAAAATCGAAAAATATTTCTCTAACTTTTAAATACAAATTGTTTTCAATGTTAAGGACACATTTCCTAACGTATCAGACCCCGTTCGATCCAACGAAACGATTCCCGCAAAGCTATCTAACGCCGTTTCGGAGTTAAACGCAGATGTCCGTAAAAAATCGAAAAATATTTCTCTAACTTTTAAATACAAATTGTTTTCAATGTTAAGGACACATTTCCTAACGTAACAGACCCCGTTCGATCCAACGAAACCATTCCCGCAAAGCTATCTAACGCCGTTTCGGAGATAAACGCAGATGTCCGTAAAAAATCGAAAAATATTCTTCTAACTTTTAAATACAAATTATTTTCAATGTTAAAAACACATTTCCTAACGTAAGAGACCCCGTTCGATCCAATGAAACCAATCCCGCAGAGCTATCTGACGCCGTTTCGGAGATAAACGCAGATGTCCGTAAAAAATCGAAAAATATTTTTCTAACTTTTAAATACAAATTGTTTTCAATGTTAAAGACACATTTCCTACCGTAACAGACCCCGTTCGATCCAACGAAACCATTCCCGCAAAGCTATCTAACGCCGTTTCGGAGTTAAACGCAGATGTCCGTAAAAAATCGAAAAATATTTTTCTAAGTTCTAAATACAAATTGTTTTCAATGTTAAAGACATATTTCCTACCGTAACAGACCCCGTTCGATCCAATGAAACCATTCCCGCGAAGCTATCTAACGCCGTTTCGGAGTTAAACGCAGATGTCCGAAAAAATCGAAAACTATTTTCCTAACTTTTAAATGCAAATTGTTTTCAATGTTAAAGACACATTTCCTACCGTAACAGACCCCGTTCGATCCAACGAAACCATTCCCGCAAAGCTATCTAACGCCGTTTCGGAGATAAACGCAGATGTCCGTAAAAAATCGAAAAATATTCTTCTAACTTTTAAATACAAATTATTTTCAATGTTAAAAACACATTTCCTAACGTAAGAGACCCCGTTCGATCCAATGAAACCAATCCCGCAGAGCTATCTGACGCTGTTTCGGAGATAAACGCAGATGTCCGTAAAAAATCGAAAAATATTTTTCTAACTTTTAAATACAAATTGTTTTCAATGTTAAAGACACATTTCCTACCGTAACAGACCCCGTTCGATCCAACGAAACCATTCCCGCAAAGCTATCTAGCGCCGTTTCGGAGTTAAACGCAGATGTCCGTAAAAAATCGAAAAATATTTCTCTAACTTTTAAATACAAATTGTTTTCAATGTTAAGGACACATTTCCTAACGTAACAGACCCCGTTCGATCCAACGAAACCATTCCCGCAAAGCTATCTAACGCCGTTTCGGAGTTAAACGCAGATGTCCGAAAAAAATCGAAATCTATTTTCTTAACTTTTAAATGCAAATTGTTTTCAATGTTAAAGACACATTTCTTACCGTAACAGACCCCGTTCGATCCAACGAAACCATTCCCGCAAAGCTATCTAACGCCGTTTCGGAGTTAAACGCAGATGTCCGAAAAAAATCGAAATCTATTTTCTTAACTTTTAAATGCAAATTGTTTTCAATGTTAAAAACACATTTCCTACCGTAACAGACCCCGTTCGATTTAATAAAACCATTCCCGCAAAGTTATCTGACGCCGTTTCGGAGATAAACGCAGATGTCCGTAAAAAATCGAAAAATATTCTTCTAACTTTTAAATACAAATTATTTTCAATGTTAAAAACACATTTCCTAACGTAAGAGGCCCCGTTCGATCCAATGAAACCAATCCCGCAGAGCTATCTGACGCCGTGTCGGAGTTAAACGCAGATGTCCGTAAAAAATCGAAAAATATTTCTCTAACTTTTAAATACAAATTGTTTTCAATGGTAAGGACACATTTCCTAACGTAACAGACCCCGTTCGATCCAACGAAACCAATCCCGTAGAGCTATCTGACGCCGTTTCGGAGATAAACGCAGATGTCCGTAAAAAATCGAAAAATATTCTTCTAACTTTTAAATACAAATTGTTTTCAATGTTAAAGACACGTTTCCTACCGCAAAAGACCCCGTTCCATCCAACGAAACCATTCCCGCAAAGCTATCCAACGCCGTTTCGGAGTTAAACGCAGATGTCCGTAAAAAATCGAAAAATATTTTTCTAACTTTTAAATTCAAATTGTTTTCAATGTTAAAGACACATTTCCTAACGTAAGAGACGCCGTTCGATCCATCGAAACCATTCCCGCAAAGCTATCTAACGCCGTTTCGGAGTTAAACGCAGATGTCCGTAAAAAATCGAAAAATATTCTTCTAACTTTTAAATACAAATTATTTTCAACGTTAAAAACACATTTCCTACCGTAACAGACCCCGTTCGATTTAATAAAACCATTCCCGCAAAGTTATCTGACGCCGTTTCGGAGATAAACGCAGATGTCCGTAAAAAATCGAAAAATATTCTTCTAACTTTTAAATACAAATTATTTTCAATGTTAAAAACACATTTCCTAACGTAAGAGGCCCCGTTCGATCCAATGAAACCAATCCCGCAGAGCTATCTGACGCCGTTTCGGAGTTAAACGCAGATGTCCGTAAAAAATCGAAAAATATTTCTCTAACTTTTAAATACAAATTGTTTTCAATGTTAAGGACACATTTCCTAACGTAACAGACCCCGTTCGATCCAATGAGAGCAATCCCGCAGAGCTATCTGACGCCGTTTCGGAGATAAGCGCAGATGTCCGTAAAAAATCGAAAAATATTCTTCTAACTTTTAAATACAAATTATTTTCAATGTTAAAAACACATTTCCTAACGTAAGAGACCCCGTTCGATCCAACGAAACCATTCCCGCAAAGCTATCTAACGCCGTTTCGGAGTTAAACGCAGATGTCCGTAAAAAATCGAAAAATATTTTTCTAAGTTCTAAATACAAAATGTTTTCAATGTTAAAGACACATTTCCTACCGTAACAGACCCCGTTCGATCCAATGAAACCATTCCCGCGAAGTTATCTAACGCCGTTTCGGAGTTAAACGCAGATGTCCGAAAAAATCGAAAACTATTTTCCTAACTTTTAAATACAAATTGTTTTCAATGTTAAAGACACATTTCCTACTGTAACAGACCCCGTTCGATCCAACGAAACCATTCCCGCAAAGCTATCTAACGCCGTTTCGGAGTTAAACGCAGATGTCCGTAAAAAATCGAAAAATATTTCTCTAACTTTTAAATACAAATTGTTTTCAATGTTAAGGACACATTTCCTAACGTAACAGACCCCGTTCGATCCAACGAAACCATTCCCGCAAAGCTATCTAACGCCGTTTCGGAGATAAACGCAGATGTCCGTAAAAAATCGAAAAATATTCTTCTAACTTTTAAATACAAATTATTTTCAATGTTAAAAACACATTTCCTAACGTAAGAGACCCCGTTCGATCCAATGAAACCAATCCCGCAAAGTTATCTGACGCCGTTTCGGAGATAAACGCAGATGTCCGTAAAAAATCGAAAAATATTTCTCTAACTTTTAAATACAAATTGTTCTCAATGTTAAGGACACATTTCCTAACGTAACAGACCCCGTTCGATCCAACGAAACCATTCCCGCAAAGCTATCTAACGCCGTTTCGGAGTTAAACGCAGATGTCCGTAAAAAATCGAAAAATATTTCTCTAACTTTTAAATACAAATTGTTTTCAATGTTAAGGACACATTTCCTAACGTAACAGACCCCGTTCGATCCAACGAAACCATTCCCGCAAAGCTATCTAACGCCGTTTCGGAGATAAACGCAGATGTCCGTAAAAAATCGAAAAATATTCTTCTAACTTTTAAATACAAATTATTTTCAATGTTAAAAACACATTTCCTAACGTAAGAGACCCCGTTCGATCCAATGAAACCAATCCCGCAGAGCTATCTGACGCCGTTTCGGAGATAAACGCAGATGTCCGTAAAAAATCGAAAAATATTTTTCTAACTTTTAAATACAAATTGTTTTCAATGTTAAAGACACATTTCCTACCGTAACAGACCCCGTTCGATCCAACGAAACCATTCCCGCAAAGCTATCTAACGCCGTTTCGGAGTTAAACGCAGATGTCCGTAAAAAATCGAAAAATATTTTTCTAAGTTCTAAATACAAATTGTTTTCAATGTTAAAGACATATTTCCTACCGTAACAGACCCCGTTCGATCCAATGAAACCATTCCCGCGAAGCTATCTAACGCCGTTTCGGAGTTAAACGCAGATGTCCGAAAAAATCGAAAACTATTTTCCTAACTTTTAAATGCAAATTGTTTTCAATGTTAAAGACACATTTCCTACCGTAACAGACCCCGTTCGATCCAACGAAACCATTCCCGCAAAGCTATCTAACGCCGTTTCGGAGTTAAACGCAGATGTCCGTAAAAAATCGAAAAATATTCTTCTAACTTTTAAATACAAATTATTTTCAACGTTAAAAACACATTTCCTAACGTAAGAGACCCCGTTCGATCCAATGAAAGCAATCCCGCAGAGCTATCTGACGCCGTTTCGGAGATAAGCGCAGATGTCCGTAAAAAATCGAAAAATATTCTTCTAACTTTTAAATACAAATTATTTTCAATGTTAAAAACACATTTCCTAACGTAAGAGACCCCGTTCGATCCAACGAAACCATTCCCGCAAAGCTATCTAACGCCGTTTCGGAGTTAAACGCAGATGTCCGTAAAAAATCGAAAAATATTTCTCTAACTTTTAAATACAAATTGTTTTCAATGTTAAGGACACATTTCCTAACGTAACAGACCCCGTTCGATCCAACGAAACTATTCCCGCAAAGCTATCTAACGCCGTTTCGGAGATAAACGCAGATGTCCGTAAAAAATCGAAAAATATTCTTCTAACTTTTAAATACAAATTATTTTCAATGTTAAAAACACATTTCCTACCGTAACAGACCCCGTTCGATTTAATAAAACCATTCCCGCAAAGTTATCTGACGCCGTTTCGGAGATAAACGCAGATGTCCGTAAAAAATCGAAAAATATTTCTCTATCTTTTAAATACAAATTGTTTTCAATGTTAAGGACACATTTCCTAACGTAACAGACCCCGTTCGATCCAACGAAACCATTCCCGCAAAGCTATCTAACGCCGTTTCGGAGATAAACGCAGATGTCCGTAAAAAATCGAAAAATATTCTTCTAACTTTTAAATACAAATTATTTTCAATGTTAAAAACACATTTCCTAACGTAAGAGACCCCGTTCGATCCAATGAAACCAATCCCGCAGAGCTATCTGACGCCGTTTCGGAGATAAACGCAGATGTCCGTAAAAAATCGAAAAATATTTTTCTAACTTTTAAATACAAATTGTTTTCAATGTTAAAGACACATTTCCTACCGTAACAGACCCCGTTCGATCCAACGAAACCATTCCCGCAAAGCTATCTAACGCCGTTTCGGAGTTAAACGCAGATGTCCGTAAAAAATCGAAAAATATTTCTCTAACTTTTAAATACAAATTGTTTTCAATGTTAAGGACACATTTCCTAACGTAACAGACCCCGTTCGATCCAACGAAACCATTCCCGCAAAGCTATCTAACGCCGTTTCGGAGTTAAACGCAGATGTCCGAAAAAAATCGAAATCTATTTTCTTAACTTTTAAATGCAAATTGTTTTCAATGTTAAAGACACATTTCTTACCGTAACAGACCCCGTTCGATCCAACGAAACCATTCCCGCAGAGCTATCTAACGCCGTTTCGGAGTTAAACGCAGATGTCCGTAAAAAATCGAAAAATATTCTTCTAACTTTTAAATACAAATTATTTTCAACGTTAAAAACACATTTCCTACCGTAACAGACCCCGTTCGATTTAATAAAACCATTCCCGCAAAGTTATCTGACGCCGTTTCGGAGATAAACGCAGATGTCCGTAAAAAATCGAAAAATATTCTTCTAACTTTTAAATACAAATTATTTTCAATGTTAAAAACACATTTCCTAACGTAAGAGGCCCCGTTCGATCCAATGAAACCAATCCCGCAGAGCTATCTGACGCCGTTTCGGAGTTAAACGCAGATGTCCGTAAAAAATCGAAAAATATTTCTCTAACTTTTAAATACAAATTGTTTTCAATGTTAAGGACACATTTCCTAACGTAACAGACCCCGTTCGATCCAATGAGAGCAATCCCGCAGAGCTATCTGACGCCGTTTCGGAGATAAGCGCAGATGTCCGTAAAAAATCGAAAAATATTCTTCTAACTTTTAAATACAAATTATTTTCAGTGTTAAAAACACATTTCCTAACGTAACAGACCCCGTTCGATCCAACGAAACCATTCCCGCAAAGCTATCTAACGCCGTTTCGGAGATAAACGCAGATGTCCGTAAAAAATCGAAAAATATTCTTCTAACTTTTAAATACAAATTATTTTCAATGTTAAAAACACATTTCCTAACGTAAGAGACCCCGTTCGATCCAATGAAACCAATCCCGCAGAGCTATCTGACGCCGTGTCGGAGTTAAACGCAGATGTCCGTAAAAAATCGAAAAATATTTCTCTAACTTTTAAATACAAATTGTTTTCAATGGTAAGGACACATTTCCTAACGTAACAGACCCCGTTCGATCCAACGAAACCAATCCCGTAGAGCTATCTGACGCCGTTTCGGAGATAAACGCAGATGTCCGTAAAAAATCGAAAAATATTCTTCTAACTTTTAAATACAAATTGTTTTCAATGTTAAAGACACGTTTCCTACCGCAAAAGACCCCGTTCCATCCAACGAAACCATTCCCGCAAAGCTATCTAACGCCGTTTCGGAGTTAAACGCAGATGTCCGTAAAAAATCGAAAAATATTTTTCTAACTTTTAAATTCAAATTGTTTTCAATGTTAAAGACACATTTCCTAACGTAAGAGACGCCGTTCGATCCATCGAAACCATTCCCGCAAAGCTATCTAACGCCGTTTCGGAGTTAAACGCAGATGTCCGTAAAAAATCGAAAAATATTCTTCTAACTTTTAAATACAAATTATTTTCAACGTTAAAAACACATTTCCTACCGTAACAGACCCCGTTCGATTTAATAAAACCATTCCCGCAAAGTTATCTGACGCCGTTTCGGAGATAAACGCAGATGTCCGTAAAAAATCGAAAAATATTCTTCTAACTTTTAAATACAAATTATTTTCAATGTTAAAAACACATTTCCTAACGTAAGAGGCCCCGTTCGATCCAATGAAACCAATCCCGCAGAGCTATCTGACGCCGTTTCGGAGTTAAACGCAGATGTCCGTAAAAAATCGAAAAATATTTCTCTAACTTTTAAATACAAATTGTTTTCAATGTTAAGGACACATTTCCTAACGTAACAGACCCCGTTCGATCCAATGAGAGCAATCCCGCAGAGCTATCTGACGCCGTTTCGGAGATAAGCGCAGATGTCCGTAAAAAATCGAAAAATATTCTTCTAACTTTTAAATACAAATTATTTTCAGTGTTAAAAACACATTTCCTAACGTAAGAGACACCGTTCGATCCAACGAAACCATTCCCGCAAAGCTATCTAACGCCGTTTCGGAGTTAAACGCAGATGTCCGTAAAAAATCGAAAAATATTTTTCTAAGTTCTAAATACAAAATGTTTTCAATGTTAAAGACACATTTCCTACCGTAACAGACCCCGTTCGATCCAATGAAACCATTCCCGCGAAGCTATCTAACGCCGTGTCGGAGTTAAACGCAGATGTCCGAAAAAATCGAAAACTATTTTCCTAACTTTTAAATACAAATTGTTTTCAATGTTAAAGACACATTTCCTACTGTAACAGACCCCGTTCGATCCAACGAAACCATTCCCGCAAAGCTATCTAACGCCGTTTCGGAGTTAAACGCAGATGTCCGTAAAAAATCGAAAAATATTTCTCTAACTTTTAAATACAAATTGTTTTCAATGTTAAGGACACATTTCCTAACGTAACAGACCCCGTTCGATCCAACGAAACCATTCCCGCAAAGCTATCTAACGCCGTTTCGGAGATAAACGCAGATGTCCGTAAAAAATCGAAAAATATTCTTCTAACTTTTAAATACAAATTATTTTCAATGTTAAAAACACATTTCCTAACGTAAGAGACCCCGTTCGATCCAATGAAACCAATCCCGCAAAGTTATCTGACGCCGTTTCGGAGATAAACGCAGATGTCCGTAAAAAATCGAAAAATATTTCTCTAACTTTTAAATACAAATTGTTTTCAATGTTAACGACACATTTCCTAACGTAACAGACCCCGTTCGATCCAACGAAACCATTCCCGCAAAGCTATCTAACGCCGTTTCGGAGATAAACGCAGATGTCCGTAAAAAATCGAAAAATATTCTTCTAACTTTTAAATACAAATTATTTTCAATGTTAAAAACACATTTCCTACCGTAACAGACCCCGTTCGATCCAACGAAACCATTCCCGCAAAGCTATCTAACGCCGTTTCGGAGATAAACGCAGATGTCCGTAAAAAATCGAAAAATATTCTTCTAACTTTTAAATACAAATTATTTTCAATGTTAAAAACACATTTCCTACCGTAACAGACCCCGTTCGATCCAACGAAACCATTCCCGCAAAGCTATCTAACGCCGTTTCGGAGATAAACGCAGATGTCCGTAAAAAATCGAAAAATATTCTTCTAACTTTTAAATACAAATTATTTTCAATGTTAAAAACACATTTCCTAACGCAAGAGACCCCGTTCGATCCAATGAAACCAATCCCGCAGAGCTATCTGACGCCGTTTCGGAGATAAACGCAGATGTCCGTAAAAAATCGAAAAATATTTTTCTAACTTTTAAATACAAATTGTTTTCAATGTTAAAGACACATTTCCTACCGTAACAGACCCCGTTCGATCCAACGAAACCATTCCCGCAAAGCTATCTAACGCCGTTTCGGAGTTAAACGCAGATGTCCGTAAAAAATCGAAAAATATTTCTCTAACTTTTAAATACAAATTGTTTTCAATGCTAAGGACACATTTCCTAACGTAACAGACCCCGTTCGATCCAACGAAACCATTCCCGCAAAGCTATCTAACGCCGTTTCGGAGTTAAACGCAGATGTCCGAAAAAAATCGAAATCTATTTTCTTAACTTTTAAATGCAAATTGTTTTCAATGTTAAAGACACATTTCTTACCGTAACAGACCCCGTTCGATCCAACGAAACCATTCCCGCAAAGCTATCTAACGCCGTTTCGGAGTTAAACGCAGATGTCCGTAAAAAATCGAAAAATATTCTTCTAACTTTTAAATACAAATTATTTTCAACGTTAAAAACACATTTCCTACCGTAACAGACCCCGTTCGATTTAATAAAACCATTCCCGCAAAGTTATCTGACGCCGTTTCGGAGATAAACGCAGATGTCCGTAAAAAATCGAAAAATATTCTTCTAACTTTTAAATACAAATTATTTTCAGTGTTAAAAACACATTTCCTAACGTAAGAGACACCGTTCGATCCAACGAAACCATTCCCGCAAAGCTATCTAACGCCGTTTCGGAGTTAAACGCAGATGTCCGTAAAAAATCGAAAAATATTTTTCTAAGTTCTAAATACAAAATGTTTTCAATGTTAAAGACCCATTTCCTACCGTAACAGACCCCGTTCGATCCAATGAAACCATTCCCGCGAAGCTATCTAACGCCGTTTCGGAGTTAAACGCAGATGTCCGAAAAAATCGAAAACTATTTTCCTAACTTTTAAATACAAATTGTTTTCAATGTTAAGGACACATTTCCTAACGTAACAGACCCCGTTCGATCCAACGAAACCATT
>JARFXV010001532.1:0-344115 GCA_031761425.1 Cosmopolites sordidus | reverse complement strand
GGTATACAAATTTCACCCTTATGGCAAATTCCTCAATTTTATGAGAAATATTTTATGCAATGATAAAAATTACATATTGGATTTAATATTTTTATTATTCATTTACTTTTACTTGACGCTAATATTTGAAATGCTTGAAGAAAAAAGAATATGGCCCAAAATGACATCAAGGTGAAAGGACACCAACGCAATTCATGGATCTAATCAATAATATCGAAAAATAAGAACGACTTACCGGTTCAATAGGACAACAGCAACTTTACACAAACCACATGCACTTTTACGTTCAACGAAAACCTATTTTTTCACAGAGAAGAGAGTATATAAAAGCGGAACGAATACACCAACAACTATTTTTCGACAAATTTATTTTATAACTGAGGGATAAGGCTTGATGACGACGCACGGCACAAGCGCAGTAGATGAAATAGTAGGTTGCGGGTATGCAATTTTCACCCTTAGGATAAACACCACAATTTTGCAAGAAATCTTCTGTTGTGATAAAAATTACATATAGGATTTATTAATATCATTATTCAGCTACGTATAGTTGACACTCACATTTCAAATGCTTGAAAAAAAAACTGATATTGGCCAAAATGACATAAAGATGAAGGGACGCCAACCCTATTCCTGGATTTAAATCAATAATATCGAAAAATAAGCAGGACTTACCCGTTCAATAAGACAACAGCAACTTTACACAAACCGCATAAAATATTACCTTCACCAAAAGACTATTTTTCACAAAAAAAAACGGAACAAATACAACAACAAACGTTTCTGAGACAATGTAATTTTATAAGAAATGGACGATGGCAAACGGCGCAAGCGAAAACAGATAGTTCGCGGGTATACAAATTTCACCCTTATGGTAAATTCCTCAATTTTATGAAAAATATTTCATGCAATGATAAAAATTACATATAAGATTTAATATTTTCATTATTAATTTACTTTTACTTGACGCTAATATTTGAAATGCTTGAAGAAAAAAGAATATCGCCCAAAAAGACATCAAGGTGAAAGGACGCCAACCCAATTCATGGATCTAATCAATAATATCGAAAAATAAGAACGACTTACCGGTTCAATAGAACAACAACTTTACACAAACAGCATACACTAGTACCTTCACCAAAAAACTATTTTTCACAAAAAAAAAACCTGAATAAAAACGGAACAAATACAACAAGAAATGTTTCTGGGACAATGTAATTTTATAAGAAATGGACGATGGCAAACGGCGCAAGCGAAAACAGATAGTTCGCGGGTATACAAATTTCACCCTTATGGTAAATTCCTCAATTTTATGAAAAATATTTTGTGCAATGATAAAAAGTACATATAGGATTTAATATTTTCATTCTTCATTTACTTTTACTTGACGCTAATATTTGAAATGCCTGAAGAAAAAAGAATATCGCCGAAAATGACATCAACGTGAAAGAACGCCAACCCAATTCATGGATCTAATCAATAATAACGAAAAATAAGAACGACTTACCGGTTCAACAGGACAACAGCAACTTTACACAAACCACATACACTTTTACCTTCAACGAAAACCTATTTTTTTCACAGAAAAAAATATATAAAAGCGGAACCAATACACCAACAATTATTTTTCGACGACTTAATTTTATAACTGACGGATAAGGCTTGATGACGACGCATGGCACAAGCGCAGTAGATGAAATAATAGGCTGCGGGTATGCAAATTTCACCCTTAGGATAAACACCACAATTTTGCAAAAAATCTTCTATGTTGTGATAAAAATTACATATAGGATTTATTAATATCATTATTCAGCTACGTATAGTTGACACTCACATTTCAAATGCTTAAAAAAAAAGTGATATTGGCCAAAATGACATAAAGACGAAGGGACGCCAACCCTGTTCCTTAATTTAAATCAATAATATTGAAAAATAATGAAGACTTATCGATTCAATACAACAGCAACTTTACACAAACTGCATACAGTTTTACCTTAAAAAACTATATAAAAGCGGGACAAACACACCAACAAACATTTTTCAACTAATTTTATAATTCTCAACAATTTTGTAATAATCTAAATGGGAGTTATCCTTAAAATGGGGTTATTAATAAGGCATTGTTTTATTCTGGTTATGGCTAAGTTAGCCTTTCCTATACTTCGGCACACTAAAATAATATGTTCATTTCAAGAGGCTGATTCTTTAGGGATATGAAAACCTATTGCTGAATTTGTGAAAGGCAACCTTTATATTTATTTATATATATATATATATATATATATATATATATATATATATATATATATATATATATATATATATATATGTATATATATATATATATATATATATATATATATATATATATATATATATATATATATATATATATATATGTATATATATATATATATATATATATATATATATATATATATATATATATATATATATATATATATATATGTATATATATACTGCTTAAATCATAAATTTTATTTTGATAAACAATACACTGTTAAATATACATAATAAAACTTCCTTGAACTAGGATAATATATTACAGTAGATTATAATATGTAAACTACATTCATAATCAATTCACAATAAAAACAATCACTACCCAAAATAATTTACATATATACATGTTTGTTTTTATAATAGTTAGATAGTTTATAGATAATAATTAGATAGGTAATAGATAATAGTTAGATAGTTTGTTTTTATAGTTAGATGTACTATAACATATCCTGGAACTGCTGTCGCCCTACCATCAGTCTCCATTATCTATAATAAATTTCTAATCTATATTAGGATATATCCAATTAAATGAATATATTTAATCAATAAATTAAATGTACTAAAACCTTGAAAAACACTAAATATTTGAAATGTTTGCTCTTGTTTACAATAGAATTATACAATTTTCTTTACTATTTTCTGAATAGTAGGTTTTCTTCCTTCAGATGTCTGGTTTGAACCCATGGAAATCTACTTTGCCGGCTCATTTATAATAGTTCTTAAGTTAACTAGTTGATGTTCATCTAACCGATCACAAATTTCTGTATCTCTTAGAACATCTACAAATTAAATTATCCTGTAAGACTTGCAGAAGTATGACTTTTCACATATGATTACCTTGTACTTTAACTCCAAATTCGTAGACGAATTTTGTTCTTATCTATTGAGGCTTTCTTCAATATTATTATTCCTATCCCGAGTTACTAAACTGTGCAATGGTACCCTACAAAGTAGACGATCCCGTAGAGTTTTCAAAAGTACATAATATTTTTTTAATGATTACGATAACTTAACTTTACCTTTGATATTATATATTTATAACATTTATAAATAGAAAAAATTGACAAAAGTGACAAAAGATATGATAGAAATAACACAAAAATATATTTAGTGCCGTAAGTGGTACATTTAAACTACAATAGAATTTAGGCTACTGTTTAGGAATAATACCCTTGGATATGACTAGTTATTTCTCAACATAAAATTATTATGTAATTATTATATAATGGGTTTTATGTAATTATTAATTAAACTTTTAATTTCTTTGTATTCATATAACAGCTAATGCACTGCTCGACACAAACTGAATACATGTATATTGGGTTGCATATGACAAATATATTTTACAATTAAAACAATACTATTTCATTGAACATTGTCATCTTTAAACTTTATATTTAAAGCAAAAATTTTAAAAGTAATTTTAAACCATCGCATACCATTTTGTTTGTCGTAAATTTTCACCATTTTTAATCATTTGTTGATCTTCCAAAAAAAAAATTATCAGATAATACGGAATCTGGAGTGTTTTGTGGATGGTTCTATAATCTCATAGCCGATTTAGTTGGTTCTTATAGGGCAATTGTAGTGGAGTGGGCAAGCAAATTGTCTTACTACATGAAGACTATACTGCAACCGATAAGGGGCATAAGACCCTTATCGCTTGCAGTATTATTTCTTCCACATTTAAAATCATCCCATCCCAGTCCCGAATCATCCCAGTTTTTAATAGTTGAGTGAAGTGAGCAATGAGTGTTGTACTGCCCAAGGAGCAGCTGTTTACTTTTGTACTGCTGTTAGCAAAACATTCACAATTATGGAAGCCGTTTTGTCGAAAAACTATATTGTTTCTTATTCAGTCAACATTTTTCTATAGAAATTTTACCGTTTAACTTCTTGGACTTCTTGAAACTCTGAAATAAAAAGTAAAACTTATCTTTCTCCATAAAGCAAAAGTTTAATCAAAAATGCAACATACCTTTCATGCTCTGAAATGCTAATCAGTCTTCCTTTTCATTAGAAAAAATTGGGAGGATAGAGTCTTAGGGACTAGATATTAAATTGAGAAATGAATTGAAGTAAAAATACATAGCCTTTGTTTCACACTTACTGAGGGTTAAACAACGGCGTGTATATGTTTGACCAAATTAGATTAGAACCTTCTTCATCAGCGATGGGCGGAGGAAAGTGGTAGTTATGGGCATCTCTCTGACTAACATCCAAATACTTCCCGCCGGTCTATATCCTTTTCATATCCATGTTTTCCATCAAGTCTTCTGCGCTGAAAAGTATTGAAACTATGAAACATTTGGAACACCTAATTTGAGGCAGTAACATTTTGGAATAAATGTTCTAAACTTTTCTCTTTTTATGATTAATTGGGTCGGTAAATGTTATAGTCTCGTCTATATGCGATTTTTGCATTCCAACAGGAACCCCAAATGAGCTGATGATTGAAAAATTTTGATTTAAATTTTCACTATCTTTCTTTGGTGTTGAAATATGGCAGCTTTCACCTAGGAGTTGGTTATGGAAGTATTAATAAATATATACAATGAATAAAAATCACCACTAATCTGATTCATTTTGTTTTGTAACAAATATACTTTTTTGTAAGTATAGCAGGTGCAGTTTTAAATTGTTCACTGTTAGTTTCTTCTGCACTGTGATAAATCAGTACATGTATCGGTCACAGTAAATTAAGTGTCCCAACCATTTCTCCACCTTCAATAAATTGAAACTTGTCAATACAAGTTAGTTAAATTCTATGCAGGTAAATAAATATTTAGTACCATTTACAGAAGCAATTTCTTGATTTCTAACCAGTTTGAAATGCCTGTAGTGCAAATTATCAACTGCAAACCACAAAAAAATTATACAAATTGTAAATATGCTGTGCCTTGTTTAGTATTCTTACCCTAGATTTTTCAGATGCGGTACCATCCTTATAAGGGCTTCTGTTATCATTTTAAATGCTTCAAACTAATTTATACATTGTACTGGTAATACAAAATTTATATGTATATTATGCATAACTTCTTCAATCATAGGTTCTCTATTTGCAAGCTATATAATAAATTAAACTTAATCACTTGGAGATACATGAAACTATTAGGTTAGTATGAGAACTGAAAAACAGAATAGCAAATTATCTTATTTTTTTACATAAAATTGTTTTAATCATAATTTCATTTATAATTTTTGGTTGGTTTAATTTTTCAATTTCTAATTTGTTTGTTTCGGTTATCTAAGGCATCTTGTTTCGTTTTTGAAGGATATTCATAAATACTAATTAAATACCATACTTTACTTTGTTTTTTTCTACTTGCTTTTGGGGTTTTCAATGTTTTTTATTAGAAAAGATAATTTCCATTTCGTCGGAGTGTTCAACATGTTTTCTACCTCTTCCTGTAAAATTTTTATTTTCTATATATTTTATAGATTTTTTTTTATTTTCTATATATTTTAAATATATTATAACTTCACCGTCTGTTTACATATTCGCTAGGTGTTATATTACACTCTTTACATGTGTACTATTTACTTAACTCTTCTGCAATTAAGACCCACGTGTGTTTTGAACTTTTAATTTTTACCGATCCTCACTTTTTCCCTGTAATGTCCATCCATGTCATGACTTTTTTGTAATATGTTCATTCAATCAACACTCTTGGTCAGGATTTAGTAATAAGTTTTAATTAGTTTACGGCGTGCTAATGTAAGGTTTGTTCTAGGGACGATTTCAAACGGCTCCAAATCGTTCGGAGTTTGCGGAGATAACCGTAACATGCGCATACATTCTCCTGCACAAACTGCGGACGATTTAAACCGTTTGAAATCGTATCTAGAACAAACCTATAGTGTTAAGTTACTGGTGTATTGTATGTAGCTAACTTCTTGATTATTATTATTTTTGGAGATAACCCGAGTTTTTTCCTATTGTTAAGAGGACGTGTTATGTTGTTTTTTCTTGCATCAGAAATAAATTGCTTTTCACTAAAAATTTTATTGCAACGAATCATTTTGATTACAAGACTGAACCACTAGAAATTATTTAATTCTGAAATAAAACATAAAAGTTATTTTTCTCCATGTGTTTTGTACATTTTTGAATTGGTCTTATGGTTGTGGAAACTGTATGGACCAAACCAAACTGAAATCCGTATCTTCATGTCGGTTTGCTGACAGTTTGGGCTGGCTAGGTCATCTAGTATTCGAAGTTTTGATTTGCTTGAGAACTTTTGAAAAGAGTAAAACTTTTGATACCTAACAGGCAATTTATAGATTATTATGCAATTATATGTAAATTATTGATGTAATTTTTCATTTCCTAGAAGAAAAATAGGATGCATAATTACTTTTAAATTCATCATTTGCACAAATATCTGGATTAATGTTAGGTTCATATCCTAAACTGTTCGTTAGTCAGAATTCTACTTATAGAAACCTGATCAATACATCAACTGCTAAGGTAAGATGATGTGCATCTCAAGCAAGCAAAAGTGATTTGAATATTAAGACAGGTTTCATTAATCGAATAAATAACATTTCAGGATGATTTTTTTTATTAGCAAAGATGATATCTATATGGGGAAAACTATCATCATCATTATTATTATATAAAACATAGACATATACATATAAAATTTCTTTTCATAATTCAAATTAAAAACATATTGGATAAACTGTATTTTGTGAAGTTAAAATTGATAATTTAAAGTTATACTTTGTAATTTTCTTGTTATACAAAATATTTTCTCTTATACAAGAAGTCTAGTGCTATGCAAAATGTTCAGTATTTTGTTTTTAAAATTATTTTAAATAAAACGATGTTTTAACTTAATATCTAAAAATTTAAAATTGTATGTATAACAATTGTTTCGACACAGAGTGCCTTTTTCAAATACAAACTATACTAAACTCCTAGTTTTAGTACTTTATATACTAGTTTAGTATAGTTTATATTTGAAAAAGGCACTGTCCTTCCTTCTCGTCCTTCTCCTTTATGCCAATGCCTTTTCCCTTCTCCTTTATGCCAATTTTAAATTGTAATTTACTTACCTCCTGTTTAACTAGCCTTTGTCTTGAAATGGTGTCAACAATTTTTTTTGCAAAGGACAACCACTACCATCAATTAAAAAATAAGGAGCACATTTTTGGTCCAGTGTCCTACAGAGTGAGGAATTTTGGATCACTCTACTATTCTGCAACTAGATCCATTACTTTGTGGCTGTTGTCACAGACTACTTGCATCAAAAAAGATAATCAACACTATAAATAAATTCATTAATTTACGAACATACCTGTATGGAGTAGAATTCTTTCTCTGGATGTAGGTATCTGGATCTAGTTCAGGTTTATCTATTTCAATATGGCAGTCATACATCGCACCGGTAATATTAAGAACGCTCTTGCTCCTAAACCCTTTTTCTATATCAACTGCTCCGTGGCCAGGCCATATAAACAACGAGGCGACAGATTGCTCTAAAAAATTGTAAGCCTTTGGATTATTCAATGAGCTTATTGTGACAATCGATGAAAGTGTACACATTCAATTTCATTTTGATAGCAACCATTTCAGTTACGATATGTACCTGAAAATTAAAATAATTTCTTATTAGTAGATTCTACTTAAAAATGTTTCCATAACTTACTAACTCTATTAAAGGGGTATACCGCTTTAACAGAGTTGGTAAGTTATGGAAACATCAATTAAAACACAACAAAATATAGGTATTATATAAATTATAAGTAGAAATCAAATAGAACCTGAAATCATTCTGTGATTAAAAAAACCTCCTGGCAGTCATCTATCTATCGCACCAATAACAATGGGAAAGCTCTTTCTCCAAAACGCCTTTTCTATATCGATTGCTCCCTCATCGTCGTGCCACTTAATGATTTGTAGCGACAGATTGCTCTAAAAAATTGTAAGCCTTTAGATTATTCGATGCAGAGAGCTTATTATGATAAGCAATAAAACTACGAATTCAATCGCATTTTGATGCCAACTATTTCGTTCCTGATGTGCACCTGAAAATTAAAAAAAATCTTTCTACAAGATTCTACTTAAAAATAGAACATATTTCATACACCGCAGTGTATGCTTCCATAACTTATTAACTGTATTAAGGTGGTATGTCCAGTCAGTTAGAATACAACAAAACATAGCTAACCAAATAATATCTAGGAATTAAATAATACCTTTAATCATTCTGCAATTAGAAAAATATCTCCAAAATGTAATTTAAATATATGAAGAAATTCACTGTCGTGCAATTGGTCCTATAAAAAAGATGAACGTGAACTATATTTTGAAAACAAATTCAAAAAGAATCCAAACACAATATTTCCCAATCTAAACGATCATTAATTTTATTCTACATATAATTATTTTGCATAATAATATTTGGGACAAAAACTAACGGTACGTATATTGGGTTGCATTGAAATAAATATATTTATTTTATACTATTTTGTTTAACTATTTAATTACATTATTTTATTTAACAACATGAATGTAGGGGTATGATATATTAATAATTTAAATTAATGCAAGAAAATTTATTTTACATTTTAGCGTTTACCCAGGCCTAGGATACAGATTTTAGGTCATATTACAAACGTTCGCCGTTGGATGGCACCAGGCGGTGTAACTTACTATGAATATTCAACAACGTTGGAACAGTATGGTCATTCTAGTTATAATTAGTGATATAGTTAAGGTCGATTCAGATGAAAATATAGGAGTTATATTTACTATGACAAAGCTCACTGACTGGCTGAAGCACCACAGGAATAGTAAGAAGAAACAATCCGAAAGGGATTCCGGAAATTGACATTCCAACCGATCATAAAATGTTGTATAGTATGAATCAGCTCCGATTTTTCGGAAAACAGGTTTAACGGAGAAAAAAAAATTGTCGTGAAAGGTCTACATAATTTGCAAAAAAATATCATTAGGGCATGTGAATATAGCCCGCTCTGTACAAAAAAAATATATTATCAGAAATGGTAAAGCTAAAGGAAGGCCAACCGCATTCATGGAAATAATTAATAATATCGGAAAATACAGAAAACAGGACAAAATTTTTAATCTAACCAAAGATAAGGGGCTAAGTGGAAAAAATACTGTCATATAAAGTAAAAAAACCAAAAAATGAAAAATCTATTCCAACATTGGATACAATAGGTAATTAATTAAAAACTATATTCAAAGTGAGGTTATAAACACGATATTTTTAAAGTAAAAAAAAAGTTTCATAATAGGTTTGTTCTAGCAAAGGTTTCAAACGGTTTGAAACCAGTTTGACGGATTGATTAACTGCGCATGTTCGTCCCTAAACTTGGTTGCAAACGGTTTGAGATTTTTTTTCTGCTAGAACGCTTATTTTGATTGACATTTCTCTACGTCGTTGAATTGTGTTTGTTTATATTTTCATTTGAAAATAGTAGAGGGAAAAAAAAAATTATCATAAAAATGATACTGTGGGGGCATTAAAATCGTCCACACTGGCCTACCTTATTGATTATTTTCCTTTATATATATATTTTTTTTTATTATTTGGAAGTATTTTATGTTTATAGTGTACTTACATTTTAAATTTTATTTTATTATTTGGAAATGAGTTTATGAAGATCTAAGACTGCTATTTGTATATATTTTACAATTTATTTATTATTCCGAACTAGTTTTATGGAGGCCTGTAGCCAACAATCTGTAACCAAACAATCCAAAGTCAAAACAAATCAACGAACATTTCCAGCTATTGTGCTTGTCACAAACTAAATTGAACGGTTTGAAACTAGTTTGCAAACTGGATATTGGTTGTTGCTAGAACATCTTACTGGTAGTCGGAATTCCGGTTAAAATTTGCTAGAACGCGTACATTCGTCTGCGCAAACTCCGGACGATTTGAAACCGTTTGAAACCTTTGCTAGAACAAACCTAATAAAAGGAGGCTGATTTTTATGCCTTTGAAGTTATTCGAAGTCGAATAGTTGATATTAAATCATTGAGTGATGATTTGTACTGTCATTCTTCAAAGTTTTGTCTTTTCGAGACTCAATCAAGAATTGATTGAGCTAGTACATTTAAGATGCAGAAGTTGTGATAAGAATTATCAAGTAAATACTTTATCGACAGAAGCGAGTTAATCAACTAAACCAAGTTACACTGTTAATTCATAGCTTGTAAACTTACCGTTTACAAGTTATGATGTACTCAACAAGTGTTACAAGCTATGATGTAAGCTGTTGATGTATTCAACAGTTTTGAAACGTCATGAAAAAAAATTTTGTTGCAACAATCGAGTTTCTTGCTAATGAAAGCTATGGAAAATTTGACTGCTGAGAGAGAACTGCTGGCAACCAAAAGAGAAGAGCATGCTTTGTAAATAATCTTTATTTCTACTTCTAAATTTTAATATAGGTAGCCAACAACCAATAGGTAGGCAACCGTCGATTAGGATGAGGAAACGGAAACGACACAAAAAGTGGGGAGACTGGGGATCTGGGAGTCTGACACAAGAGGACTGGAGTTGAGGACCACTCGCGAAATAGAATAGAGAAAGAGTTGAGAGCAGCCGAGTGAAGCCGTAGAGCCCTGTGCCCACCCGTGATCTAGTCTAGAGTTCAATTAACATATTTTACATATATTTGAGAACCCATTTTGTAGTATTTACCCTTTTAGAAACCTGTTAAATTTAGGTAAAAGTGTGTTTTGGTGATCTCTATATAACAAAAATAGACAAATTCAGAAGTGGGATACATATACGGGTAAATATAATAATATTCAGTTTTGGAAAATAGTAAGTGAGATAGTGAAGAGACGAAAAATTGAAAATGGAAAGCCATAGAGACGATAAGAAAAATAGTGATGATTAACTAAATTTATCTGGTTGAAACCAGATTCTATAGGATCGATATGAAGTTAGCAGACTTAACAGCGAGACGAAAAAGGACGGATAGTTGCCAACGAACACCAGTGACTGAAAAGTTACAGAAGAAGAGTTTTGACAAGTGCCGCAGTGACCTAACCTGTTATTAACAATACGTCTCCGAATAAAATCGCAGGGCACTCGCAAGCCACTCTTGAACGTATGTTACAAGTGTTTATTGCGTAAAATCAACAGCGAGATGAGATGTTTGAAAGAATAAAAATCAACAAACAAGCCAGTATGGATACAAATAGAGTTGAAACGCTTATCATGTATTATCAGATTTAATAAAAAAATTACCGACTTACAGTGGAAATGCAAAGGAAGATCCTAAGATGTGGCTAGACAAAATTGTACGTATGAAAACACTACATCAATGGCCAAATACTTCTGTGTTAGCAATAGCACGGACTAATTTAACTGATGGAGCACAACAGTGGTATTTAGCAAAGCAAAAGCACATCCACTGTTTACAGGATTTTGAAACTGCTTTTAGAAAAACCATTTTTAAAAGTGGAAGTGTTACCAAGTGGGTGGAAAGAAATGAATGAAGGAATGCAAAGAAAACGAGAAAATACTAATGAATATTCCCATGAAATATTAATAAAAAGCTAGAGCTTAATTTTCAGGAAACTAAGCAGCAGCTGCTTATGGGATTGTATGATCTCAACTTATGCACATTCTTGTTGTCCAAAAACCCCAATGATGTTGACAAATTGCTAACTGATATGCAAGAGTACAATAACATATAAAGAGCCGAGTTAAGCAGACTCAGAAGTATTGTATCAATCAGTAATAGGACAATTAAGAAAGGAGAACCAAATTTTGATAGTCGCTTAGCAAGCTCATCCTAAGTAGAAAGAAATGGAGATAGAAAACCTTTATGGTTTAACTGCAAGAAATATGCTTGTGAAGCAAAATATTGTAAGACAGAAGAGCATACACCCAGGAGTAGGTGAGAAGTTGTCTGTACACTTGCAGAAAGGAAGGCCAGCTTGCAGTTAATAGTACAGGAAGAAACAAACATCTAAAGACAAACAGTCAATCAGAAGAAGACCTCAACCTGGATATTGATTTTGGAAAATACATTAAAGAAATATTTATAAATGGAGTAGTTAGAACAGCAATCATTGATCCAGGGAGTGCAGGAGAAAGTTGCCCAGGAGTTTAAACCTCTCTGTAGGATCTGAGCAGGCACTATATGGGTTTGGAGAATTTCCAGCTATCACCAGCATCAAAAAGGCTGATGTTTCTCAGAAGGTTGACTATGTAAACGAAATGGTGGACGCGCTAGTGTACCTGACAATGTCCAGAACATCGGTATTGTTACTGGACATAGTTTTACCGAGAAACTAGGGGTAACTTACATCAAATTGAAAGAAAATTTACATTTTGGATATGCTGAAGAAATGCCATTTGCTGAAATAGATTTGGATTGTCCCGAGGTAAAAGAGACAATCTTCTCAATGCAGTTAATGAAAGTTGGAAGGAGAGAAATACATTGTATACCAATACGATCAGCAATGGAAATAGGTCTAATGCCAATAACCAATGATTCAGACAGATATAACATACACAATAAAGGCCTAGGGAGAAACTACCAATTCCATGCAGATGATACACAAGGGTAATGGATTAAAGGATTCAGACCTGAAGGTACATGTAGGCTTAATTAATGAGTTTTGAGTTCTATTTGCAACCAAAACATCACAGGATGCACTGATTTAATGGAAGTATCGATCACAGATAATAATGTACATGTAAGATGTAAACTCTATAGATCTACTCATGCTGACTGGGAGCAAATAAAAGAGATCTTGAAGGAGTGCAGACAATGTGGTATTATTATAGACACTTATGCATCACCCGTCTCATTTCATCTTATGCATCACCCGTCCTATTAGTCCTAAGGCATCTGAAGAAAGACGACTGGTAGTTGATTTTAGACGTTTGAATAAGCAAACAACGAAAACAAATTTCCCTATTCCGAATTTAGATGAATGTTTTAATTTTGTGCTTTAGATTTAATGTCAGGGTATCTACAGGTTAAACTAAGTGGACATTCAAAACATAAAACTGCCTTTGTTGCACCAGATGTTGGATTTGCCAATGCTCCTTTTGAATTTTCAAAATTAATATCTTTAGTTTTAGAACCATTATGTAATAACATTGTGATATTTTATTCAGACGACCTATTGGTCACAGCTGTAGATTTTGAAGATATGCGCCGCCGACTTCTGTTAGCTTTCCAGGCTTTAAGGAAAGTCAACTGGATAAATGCTATTTTGGACTTCGATGACTTATTTAGGTTTTGAGATGTCAGGAGAAGGATTGAGGCCAGGATGACTACAGTTAGATGTCATTAAGAAGTTTTCAATCCCTAGGAATAAAGATGAAATCAGACATTATTTGGGATTAACTGGTTTTTTCGAAACTTTATCAGAAGTTATTTCAGTATAGCCAGACCTCTCACAGACGTATTAAAGAAAGTAAGCAATTATATATGGGAAGAAAAACAACCCGAGGCATTTAAGAAATTAAAGTGGCAGTTATTAAATGCACAATAAGGATTCTAGTTCGTATAATAGTTTAACAGGAATGATAGCTAAAAAAAATTACCCTGTGTGTATTTATTCAGTTACTCCAATAGAAACAGTGTCTACTAATTTTATTTTTTTCAGATACTGCCGTTGGATTTTACACGAGAAAAGTAGTAGATTTTGCAACAAGAACTGGCGCTGTTCATGTTGCGAATCTAGCCAAAGAAGGTTGGATACGAGTAATAATAACTCTGAAACACCTTCAAGAAACTAGAAACTTTCTACTGAAAAAAAAATTAATATGATTGTCGTAAAGATTTCGATGATCATCAAAGGCACTGGAAGCTGATATGGCATGGGAATTTTTTTAAATAATCGCCATTTTACTGCAGCAAACGTAGAACATGAAACATTGATTTGGAATCATGACTCGAGCAGAATAGCGACATGACGTAAGGAGGCAGAATATAAGATTGAAAAATGCTTGTACGGACTTAAATTATCAACGCAAATGCTAAAATATTTCAAATACTGGATACATACAGAGCAGAAATGTTGAACAGTTATCATGTACTATCAGATCTGCCCAAAAATGCACCCAGATTTAGTGGAAATGCAAAGGAAGATCCAAAGATGTGACTAGACGAACCTACAAGTATGAAAACACTACATCAATGGCCAGATACTTATGTTTTAGGAACAGCGCGGTCTAATTTAACTAGTGGAGCACAACAGTGGTATTTAGCAAGTCACAACCTCATCCACTGCTTTCAGGCTTTTGAAACTGTTTTTAGAAAAACGTATTTAAAAGTGGAAGATTTTTCCAGTAGGTGGAAAAGGGTGAATGAAAGATTCCAAAAAAAGGACAAGATATTAATGATTATTTCCATGAAAAATAAGTAATAAGGCTGGAGTAAGTTATTCCTTAATTTTCAGGATACTAAGCAGCAGTCGCGTATTGGATAGCATGATCGCAACTTATGCACCTCCTTACTGTACAAAAGTATGTCAAAGCAGAAACAGTCACATTTAACAGCAGGGTTGTGCATAAGTTGTGCTCATACAATCCAATAAGCAACTGCTGCTTAGTTTCCTGAAAATTAAGATCTTAAGTTTCTTATAACTTACAGCAGAGATTATATTTTTCACAGAAATATTCATTAATATCTTCTCCATTTCTTTTGATTCTTTCATTCATCCTTTTCCACCTACTAGGTAAATCTTCCACTTTTAAAAACGTTTTTCTAAAAGCAGTTTCAAAATCCTGAAAAGTGAAAGTGGGTTTGTCCTGCAAAATACCACTATTGTGCTCCACCAGTTAAATTAATCCAATCAATTGTCCACTTGAAGTTTTCATCTTCAGCTCTCACCTCTTTGTCTTATCCCAAATGTAAATTCTCTTTAAACTTGATGTCTGCTGTCCCAGGTTTATCAGCTATGTCCAATGATAATAACGATGGTCTGAGCATTATAAGCAATACAGAAAAAGAGTTGAAAGCCGACGAGTGAAGCCATAGAGCCTTGTGTCCACCCCTGGCAAGTCGAGAGTTCGATTAACATCTTTTATATATATTTGAGAACCCATTGTGTAGTATTTATCCTTTATTAATCCTCTAATATGTACGTAAAAGTGTTTTAGTGATATCTATAATACAAAAATAGACCACAGGTGTTTTAAAAAATGTGAAAAATGTTGGCTCAATAATTACACAACAGAAGGAAAAAATCATATGTAATAAATAATATACAACAATCCCTTCAATGCCTAAAATGTCACGAAAATAAAAGAAAAAGATGTATCAATTAACATGAGGAATTAAACTGCCATGACTAGTGTCACTTTTGAAATCTTACTATTCATCAAGTGGATCTAAAGGAATAAGAATTTTGTTAGCACAGGATATAGGTGGAAAACCATGGATTACAAAAAGCCAGAAAATCAATATAAAGTTAGCCTTGATTATAGAGAAAAGTCATTAATCCACGTCTTCCCAATTTTTTTATATTTTTTCAGATTTTCATTGTAATATTTTTAGATTTCTAATATTTACTTATTAACATATTTTTAACGATATTTTCTCAGTTATATAATAAATAAGTTTTTTCAAATAAACAAAGGCATTTTTATTTTTATATTTACCTATTTAAACTTCTAAAATAATTTTTATTAATTCATAATCACTAACGGGCTGAAGCACCACAGGAACAAGAAGAATCGGAAAGTGATTCCGACGATAATATCGGAAAATAAGGACGACTTACCGGTTCAATAGAACAACAGCAACTTTCCATAAACCACATACACTTTTACCTTCAACGAAAACCTATTTTTTCACAGAAAAAAATATATAAAAGCGGAACGAATACACCAACAATTATTTTTCGACAAATTTATTTTATAACTGAGGGATAAGCCTTGATGACGACGCATGGCACAAACGCAGTAGATGAAATAGTAGGCTGCGGGTATGCAAATTTCACCCTTAGGATAAACACCACAATTTTGCAAAAAATCTTCTGTTGTGATAAAAATTACATATTGGATTTATTAATATCATTTTTCAGCTACGTATAGTTGACACTCACATTTCAAATGCTCGAAAAAAAACTGATATTGGCCAAAATGACATAAAGATGAACGGACGCCAACCCTATTCCTGGATTTAAATCGATAATATCGAAAAATAAGCAGGACTTACCCGTTCAATAGGACAACAGTAACTTTACACAAACCGCATAAAATATTACCTTCACCAAAAGACTATTTTTCACAAAAAAACGGAACAAATACAACAAACGTTTCTGGGACAATGTAATTTTATAAGAAATGGACGATGGCAAACGGCGCAAGCGAAAACAGATAGTTCGAGGGTATACAAATTTTACCCTTATGGCAAATTCCTCAATTTTATGAGAAATATTTTATGCAATGATAAAAATTACATATAGGATTTAATATTTTCATTCTTCATTTACTTTTACTTGACGCTAATGTTTGAAATGCTTGAAGAAAAAAAGAATATGGCCCAAAATGTTATCAAGGTGAAAGGACGCCAACCCAATTCATGGATCTAATCAATAAAATCGAAAAATAAGGACGACTTACCGGTTCAACAGGACAACAGCAACTTTACACAAACCACATGCACTTTTACGTTCAACGAAAACCTATTTTTTTCACAGAAAATAAATATATAAAAGCGGAACCAATACACCAACAACCATTTTTCGACGACTTAATTTTATAACTGACGGATAAGGCTTGATGACGACGCATGGCACAAGCGCAGTAGATGAAATAATAGGCTGCGGGTACGCAAATTTCACCCTTAGGATAAATACCACAATTTTGTAAAAAATCTTCTGTTGTGATAAAAATTAAATATTGGATTTATTAATATCATTTTTCAGCTACGTATAGTTGACACTCACATTTCAAATGCTTGAAAAAAACTGATATTGGCCAAAATGACATAAAGATGAAGGGACGCCAACCCTACTCCTGGATTTAAATCAATAATATCGAAAAATAAGCAGGACTTACCAGTTCAATAGTACAATAGCGGACCTGATGAGGTACCGTGTTTTTTTGTCGGAGATTGTGCTCCTGCGTTATTGAGGCCGTTATCTATTGTGTTTAATTTAGCAATTTCAACCAGCGTGTTCCCAAAAGTGTGGAAGGAGGCAAGAATCGTTCCGATCTTTAAGAAGGGCGATCGTTGCAGTATCTTAAACTACAGACCTGTGTCGATTTTGTCGCCTTTTGCTAAAGTATTTGAGATGTCCGTTTATGCGTGCATATTCAGTCAAGTTAAGAGTGTGATATCATCGAGGCAGCATGGATTTTTTGCTGGTCGGAGTACGATTAGCAATTTGGCTTGCTTCGCTCAGTTTGTTGGTCGGGCTTTGGATGATGGTGGACAGGTCGATGCGGTCTACACTGACTTCTCTAAGGCCTTTGATCGAATGGATCACTCCATCTTGCTGCATAAATTGCCAAATTTTGGATTCAGTGACAAACTTATACTATTATTTGAGTCATATTTGAGCGATCGAGTGCATTACGTTGAGGTACGAGGTTATAGATCACCTCAATTTACCGCCACGAGTGGGGCCCCACAGGGCAGTAATCTTGCTCCCCTTATTTTTGCACTATTTATTAATGATATAGTAACAAATGTTTCAAGCAATATTTTAATGTACGCAGATGATCTGAAACTATATAGAAATATAAATAGCAACGCTGACTGCTTTATGTTGCAGAACGATATTGAGGTTATTGAAGAATGGTACAACATCAACAACTTGCCGCTGAATTTTGGCAAGTGTTATATCATGTCATTTGCGAATATCCAGAATGTCACGCATTTTGATTACAACCTGAATGGTGCAATTATTGAGAGGGTCGGGATGTTCAGGGACTTGGGAATTGTTTTTGATACTAAAATGTCTTTTTCATCTCACATTAGCCACATTCGGAGTGAGGCAATGAGAATGTTAAGATTCATCTTTAGGAACTCGGCAGATTTCGTGAACATAAATACACTCAAAACTCTGTATCACAGTTATGTGAGATCAAAGTTGGAGTATGGTGCTGTAGTATGGAACCCTTTGTATAACAGATACAAATTGCAACTAGAAGGTGTCCAGAGAAAATTCGCTAAGTTTTTAGCATTCAGACATGATGGAAGATATCCGACGAGACATATAGATCAGGATAGTCTCCTGTAGAAATTTCAAATATCATCGTTAGTTAGTCGCCGAAAATATTTACTTCTTCAGTTCATCTATAAATTGTGTAGATCCCTCATTGACTGTCCTGAACTTCTTTCTGTGGTGGGCTTCCACGTACCTTCGAGGTGTATCAGATCCTGCCTCACCTTTCATTTACCCTATGCTAGAACCAACTTCATGGTCAGGACACCTCTGTTTCAGGCCATGAAGCTCTTCAATGATCTGTACTGCGATGTTGACATTAATAACGTATCTGCAGATCGGTTCACGAGGTTTGTCGCCTTGAAGCTGTTGCAATAATCGATAATAAATTGTAGGGATCGTTGTTGTAGCTTTATTTAAGTCTGTTATACACGCATTGATTTTGTCTTGATTTTCTTTTTTTTTTTAATTGTTTCAAATGGATTTATTCTGTCAAACAATAAAGGTTATTATTATTATTATTATCTAAGTCTGTTATTATATAAGCATTGTTTTTGGCTTGATTTTCTTTTTTATCTTTGTTATTTTTTTTTTGTGAATTGTCTCATAAATGGATTTATTCTGTCAGACAATAAAGATTATTATTATTATTATTATTATAACTGAGAGAATAAAATGAAAAGAGTAGGTCAGTCAGATCAATTATGGTTAATTTACTTATCTAGGAAGCAAACTAGACAAAGACAACATCGCAGAAGCTATCAGAAGTCATATTATGAATGGTGACTAAACTACTTAGTGACTGCAATGTGTCCTAAGATCTAAACTCATACCAAGGAACATGAAAGTTAGCAGCTATAAAACACCCATTCGGCCAGTGGTACATTGTGGCTGGGAAACTTGGACCCATGCAAATAAAGTCAAAGAGGTGGTTGCAGTATTTGCAACAAGAATGCTCAGAAGAAATTTTGGTGCTGTGAATGGTAGTGGAAATTGAAGGGTCAGGTGTAATTGTTTAGGATATTAAGTTTGATGTGAGGTTTGTTCACTGTGTATAATTTTCAAGACTCAGTATGTACCTAATGAAGTATCATGTGTGGTCTATGAACCCCAACTTTTTTTTTTCAAGATGTAAGTATTGATTTTATGTTTATTTAATGTGTAACCCATTTTTTGTTCACTTGTAAAGCCCTGAATATTGGAACATAGAAATTTTGTACAGTTTATAAAATACAGTTAAAATCTGTCATTTTTTCTATACAGACTAGGACCATTAGGGTATCAGATCTATTATATTTATAATATAGATTATACAGGAAGTGTTTTTTTTTATTCAGGCTATGAATTTGCACAGAATTAATAGATTTTCTGAACACATAAATATTGCTTTGATGTTTGGTCAAGATCCAACATTTTGTACCCTTTTTAAAGCTCTGTATAATAAAAATTGGCAATTTTGTCTAGTCTTTTTATGGCATAGATACTGCAGTGTGTATGTTCTTCTATCCAGACCATCATTTTCTCTGAAATTAGCACATATTTTGAAGCCCAAAATGTAACCTTTTCTTATCAATTTTACAGACCTGCATAAAAAACTAAGTATTATCACAGGTATATTTATAAGATAGACCATACAAGCTGTACTGTTTTCGATTTAGACTATGATTTTACATATTCTTGAAAGACACTTATGTTGGTTGGATGTTAGGTAAAGTTGCTTGTTTTATTTTAATTTTTAAAGCCCTATAAATTAATAAATTTGTATTATGTTTAGCCTTTTTATAAAACAAACCCTACAATGTGTATTATTTTCTATTCAGACTATGATTTTACATAAAATTAATACATTTTTTAAAGATCTATACGTAGCTATGGCGTTTGTTCAAGGTGCATCATCTTGTACCATTTTTAAAGCCCTATATGATAAAAAATCAGGTATTTTGCCTAGTCCTTTTACAAAATTGACTCTGCAATGCATATTTTCTTCTGTTCAGACCATCATTTCGCCTGAAATTAACACATGTTTTCAAACCCTAAATGTGGGTTTGACGTTTGCTCAAGATGTAACATTTTCTTATCAATTTTAAAGACCTGCATAAAAAAAGAAAGTATTATCCCAGGTATATTTATAAAATAGACCCTACAAGCTGTATTGTTTTCTATTTATACTATGATTTTACATAAATCAACACATTCTTTGAAGACATCCATATTACTTTGACGTTTATTTACGCCCCGTATAGGTTATAAACGTCATCTGATAAGTCTTAAAATATCTGTGGCAATAATCCATTATTTGATAATCATATAATTAATCTTCATCTTCTTACAAAAAAAAAATCCTGTCAATATTCGTATTCAGTGGCTAGTTCTGGCAGTAGGCAAAGTGAACTGTAGTTTAAATGTACTGCGCTGACCGTGTGTTATTAGGCAGTATGACCATCTGTCAAATCTAATTCAACATGGCCGTTTAAATTTCAAAAAAGCGGGCTTTCGGATTATTTTTTAGTTTTTTTTCCGGTTCTGCTTAACCGATGCATGGGAAGCTGTTAAAATAGAATTGCCTGTGAAAAACAACTTTGATTTTTCCATAGTACGGGTCGCGTTATCTTTTTTATTGGAAGAGATGGGACCAATTGCAGGACGGTGACTTTCTGCAAATATGGAAATCACGTTCAAGAGGCGATTTTCTTATCATTACGAGGTGATTATACGTAATAGTTGATTTTTGGTTTTAATTTGGTTAACTATAACGTTTAAGTTGTATTCTAATTGATGAATACCACTTTAACAGCCTTAGTACGTTGTGGAAGCATACACCGTCAATGTAGTGGGTATATTATATATGTTGAAATAGAAGCTACTAGCAACAATTTATTTATATTTTCAGGTAACCGGTTCAATATCTTGGTGATAGACATGTCCTATATTTGGTTGAATTGGTTTGCTGGGTCTTCTTGTCTACACTTCTTAGGTAATCATACTGCATTAATGGATAACAGAATAAAGTACTTTTTCACAGACACGGCCATATTTAGTGTATAACTGAGAGAATAAAATGAAAAGAGTAGGTCAGTCAGATCAATTATGGTTAATTTACTTTTGTAAGAAGCAAACTAGACAAAGACAACATCACAGAAGCTATCAGAAGTCATATTATGAAGGGTGACTAAACTACTTAGTGGCTGCAATGTGTCCTAAGATCTAAACTCATACCAAGGAACATGAAAGTTAGCAGCTATAAAACACCCATTCGGCCAGTGGTACATTGTGGCTGGGAAACTTGGACCCATGCAAATAAAGTCAAAGAGGTGGTTGCAGTATTTGCAACAAGAATGCTCAGAAGAAATTTTGGTGCTGTGAATGGTAGTGGAAATTGCAGGGTGGTGTAATTGTTTAGTTGTGTTTTATTGTCAAGACTCAGTATGTACCTAATGAAGTATCATGTGTGGTCTATGAACCCCAACTTTTTTTTACCCTTTTTTTTTCAAGATGTAAGTATTGATTTTATGTTTATTTAATGTGTAACCCATTTTTTGTTCACTTGTAAAGCCCTGAATATTGGAACTTGGAAATTTTGTACAGTTTATAAAATACAGTTACAATCTGTCATTTTTTTCTATACAGACTGGGACCATTAGGGTATCAGATCTATTATATTTATAATATAGATTATACAGGAAGTGTTTTTTTTTATTCGGGCTATGGAGTTGTATTCTAATTGATGAATACCACTTTAACAGCCTTAGTAAGTTGTGGAAGCATACACCGTCAATGTAGTGGGTGTATTATATATGTTATATGTTGAAATAGAAGCTACTAGCAACAATTTATTTATATTTTCAGGTAACCGGTTCAATATCTTGGTGATAGACATGTCCTATATTTGGTTGGATTGGTTTGCTGGGTCTTCTTGTCTACACTTCTTAGGTAATCTTACTGCATTAATGGATAACAGAATAAAGTACTTTTTCACAGACAAGAGTAGGTCAGAGACAGAAAAGAGTAGGTCAGTCAGATCAATTATGGTTAATTTACTTATCTAGGAAGCAAACTAGACAAAGACAACATCGCAGAAGCTATCAGAAGTCATATTATGAAGGGTGACTAAACTACTTAGTGACTGCAATGTGTCCTAAGATCTAAACTCATACCAAGGAACATGAAAGTTAGCAGCTATAAAACACCCATTCGGCTAGTGGTACATTGTGGCTGGGAAACTTGGACCCTTGCAAATAAAGTCAAAGAGGTGGTTGCAGTATTTGCAACAAGAATGCTCAGAAGAAATTTTGGTGCTGTGAATGGTAATGGAAATTGCAGGGTGGTGTAATTGTTTAGTTGTGTTTTATTTTCAAGACTCAGTATGTACCTAATGAAGTATCATGTTTGGTCTATGAACCCCAACTTTTTTTTACCCTTTTTTTTCAAGATGTAAGTATTGATTTTATGTTTTTTTAATGTGTAACACATTTTTTGTTCACTTGTAAAGCCCTGAATATTGGAACATAGAAATTTTGTACAGTTTATAAAATACAGTTACAATCTGTCATTTTTTCTATACAGACTGGGACCATTAGGGTATCAGATCTATTATATTTATAATATAGATTATACAGGAAGTGTTTTTTTTTATTCGGGCTATGAATTTGCACAAAATTAATAGATTTTCTGAACACCTAAATATTGCTTTGATGTTTGGTCGAGGTCCAACATTTTGTACTCTTTTTAAAGCTCTGTATAATAAAAATTGGCAATTTTGTCTAGTCTTTTTATGGCATAGATACTGCAGTGTGTATGTTCTTCTATCCAGACCATCATTTTCTCTGAAATTAGCACATATTTTGAAGCCCAAAATGTAACCTTTTCTTATCAATTTTACAGACCTGCATAATAAACTAAGTATTATCACAGGTATATTTATAAGATAGACCATACAAGCTGTACTGTTTTCTATTTAGACTATGATTTTACATATTCTTTGAAGACACTTATGTTGGTTGGACGTTAGTTTAAGTTGCATGTTTTATTTTAATTTTTAAAGCCCTGTAAATGAATAAATTTGTATTATGTTTAGCCTTTTTATAAAATAAACCCTACAACGTGTATTATTTTCTATTCAGACTATGATTTTACATAAAATGAATACATTTTTTAAAGATCTATACGTGGCTATGGCGTTTGTTCAAGGTGCATCATCAAGACAACATCACAGAAGCTATCAGAAGTCATATTATGAAGGGTGACTAAACTACTTAGTGGCTGCAATGTGTCCTAAGTTCTAAACTCATACCAAGGAACATGAAAGTTAGCAGCTATAAAACACCCATTCGGCCAGTGGTACATTGTGGCTGGGAAACTTGGACCCATGCAAATAAAGTCAAAGAGGTGGTTGCAGTATTTGCAGCAAGAATGCTCAGAAGAAATTTTGGTGCTGTGAATGGTAGTGGAAATTGCAGGGTGGTGTAATTGTTTAGTTGTGTTTTATTGTCAAGACTCAGTATGTACCTAATGAAGTATCATGTGTGGTCTATGAACCCCAACTTTTTTTACCCTTTTTTTTTCAAGATATAAGTATTGATTTTATGTTTATTTAATGTGTAACCCATTTTTTGTTAACTTGTAAAGCCCTGAATATTCGAACATAGAAATTTTGTACAGTTTGTAAAATACAGTTACAATCTGTCATTTTTTCTATACAGACTGGGACCATTAGGGTATCAGATGTATTATATTTATAATATAGATTATACAGGAAGTGTTTTTTTTTTATTCGGGCTATGGAGTTATATTCTAATTGATGAATACCACTTTAACAGCCTTAGTAAGTTGTGGAAGCATACACCGTCAATGTAGTGGGTGTATTATATATGTTATATGTTGAAATAGAAGCTACTAGCAACAATTTATTTATATTTTCAGGTAACCGGTTCAATATCTTGGTGATAGACATGTCCTATATTTGGTTGGATTGGTTTGCTGGGTCTTCTTGTCTACACTTCTTAGGTAATCTTACTGCATTAATGGATAACAGAATAAAGTACTTTTTCACAGACAAGAGTAGGTCAGAGACAGAAAAGAGTAGGTCAGTCAGATCAATTATGGTTAATTTACTTATCTAGGAAGCAAACTAGACAAAGACAACATCGCAGAAGCTATCAGAAGTCATATTATGAAGGGTGACTAAACTACTTAGTGACTGCAATGTGTCCTAAGATCTAAACTCATACCAAGGAACATGAAAGTTAGCAGCTATAAAACACCCATTCGGCCAGTGGTACATTGTGGCTGGGAAACTTGGACTCTTGCAAATAAAGTCAAAGAGGTGGTTGCAGTATTTGCAACAAGAATGCTCAGAAGAAATTTTGGTGCTGTGAATGGTAATGGAAATTGCAGGGTGGTGTAATTGTTTAGTTGTGTTTTATTTTCAAGACTCAGTATGTACCTAATGAAGTATCATGTGTGGTCTATGAACCCCAACTTTTTTTTACCCTTTTTTTTTCAAGATGTAAGTATTGATTTTATGTTTTTTTAATGTGTAACACATTTTTTGTTCACTTGTAAAGCCCTGAATATTGGAACATAGAAATTTTGTACAGTTTATAAAATACAGTTACAATCTGTCATTTTTTCTATACAGACTGGGACCATTAGGGTATCAGATCTATTATATTTATAATATAGATTATACAGGAAGTGTTTTTTTTTATTCGGGCTATGAATTTGCACAAAATTAATAGATTTTCTGAACATCTAAATATTGCTTTGATGTTTGGTCGAGGTCCAACATTTTGTACTCTTTTTAAAGCTCTGTATAATAAAAATTGGCAATTTTGTCTAGTCTTTTTATGGCATAGATACTGCAGTGTGTATGTTGTTCTATCCAGACCATCATTTTCTCTGAAATTAGCACATATTTTGAAGCCCAAAATGTAACCTTTTCTTATCAATTTTACAGACCTGCATAATAAACTAAGTATTATCACAGGTATATTTATAAGATAGACCATACAAGCTGTACTGTTTTCTATTTAGACTATGATTTTACATATTCTTTGAAGACACTTATGTTGGTTGGACGTTAGTTTAAGTTGCATGTTTTATTTTAATTTTTAAAGCCCTGTAAATGAATAAATTTGTATTATGTTTAGCCTTTTTATAAAATAAACCCTACAACGTGTATTATTTTCTATTCAGACTATGATTTTACATAAAATGAATACATTTTTTAAAGATCTATACGTGGCTATGGCATTTGTTCAAGGTGCATCATTTTGTACCATTTTTAAAGTCCTGTATGATAAAAATCAGGAATTTTGCCTAGTCCTTTTACGAAATTGACTCTGCAATGCATATTTTCTTCTGTTCAGACCATCATTTCGCCTGAAATTAACACATGTTTTCAAACCCTAAATGTTGGTTTGACGTTTGCTCTAGATGCAACATTTTTTTATCAATTTTAAAGACCTGCATAAAAAAAGAAAGTATTAACCCAGGTATATTTATAAAATAGACCCTACAAGCTGTATTGTTTTCTGTTTATATTATGATTTTACATAAATCAACACATTCTTTGAAGACATCCATATTAGTTTGACGTTTGTTTACGCCCCGTGGTGGCTATAAACGTCATTTGAAGAGTCTTAAAATATCTGTGGCAATAATCCATTATTTGATAATCATATAATTAATCTTCTTCTTCTTGAAGAAAAAATCCTGTCAATATTCGTATTCAGTGGCTAGTTCTGGCAGTAGGCAAAGTGAACTGTAGTTTAAATGTACTGCGCTGACCGTGTGTTATTAGGCAGTATGACCAACTGTCAAATCTAATTCAACATGGCCGTTTAAATTTCAAAAAAGCGGGCATTCGGATTATTTTTTAGTTTTTTTTCCGGTCTTACTTAACCGATGCATAGAAAGCTGTTAAAATAGAATTGCCTGTGAAAAACAACTTTGATTTTTCCATAGTACGGGTCGCGTTATCTTTTTTATTGGAAGAGATGGGACCAATTGCAGGACGGTGACTTTCTGCAAATATGGAAATCACGTTCAAGAGGCGATTTTCTTATCATTACGAGGTGATTATACGTACTAGTTGATTTTTGGTTTTAATTTGGTTAACTATAACGTTTAAGTTGTATTCTAATTGATGAATACCACTTTAATAGCCTTAGTAAGTTGTGGAAGCATACACCGTCAATGTAGTGGGTGTATTATATATGTTGAAATAGAAGCTACTAGCAACAATTTATTTATATTTTCAGGTAACCGATTCAATATCTTGGTGATAGACATGTCCTATATTTGGTTGAATTGGATTGCTGGGTCTTCTTGTCTACACTTCTTAGGTAATCTTACTGCATTAATGGATAACAGAATAAAGTACTTTTTTTCACAGACACGGCCCTATTTAGTGTATAACTGAGAGGATAAAATGAAAAGAGTAGGTCAGTCAGATCAATTATGGTTAATTTACTTTTTTAGGAAGCAAACTAGACAAAGACAACATCACAGAAGCTGTCAGAAGTCATATTATGAAGGGTGACTAAACTACTTAGTGACTGCAATCTGTCCTAAGATCTAAACTCATACCAAGGAACATGAAAGTTGGCAGCTATAAAACACCCATTCGACCAGTGGTACATTGTGGCTGGGAAACTTGGACCCTTGCAAATAAAGTCAAAGAGGTGGTTGCAGTATTTGCAACAAGAATGCTCAGAAGAAATTTTGGTGCTGTGAATGGTAGTGGAAATTGCAGGTTGGTGTAATTGTTTAGTTGTGTTTTATTTTCAAGACTCAGTATGTACCTAATGAAGTATCATGTGTGATCTATGAACCCTAACTTTTTTTTATCCTTTTTTTCAAAATGTAAGTATTGATTTTATGTTTATTTAAGGTGTAACACTTTTTTTTTTCACTTGTAAAGCCCTGAATATTGGAACATAGAAATTTTGTACAGTTTATAAAATATAGTTACAATCTGTCATTTTTTCTATACAGACTAGGACCATTAGGGTATCAGATCTATTATATTTATAATATAGATAATACAGGAAGTGTTTTTTTTATTCAGGCTATGAATTTGCACAAAATTAATAGATTTTCTGAACATATAAATATTGCTTTGATGTTTGGTCGAGGTCCAACATTTTGTACCCTTTTTAAAGCTCTGTATAATAAAAATTGGCAATTTTGTCTAGTCTTTTTATGGCATAGATACTGCAATGAGTATGTTCTTCTATCCAGACCATCATTTTCTCTGAAATTAGCACATATTTTGAAGCCCAAAATGTAACCTTTTCTTACCCTGTTACCGTTACTGGTTTGTTTGCGGACCTGATGAGGTACCGTGTTTTTTTGTCGGAGATTGTGCTCCTGCGTTATTGAGGCCGTTATCTTTTGTGTTTAATTTGACAATTTCAACCAGCATGTTCCCAAAAGTGTGGAAGGAGGCAAGAATCGTTCCGATCTTTAAGAAGGGCGATCGTTGCAGTATCTTAAACTACAGACCTGTGTCGATTTTGTCGCCTTTTGCTAAAGTATTTGAGATGTCCGTTTATGCGTGCATATTCAGTCAAGTTAAGAGTGTGATATCATCGAGGCAGCATGGATTTTTTGCCGGTCGGAGTACGATTAGCAATTTGGCTTGCTTCGCTCAGTTTGGTGGTCGGGCTTTGGATGATGGTGGACAGGTCGATACGGTCTACACTGACTTCTCTAAGGCCTTTGATCGAATGGATCACTCCATCTTGCTGCATAAATTGGCAAATTTTGGATTCAGTGACAAACTTATACTATTATTTGAGTCATATTTGAGCGATCGAGTGCATTACGTTGAGGTACGAGGTTATAGATCATCTCAATTTACCGCCACGGGTGGGACCCCACAGGGCAGTAATCTTGCTCCCCTTATTTTTGCACTATTTATTAATGATATAGTAACAAATGTTTCAAGCAATATTTTAATGTACGCAGATGATCTGAAACTATATAGAAATATAAATAGCAACGCTGACTGCTTTATGTTGCAGAACGATATTGAGGTTATTAAAGAATGGTGCAACATCAACAACTTGCCGCTGAATTTTGGCAAGTGTTATATCATGTCATTTGCGAATATCCAGAATGTCACGCATTTTGATTACAACCTGAATGGTGCAATTATTGAGAGGGTCGGGATGTTTAGGGACTTGGGAATTGTTTTTGATACTACAATGTCTTTTTCATCTCACATTAGCCACATTCGGAGTGAGGCAATGAGAATGTTAGGATTCATCTTTCGGAACTCGGCAGATTTCGTGAACATAAATAAACTCAAAACTCTGTATCACAGTTTTGTGAGATCAAAGTTGGAGTATGGTGCTGTAGTATGGAACCCTTTGTATAACAGATACAAATTGCAACTAGAAGGTGTCCAGAGAAAATTCGCTAAGTTTTTAGCATTCAGACATGATGGAAGATATCCGACGAGACATATAGATCAGAATAGTCTCCTGTTGAAATTTCAAATATCATCGTTAGTTAGTCGCCGAAAATATTTACTTCTTCAGTTCATCTATAAATTGTGTAGATCCCTCATTGACTGCCCTGAACTTCTATCTGTGGTGGGCTTCCACGTGCCTTCGAGGTGTATCAGATCCTGCCCCACCTTTCATTTACCCTATGCTAGAGCCAACTTCATGGTCAGGACACCTCTGTTTCAGGCCATGAAGCTCTTCAATGATCTGTGCTGCGATGTTGACATTAATAACGTATCTGCAGATCGGTTCACGAGGTTTGTCGCCTTGAGGCTGTTGCAATAATCGATAATAAATTGTAGGGATCGTTGTTGTAGCTTTATTTAAGTCTGTTATATACGCATTGATTTTGTCTTGATTTTCTTTTTTTTTTGTTGCTTTTTTTTTATAAATTGTCTCAAATGGATTTATTCTGTCAAACAATAAAGGTTATTATTATTATTATTATCTAAGTCTGTTATTATATAAGCATTGTTTTTGACTTGATTTTCCTTTTTTTTTTCTTTGTTATTTTTTTTTGTGAATTGTCTCATAAATGGATTTATTCTGTCAGACAATAAAGATTATGATTATTATTATTATTATTATTATTATTTATTCAATCAATATGTTTCTATTGAAATTTTACTGTTTAAGTAGCTTAATTTGTGCCTAAAGTCAAATGAAGACTGTTTTGAAGTATGTTGTGGATTATTTTGTGTTCGGTGTTTCATTCTATATATACACTTTCCTTATTTTGAAGACATATCAATTATCATTCAACTTTGCTATAGTATGTAATTAAGACAATGTATTTCACTTTAACACTAGTGAATTTTCTAAAATGCAACTGGAATTAAATAGTTTTTGGGTAGTTTTTGCTTCTGTATTGAAAATGATTTCTAAACATTTCATCTGGTCACAATTCCATACTTTTACGCTAATATAGTTAATGGCTATGGATGTCTAAAACGGCTTCATTTCGAAGGCAGCATATTGAAAAGTATAAAAATAACAATAATTGAAAACTGAGAAATGAGACAAGGAGTAATATACTTAAAAATACTTGTCTTGACAAAATAGTGAAGGAGTTATTAACCAAAACAAAAAAAAAAGAAGTTATATCGGTTTTTGCTAAATAGAAATATAAATTCATAATAAATATAATAGTTGTATTTGTCAGCTTTAAAATATCTGTAAGATAATCTTCAGCTGGCATTCCTGCGAAATTGGAGCCATCATTGAAGACATCATTGATGTTTTTTTTGCGGTAGATCCCTTCCCATCTACTTCAAGTTGCCCTATAGTATGTTGTGCATCTAGGTCTTGTCCACAATCCTTCTCCATTCCCGTTTTGTTCTTTATTTTCGAAATCGATCCACAGTGGTGATTCGGTTCGTCTTATGCCTGTCACAACTTGGTCATTCCATCTTGCCAGTCGGTGATGTATAAGATACTTAAAATAAATGTCTTGAAAAATGGCCACGGTGAATAAAAAAAGAACTTTGGAAAAACATTGGTTGTTTTTGTTTTAAGAGAAATATAAATATTGTACATGACAACTATGTATATATGTTAATCAAAAAAAAAAAAAAAAGGGGTATTTTAAAATGTCTTGACAAAATGGTGACGGTATCTACAAACTAAATCACCATAGTGAAACTTGTATTAAGAAAATTACAAAATATGAAAATTCAGTAACTACAGTATAATCTATTTTATTATTTGGATTATAAAAACATTTTTTTTTTATAAATATTTTCTAAAATAATAATAATAACGACAGTTTTCCCCTTTATTGATATTATACTTTCTAATAAAATTAAAAGAAAAAACTCCGATCTCAATTTTTTTCCATTTATAAAAGGGGAAAGTTGTCTTCATTAATATGGGAATCATTTCTACTTGCTTAAGAACCATCAACTAGCGAATCGCTTTATTTTTTATATAAATATATTTTAAGCAAAATTTCAATTCTGGCCTTAATCAGATTATTTCTAATTTTTAAAGGTAAGGTAAAGCGTTAGGGTTAGAGACGCATCAGCAACTAGGCTATTTAGCGACTGGACCTACAGCTTAACGTGGGTTCCGAACCACGGTCATCAGCTTTCGACAAACCCAGGCCAGCACCCCCGTCGGGCTATAAACCCTCGGTTATGTGCCTACCCATGAGTCTTATCAGGAAACCTACCGACTGGCGAGTGACCAACGTTGAACACTTCTCAGAAGGCATCCGGCCTTACCCAGCCTTTAACTGGCGTGACTCAGGGGTAATTCGTAGTCGGATTTTACACTCGCCTAGAAACAATCACAAACATTTAGGAAAGATAAACGGACAGAAGAAAGAAAAATAACCATCCGAGCGCTGGAATCGAACCAGCTATCGCTCCAGCGCGGATTAGGCATAGCAGCGGCGGGCCGCTGCTCTTACCGCCGCACCAATGCGACCGGCTCTAATTTTTAGTTGGTTTAATTTTTTTATATTATGGTCATTTCATCTGCACTCTTCGTTAGGGTTTTCCAGCTGGACCACAAGGACTTCTTGCATCTCTGAAATAACAAATAAAACTAATTTTTTTTAAAAATACATGTTCGAATAAGTCTGCGCGTGCGCATTTTCCAATGAGTCTGCGCGTGCGCATGTTCAAATGAGTCTGCGCGTGCGCATGTTCAAATGAGTCTGCGCGTGCGCATGTTCAAATGAGTCTGCGCGTGCGCATGTTCAAATGTGTATGCGCGTGCGCATGTTCAAATGAGTCTGCGCGTGCGCATGTTCAAACGAGTATGTGCGTGCGCATGTTCACATGAGTCTGCGCGTGCGCATGTTTAAATAAGTCTGCGCGTGCGCATGTTCAAATGAGTCTGCGCGTGCGCATGTTCAAATGAGTCTGCGCGTGCGCATGTTCAAATGAGTCTGCGCGTGCGCATGTTCAAATGAGTCTGCGCGTGCGCATGTTCAAATGAGTCTGCGCGTGCGCATGTTCAAACGAGTATGTGCGTGCGCATGTTCAAATGAGTCTGCGCGTGCGCATGTTCAAATAAGTCTACGCGTGCGCATGTTCAAATGAGTCTGCGCGTGCGCATGTTCAAATGAGTCTGCGCGTGCGCATTTCTAAATGAGTCTGCGCGCGCATGTTTTCACATAGTTCTTGGCTGATGTGAGGAATAATTCTTAATTAAAGAAAAATATTTTAAAAATGCTCGTCAGGTTATTCCTTAAATATTGACCAATTAATAACTTTAATGATCAATAATAATTCTTGTTATAGTTTTTCGATTGTTGATTTAGTTGATAGGTTTTTGATCTCTGTTGTAAGGAACTTTTTCTTTGTCGCTGTAAGTCGTTAAATTTTCTAAAGCAATTTCCTTTACACACTATGATATATACTTTTCTAGATTGTATTGAAACATAAGTTTCAAAAATGTTATTACTGTTTATCAGTTCCACTTCCACCAAACGGTAAGTTCAAGTTACGATTTGAATATTTGAATTATTATACTTTAATAGATTTAAACAACTAATAAATTTAGACCACTTTTTAACACTAGGTGCTAATGAGAGTGGTATTGGTAGCACGAATTTGAATAAAATTTTGTCAGGGGCTGAAATTCTTGTGATGTACTCAACAGTTTTTAAACGTCATGAAAAAATATGTTGGTGCTGCAATCGAGTTTTTTGCTAATGAAAGCTGTTTGGAAAGTTTTATTGCTGAGAGAGAAACGGCAATTAAAAGAGAAGAGCATGCGTTGTAAATATATTCCATGTTTATACCCCAGATTTGCCAATAAGTGGTTCAATGATCAAGAAATTCGACTCCAAAAATGATCCACTTATGTTGAACGTGCGCATGTTTAAATGAGTCTGCGCGTGCGCATGTTCGAATAAGTCTGCGCGTGCGCATGTTCAAATGAGTCTGCGCGTGCGCATGTTCAAATGAGTCTGCGCGTGCGCATGTTTAAATGAGTCTGCGCGTGCGCATGTTCAAAAGAGTCTGCGCGTGCGCATGTTCAAATGAGTCTGCGCGTGCGCATGTTCAAATGAGTATGCGCGTGCGCATGTTCAAATGAGTCTGCGCGTGCGCATGTTCAAACGAGTATGTGCGTGCGCATGTTCAAATGAGTCTGCGCGTGCGCATGTTTAAATAAGTCTGCGCGTGCGCATGTTCAAATGAGTCTGCGCGTGCGCATGTTCAAATGAGTCTGCGCGTGCGCATTTCTAAATGAGTCTGCGCGCGCATGTTTTCACATAGTTCTTGGCTGATGTGAGGAATAATTCTTAATTAAAGAAAAATATTTTAAAAATGTTCGTCAGGTTATTCCTTAAATATTGACCAATTAATAACCTTAATGATCAATAATAATTCTTGTTATAGTTTTTCGATTGTTGATTTAGTTGATAGGTTTTTGATCTCTGTTGTAAGGAACTTTTTCTTTGTCGCTGTAAGTCGTTAAATTTTCTAAAGCAATTTCCTTTACACACTATGATATATACTTTTCTAGATTGTATTGAAACATAAGTTTCAAAAATGTTATTACTGTTTATCAGTTCCACTTCCACCAAACGGTAAGTTCAAGTTACGATTTGAATATTTGAATTATTATACTTTAATAGATTTAAACAACTAATAAATTTAGACCACTTTTTAACACTAGGTGCTAATGAGAGTGGTATTGGTAGCACGCATTTGAATAAAATTTTGTCAGGGGCTGAAATTCTTGTGATGTACTCAACAGTTTTTAAACGTCATGAAAAAATATGTTGGTGCTGCAATCGAGTTTTTTGCTAATGAAAGCTGTTTGGAAAATTTTATTGCTGAGAGAGAAACGGCAATTAAAAGAGAAGAGCATGCGTTGTAAATAATCTTTATTTCTATTCCAAAATTTTAATATAAGTAGGCAGGCAACCATCAATTAGGATGAGGAAACGGAAACGACACAAAAAATTGGGAGTCGACGTCATCCAGGGAGAATCCATCTATATTGAAAATATAATAACATTCAGTTTCAGAAAATAATAAGTGAGATAGTGAAGAGACGATAAAGACGAAAAATGGAAAATCGAAAGTCAATGAGAAAAATAGTGACAATTAAATAAGTTTATCTGGTTGATACCAGATTTTGAAGCATCGGTATGAAGTTAGCAGACTTTCAAGCGAGACGAAAAAGGACGGATAGTTGCCAACGAACACTAGTGACTGAAAAGTTTTGACAAGTGGTGCAGTCACGGTATCACCGTATCACGGTATAATAAATACTAAGGTAAGATATTAGGCATGGTGCGATGAAAAGTCGTTTTACGAAACTATAGTCACACAAAATAGTACACACAAATTTTGTTTACAAATAAAAGTGATAGATAACAAAGTAAAAAATTGTTTTATTCCTTTTTTAAAAAATGAACTATCACAAAGTAACAGACAAATCAATAAATAATTCGAAAAACATTGAATCATGTTTATAAATTTGTTGCTTTAAAAAGTAGGGTGTTTTATTTATTTATGCTTGATTAGATGTTGGGATGGTGGTAGAAATAGTAATGATGGTAATGGTACTAATATTTCTAATATTCCATGTTTATACCCCAGATTTGCCAATAAGTGGTTCAATGATCAAGAAATTCGACTCCAAAAATGATCCACTTATGTTGAACGGTGCTCATGAAGGAGATATTGACGAGGATCATTCATGAACTTAAATATGATGGGCTTGAACATTTAGCTGGATATATATGTTTCAAGTTAAACGATTCCAGTTTAGAAAGTCCTAGCAAGTCCAAATATACCGGGACTGATCATTTAAGTGAAGGAGGTTTACACAAAACTTCTGAACACTTTCTTTCACAAATGAAACAGCTTGAACAATTTTTTAAGTCTGTTAATGGAGAATCCTTGAACAAAAATTATTTGAATAATTTGATGCTTAGAAGTAGCCACATTGAATGCCCAGAAAAAGCAAAAAAACTATTTTTTCGATCGCAAATGTAAGTGTAAAATTAGGTAAAAGAAGATGATTAAAACTATTACATAATTACATTTATAGCTAATTCACAATGGGACAAACAAAATGTTGTCATTTTTTATACCAATATAAAATATGGCTAGATGTGTGTTGAATAATGAATATTTTATTTGTGACACAAAATATCGAATTTAGCAGGATATTACATTTAAAAACCAATATTTACAAAAGTTCCAATTTGCATATTGCAATTTTATATAAGCGATGTATATTATTTTTTTACATACATTTTGTAACTGAGAAACAAAATGATTTGTTTATATACATTTCAAATACTCGTAATATATAATATTAATCTATAAAACGAAATGTTTTTGTCGATAAATAAAAACTATTCGAACTATCGAAGTTGTTTTGTTCTGTAAATAGTGTCTTAAATTCAAATAAAATTGTGTACGTGTCTGTTATATATAATTTGTAGTCTGTTGCCCACACTGATAAAGTATTTGTCCTCAATATAAAGCCTTAATGCCAATGACAATGCATTTAAATTATATTTCAAAGTTTAGCAACGAAGTTATTTGAATTTTACTCAACGAGTGACGTAATGCGCAAACCGGACGCATTTTGGTATACTTTATTATATTCATTTGCTTGTAAGGCTGTGGTGCAGTGACCTAACCTATTTTTGACAATACATCTCCAACAAAGACCGAGAGAGAAGAAGTGGATGGCACCCAAAGGGATAATATTTCTCCAACCTTGCCAGCCGGCCCTATACCATAAGAAGCCACCCTTGAATGTATGTTACAAGTGTTTATTGCGGAAAATCAACGGCGATATGAACTGTTTGAAAGAATAAAAATCAACAACCAAGCCAGTATGAATACAGATAAAGTAGAAACGTCGAACGCTTATCATGCATTACTAGATTTAACCAAAAACATTCAGTATTCATAAATAGCCAAAATAAATTTTATAGAAAGCTTGAACAAGGCAGTAGCAGGTCAGAACTTGAGAATATGGACATGTCTTCCTTTGCATAATAATGGCAATCGGTTTGGAAAAGACTCCCAGAAATGGAGTTTAACGATTTCACGGCGATTGACATTTGCACCGCCGTCAAGAAAACTCATAACTGGAAAGCTCCTGGACCAGATGGACTACATAACTTCTCGATTCAAAACTTTACGGCCGCCCACTTGCTAGTGCATTTAAAGAGGTAATGATAAATCCTGAAAGTTTCCCGAATTTTTTAATGGAAGACAATACATATCTTCGGTACAAAAAGGGTGATGCTAAGCAACCCAATAACTACAGACCCATCACATATCTGTCAGTATGATATAAATTGTTGACAGCCTTAATCAATGAAAAAATTTACTCGAGGATGATACCATTGATGAATCATTGTCTCTGAAATGAGCTGTTGAACCCAGAAACAGAAGGTTTTGCGGCGACATCTATTCAAGATAAGGTAGTAAGAACACGGAACTACGAAAGGCATATACAACACATGGATGTTGTCGACCGATGCAGAAAGTGCGGTACAGGGGGGAAACTATTGAACACCTTATAGGTGGGTGTGCAGTTCTTGACTTAATGCTTATTTAGGAAGACATAATCAGCTGGCGAAAATTAGACATCAGCAAATTGCATTCAAGTACTCGCTATTAGAAAAAGCATCTCCTCAATATTATAGTAAGTACTCACCTTCTCACGTACTGGAATCATCTGATTCAATTCCATACTGGGATAGACCAATCACAACAGATCGAACGATACATTATAACAGACCAGACATTGTTCTGATTAGTTGAAAGGAGAAAAGAGCGTTTATAATTGACATCGCCGTACCGCTCTTGCATAATATCAGGAAAACTGAGTTGGAGAAAACCACTAAGTATGAAAAGCTGGCATACGATTTGAAAAACCAGTGGAAATTACATAAGGTAGAGATTATGCCTATTGTTGTGTCTCATTTTGACATTATAATATCGATCAGCCCAGGCTGAGATGCTGAATTCAGAACGAAGATAATAGTCCGGTCAAATTAGACAGAAAAATAAGAGTGAAGGTACATAAATTTACATCAAGCTGGAAGTGAGTAAAATTGTTCAAAACATAATTAAAAATGACATTTCAAAATTCCTCATCGTTCCGGTACGTGGAAAAAAATTGACTCGAGGTCAAAGGTCAAAAATGGGTTTTTCGCGATTTTCATCAAAACGGTAAGTTTTATCGTAAAATTACATTAGACAAAAAATGTATCTATAAAAAAGGTATCAATAATTTTTTTCCTAAGAGCCACCGTTCCTGAGATATAACGACTGAAAAAGTTGTAAGCATCATAATATGCATAAGTACGTCACGTATATACATCTCTGTAGATGTAATATAAGTAAAAATATTTTTCTATCGGTGCAAAAAGTTGGACTGTTTTGTTCTCTGGCATGTACGAATTGTCAAGGCCAGTCGTGTTCTAATGTTGAATCACCAACAGTAGAGGATTCGTTTGCTACCAACGAAGAGACATGCGATACATCGCTACTGACGCAATTCACTTACACCCAGGATGAAGAAGAAGATGAAGATCAAGAAGAAGAACAACAAGAAGAAGTAATAGAAGATTATGAATCGGACGAATAAATTTTTCTACTGTTTTATAATTTCAATCGCTTTTATCAATTCCAATCCTTGCTAATATCTGTTATTATGCAATAGTTTCCAATTAAACAGAATCACAACAGACCTGTGGAATAGACCTACTAGAGAAACTACGTTAAAAAAAAACGCGCTAAGTACACTACCTCAGAGGTGGCGTGGAAACGCGTGCATATTATGAGGCTTACAACTTTTTTGAATCGTTATATCTGAGGAACGGTGGCTCTTAGGAAAAATATTATTGATACCTTTTTTATAGATAATTTTATGATCTACAATTTAATATTTGCGTTATACGTTGCGTGGCAATGTAGACGCTCTGACTCACAAAGTTACACACAAATATTGCCGCCGCACAGCACTCACACTAACCATCTGTTTTTCAACGGATCATTGAAACAAATTGTTCCAGTAAATTTAAAACACACGCAAAATGTTATTGGTGTGGACCCAGCTTTAGGTGTATTGGCAAAATAAATCACAAATATAATGTTGGAAACAGTAACTTTACTCGTTCATCTTAAATATATTACACTTATATACAATAAAGATTAATGATTTATTTAAAGGCACTTGTAAAGAAATCGTGCACAGCCTGTACTTATGTATGTATAAGCGACTAAACGCAGCTTGCTCCTAGCCTATAAGTATTCAGCCTTGACATAAATTTACATAATAAAATAAATAAAAACAATTGCATTTTATAAATATCATCTTGTTGCACACAGTTGCCCGAACAGACACACAGTTGTCCTGAATATAAACTGGTTCTATGGCATGCAGAATATTTTGGTAGTACGAACTCGACATTTATCATTTTAATTAATCGTTGACGACAATTACTGAAGATGCCACAAAAAGATTCACTTTCTTTTAAAAACTCACGACGAAAGTGATATCCACAAAGTATTAGGACCTCGACTTTCTTCTTGGCCCCTGCGTTTCATCGGCGACAGGGGCTGTTGGATTTAATTTAACCCCCCCCCCCCCCCCCCCCACCGTCATTGCAGTCCTCTTTCGCCTTCAAAATGATCTTTTAATTTATTAAAATTGTGTTAAATGCAGAACTTCCGAAACAGTAAAAAAAGTGGAGGGTGAAGAATGGTAAGAACTGCTGGAGGAAAATCGTTGTCGCACGCTGTTACAGCTCGGACAGGAACACAGAGTAGCACCGCAAGACTTTTCCCAACGTTTACACAAGCTGAAGAGCATGTAAAAGACACCTTTCCTGTGTAAAATTGTAATTTGTGACGACAAACTCGACTATAATCCAGGGTTAATCCCGATCGAACAAATGATATATGGTAGAACAGAATCGCGAGGACCTTCGAAATGCGTTTTACTCAATAATCAGATCATAAATGATAAATGAACTAAAGATATTAGAAATACCTAAGAAAATGGCATTAAAGAACATCAAAGGCAAAGTAATGTTTTAAAGAGATTCAACGTAAATAAAGAAGTGAAACAGGAAATCTAATATCACCATCATCTTTAGCCTGATACCTGAAGCTGTTTTAGGGAAGGCAGATCGTAGATGACCTCGCCGTAATAGCAAAATCCAAAGAAAAATGAATAAAGGCAGTACAGAGAAACCAGAAAGAACAAAACAAAATACATGAGAGTGGGCAGGGAAAATCGGAATAGCAGCTTACTACACTACAGAATAGCTGTGGTGTAGTGAACACTCACGCATACATACTAGTTGACCACTAAAATAAGAAAGAATGCCTAAAAATACTGCAAAGGAAAATAATGAGAAATATACTTGGACCAGAGATGTCAGTAAGCAGGAGCAAGGAAGGAATAATAGAAATGAAAGTATAAAGGAAGAATTACGAAGAGAAAACAGCCAGGTATACATAAACAAGAAGGTTGGAATGGGGTGCGTCAAATAACGAGAGTCACCCACAGATACAATTAAAAGGATATGAAAAAGGACCCCGCTGAAAAGAAGAGCAAGAACATGATTAGATCTGATAGAAAAGGGTATAAAAACACCAAACATCGCAGAGTGGAAAATATAGTGCAGAGACAACTGCCACTGATCTGTCTTGGCGACGCTCTAGAAGAAAAAGGGCCTTGCACTGGCAAGGAAAACAGTCATTTTGTTTCGGGACAATATACGGCCACGTACAGCAAAAAGAACTCCGGAAACGATGACCGATGTATCGGTATTCTCGAGACGTGGTCCCATCGGACCTTCATCTCTTCCGATCCCTGAAACAACACCTGGCCGATAACCGCTTCACATCGCCCGAGGAAGTCGAAAAAAGCCTCGACAACTTTATCACATCAAAACCACCAGTTGCCTGGAAGTGTATAGAAAGTGAGGAAAATTATTTCGAGGATTAAACTTGTAAGAACTAAGAAGTCAAAGGCAGTAAAAAAAGGCAGATAATGAAGATGAGGACCCAACAGAAGGATTCTACCTTCTATCTAGAGATTCATTTAACTTTCCTAACAAGGCGACGTATTTGTTGAAAATATTCGAATGTGTCGACAGCGTGCGTTTTGTAGAGAGCAAATCTGGAAACAGGGCGATTACGTTAATTCACCGCGTCAATCTATACCGACACTCGAAACACGCAATTTAAATTAGCCTCGTTTGCTTTAAATAGTGAATTAGTAAAGAGTACACGAATTTATATTGAGCGATGGTCTGAATCATGAAAGCCCTCTGCTGGCGAAGCAGGCACACCACTCCGGGAATACACACCTCCTGCAGAAAGTCACAAAAATACAGTTAGAACAGTTTAAAAGAATAGCAACGTGTCAACTGACCTGATTATGGTCGATGGTGTAGAGTAAAATGTCGGTGAGTATAGTCAATCCCGTTCGTCCGACGCCGGCCGTGCAGTGGACGAGTATAGGCGGATTCCTGTTATGGCCAGGCGGAATTTCACCCATAGAGTGCTGATGGACGCTTTGCATCTCCTCCAGAAAACCGAGAAAGTGGGTCGCCGAATGTGGACAGCCCTGTTCGCCCCATTCCGAATAATGCAGGTGCCAAATGGTGCGGTACCTTCTGGAGGCCACGTGGCACAATCGAATCTTGCTCGTCACGCAAAAACCAGTCTTCTGAGAAAACTCCCACCAAACCTGAAAGTCCTAAAACAGGCGTGGTTACAGTTACATATGTTAATCGGAAACTCCGCCGGTAAAGTTACGGGATTTATGTCGATACATCGGTCGTCGGCGTCGGGGAGATAGTTCATGTCCTCGGTGGGATCGGTTAGCTGCACCATCAGATAGACCTCAGCTTCCCACACGCATTGCCAAAAATACGGTAGCGTACTCTTGGTCGGGCCTTGGGTGGCGATATAAAATCGTTGCTTGCTGCCCACAGTGGCCTAAAAGTTCAACAAAACATCTGATGCTTAATTGTCTTCAAAATGAGGGCAGAAAAACATATAAGTATGAGTAGAACAAAGTACAGAATTGGTAGCAAAAACAAGCACAATCAGAAACTGGGCAGGGCCACTGGAGATTGATCCAGATAGAGACGAAGACTAGACAAGAGGAAGCCGCCTTACTCCGAAAAATTCTGGGGGTTTTGTGCTTACTGGTTTAGCACGTACTTATTCCACAAGTACGCCTTGTACGCCAAAGTTTACTTGTAGTATTTGGCCAGTTTTTAAGTTTTGTTCTTAATGGATCAATAAACTTCCAATAAGATAATTAGGTCTTGGACTATGAAGTAAAAAGTTTTTATAATTAATGACATGATGTTAAACATGCAGACAATGACGAATCTTTGAAAAAGATTTGTGTTTCTACAGGAATAAGAAACAAACAAAAAATATTTCAGTGATCTAGACATCGCAGACTTTGAGCGTTCAACGACTCAGATGGACGGTACACGTGGTGAGAGAGAAGATCAGGAAGCCAAATACCCAGGAGAACCATGGAGAAGGTAGGAGAAAGAGAGGTAGACCAAACACACCGAGGCAGGACAAAACAATTCCTGCACATCAAAAACGGGCAAGGAGAAGATGGAGATATACCTGGTGGGAGGCGAAGCTTTTAGGCTCACTGACGAAATAGTAGCACCACAGGACGAAGAGGAACTTAACATTTGTTAGAAACGTGAACAATAACATGGCTTTGGATGCACAAGAAAGCATTCAAAATTCGAGTTATTAACGTCGTAATGTCATATAAATAAAACACAGTTTAGTTTTAGGATTAGATTGACTCATCTCCTGATTATACCAACGTGATTATCGAAAACAATCAAATTCGGGGTTTAGTGTTCCACAACAAAGATTCGAACAGAAACAACTTACAGTGATGTGGGAAGCGTTAATATATCCATATCGGTTGTTTTTGGTGGGCGTGAGTCTCAGTCGATTATCCTCGTAGGGGAGGACGTCCTTGAACCGGTTAAAGGAAGCATTCTCCGGTAGTAAGGCAGTAGTGAAGTCGGCGTTTTGCTTCTTTTTAGGAATCGTATCGAACTCGAAGAAAATCTGACTATCTCCCAGTTTGTTTTCTAACAACTGACACTGCAACGTTAAGACACATAAGGAAATGGTTGTGAATTTAAACAGAACCCACTTACCATGGCTTCTTTGCTGATCGACGTGGGCAAAGCGATAAATTTCGGTCCACCGGTTGACCATCTCTGCTTGACGGCCGCTTGAACTTTTTCTTCTTTCTTCTTCTCTCGCCCGAGAGTGGCGCTCTTTACCTTCTCCCCCGACTTTCCCTTACTCAGCAAGATGCCCCATCGTTTCTTTTTCGTTCTGTTGATGCTGTCACCGCTGGAGTTCAAGCTGGAATTGGCGTAATTCGAACTGGTGTTGTTACTGTCCGTAAAGGAACCATCGTTAACGGCGGTCACCGGTGATGAGCTAGATTTTTTCTTCGTAGACTCTTTGTTGAAATCCGACGCGGAGTAAGGCGGGTCGACGGTGTGGACGGGAAGCGAGGGTGCAGTACTCGCCGACTCTCCACCAGAACAAATGCGATTTAACGTCTCCGCGCAGTTGACGTTCGCGTAGAAGTTTTCCTTGTTGGAGTTGAGCTGCATGTGTTGCAGCTGCGACTGAACCGAATTCACCACCGTCTGGTTGATGACCTGACTGATTTCGGGGGCCGAATGGATGCTTTGGGTCCGGCTTCTCGTCTCCCCGTCCCCTTGCCAAGGAAAAGGAATGTTTTCGTAGATGGGTTCGGAAGAGTTCGTCGCGACAGTCTTTTGACTGTGAGTCACCACAAAACCAGTATTAGATAATTGATTCTCTTGCAAAATTTGCTTCATGTTGGCCGGCATACAGTAGATAATGTTGCCGTGTTCGTCGTACACTTTCTTGATGTGTTTCGTAATGTTCGGATTCTCCACGATGAGAGCCTGCGGCCGAAAAACCGAAGCCAAGTTTTCATAGGTGTCGTGCTGCGACGGCAAGTAACTCTGAGACCGATGGATCGGATTGGAACTTTGATTATAAGCCGGGTCGTAATGTTTCAGATAAAAATTCCCCCCCGACACTAAGTCTGGACTCGAGCCGCTCACCAGGCTGTTATAGACATAATTCGGCAATTTTGTCGGTTGGGATATTCTGGCCAGGTCCGGAGTGGAGTTCGAGCCTATCTTGTTGACAGGATACGGCGGCGGCTGCTTGTACAAATGAACTAATCCCACGTTGTTCAGGTCCAACGGTCTGGTCTGTGCAAAACACACGTTCTTCTGATCCATGTTATTGTGCGTGACGTCGGGGTATCTTAAATGAGTGGCATAAGCGTCGCTCTGATGAATCTCCGGCTGTGAACTGTACAGGATAGGGTGGGTATCAGAGGTAAGCAACACGCCGGAGGAATTTCGATATTTTTGTTGAATGGCGGTTTCGTAGTCGGGCGCGGGGCGGTATGACGGCAGTAAACTGCGAAGCCGGTCCACGTCCGTAGGCTTGTTCAAGTCCAGACAGGACGTCGACTGTGCTCGTTGCGACAAATTTTGATTCGAAGAGGTCGGTCGATCGCAAGGTGGCGCCAGCGTCGATACGTCCTCGTAACTATCAATTTGTCGTAATTTTTCCTACAAATTCGTACCATTTTATTTTTTTTTTAACATCAAACCGGGTTCACATCTATAACAATTTTCGCCGAATACGACGCACCGCGTAAATGATTGTGTACTTACAAATTTTCGTAAATGTGGACGTGACACGGCACACCAGAATTTATCCCACAATCAACGCACACGTTTTTGAACGAACGCCAAGGGTTTTGCGCCACGTCCTGGATGTGGATGCTTTTTTCGTTTTTGCCGCACAAATGTTTTTTCTCAGCTGACTTGAGCACCAATGCACCCCGCTCGATGTAAAAATTTATCAGGAAATAATCTTCAGTTTGCGGCGAAAATTTTTACAGCTGTAAACCCATATTAAAATATACCCATAAGTAATGCTGTCTTCTCAAATTTTAAAACCATTGCCATCTACTGACAACAACTTAATTTAATTGTCTTAATAACATAACTTATATTTAATGAATCCTACAAGAGGAGAAAAACAAAGTGTGGCGCGCCATATTGCGTCAAATTGCAGTTCTATATAAGTGAAGCGACGTCGATCGTGATCGATATCCAGATGGGACTTACTACAGGCAATTCAAGAAACCTCCCGCCGACATTCAGTGATAAAAGGACCATCAGATTAACAGAAAAGAAAACGAAAACAATAACTCTAATGTTGTTTATATCAGGTGACATAAAATAGGGTATTTACATAATAGACGGTATAAAATCTGGAAGACCTATTCCAGTTTGATAAAGACCTATTGTTGGTTGAAGCTGATCCCAAACAAACCATACAGGAATTAACCACAGATCTTAAAACGTCATGGTCTACAGTACAACGATGTTTAAAACAACTGAACAAAATATAACAGAAAAAATATGAGCCCCACATCAACTTTCAATTGAAAACAAGTTGAAGAAATCCTTTTCTTCACACCTTCTTATTGGAGATGAAAAGAGGATTCTATATAGCAATCCTCATAAGAGAAAACAATGGTTAACGCCAGTACCACCACCTGTGCCCAGTCCAAAATCAGATCTTCACCCTAAGAAAATGTTACGGTCAGTGTAGTAGGATTTTACAAGAATTATTCACTATGAGTCTCTGAATCCTAAAAAATCATAAGTACTGAATATATTCTTGCACTGAGCTTAACAGACTAAACATAGCTTTGATTCCAATATCGTCCAAAGCTCATTAATTTAAATGGTGTTATTCTGTAAAGGCTGGGAAGTAGTTCCTCACCAACCATAATCTTGTGAAGTTGCACCGTCAGATAACCCTCTTTTCACAACTCTGGAATATTGCAACAGCTACTCAGAATATTTTACTTTAAAATCAAATCTCAGTTTGCAAACAGGGAACAGAAATTGGGAATTAATATTATAAATTAAAACTGTATTAACTCATAAATAAAATGAAATTTTGTACAGTATAAAAAATATGAATTTTCTTATGGGTATCCCTAATATTACATGTACACAACTTACCTCAGGAGGTTGGAACAAAATTTTATTTGGATGACCTTCTTCATTGTTCATCTCATACTGCCTGTAAAAAATATGTTGCAAAACGCAAAATCTCCAGGCATTTTTTGACGTATCGCCATCAGTAAACAAAAATTCTGCCTTGTCTGATCCACCCACCGATTCTATGGCAAATTCCTTCTTGTGATTGATCACGTTACTTATATCTGACCAACTACAAATAAAGCAATTATATAAACACCTATTCAAATGACTAACAAAAAGTATAAACCAAAAAACCCGGCGGATTTACAGAAATAACCCTGTCTGTGACAGGTACATCATTGTTTAGTATTAATAGATTACTATGAAATTCAAAACCAAATGAGATAAAGCTTTAACGAAGATACCACACACTACTAAAATATACTACATAATTAAAAATAAACCCACCAACAAAAGTATAAATTTTTAAAGCTAATGTATCTTACAAAACACAGCGTAAATGGGTGAAACAGTGTAACCAAAATACACCTTTTTCATCACAATACACTTCTTCAATACACCTTTTTCAGGAATCATAAAAAACAGATAAGTTATTACTCACCCAAAATGTTTAGCCACTTTATCTGAATAAACAACTGATACACCTGTTAATCCTATTCCAATAACTACTTCTTGTCCATTCTTACTCTTAACACTATACTCCTCTTGTCCATAACCTTCCAACTTTTGGCAAGAACAAATATAATACTCTTCTGCCGTGCTTTGAGGTAAATTTTGTAATGCTGCATGTTGACTTATTGCAGCCTCAGTTAGAGACTCTAAAAGTGATGGGTCAATAAAGTGCTGTAAAAAAACATGCAGTGAGAAAATATTTATTTTATGTATAGTTATTATATATTACCTTTGGAAATAGCTGAAAATCTTTCAAGTAATGGGCAGTGTGTCTTTCAGCATCAAAATTTCCAAATTCAGCCTGCATTGAATAACTAGCTAATTCTATGGCCTGTTGAGGAGAACAAGCTACTTTTCCTTCAATTACATCTTGTTTTAACTGCAGAAAATAGTGATATCTAAAATGCGACCATTCTAAATGCTATTAAAGTTGTGTTACTACTAATGTTACCTTGTTACTTCATCTGTAATGAGTCTGACACCAGATACAACATAGTACATCACACGCAAATATACCAGTAATGTCCTAGAATATTTATCCAGCTGCCTTTTAATAGGTCTATCAAGTTCCAACCAACATGAATTACCATCACCATTGCAACAAATATATTGCAAACCAAAAAATTTTGGTTGATTTAAACTAAGTTTCTGACACACAACATCAAGGCAATCTTGACCAGTACTCTCCGAAGACAGAGTACATTCTATGTTAGTTCCATCTAAAATTTCCACGGATATTACAAACAAGCTTTTCGAAACGACACTATATTGTCTGGACTTTTTCAATTTAAGTTTAAAAGGCATTTTCAGTTATATTGTCACTGTAAATCAATGCACCGACGCTATTACCAATAACGCATATGTATACATCACTATTCCTGATCAACTCATGAAAATAAACAAAACTGTTTCCGAAGATCGTAAATTTTATAGAAAAAATACTTCAAATAAAATTTTGGAACACATCCAAATAACATAAAACACTTGACATAGAATATGACACCTGTCGAATTCCAATGTTATTTATGAAAAACTTTTGCAGGTGTCGCTTGCTATTTGTAATACACAGGTAAATTGAACTGACCTATAAAGAATGATAGATGGTTTTTGATCTAGAATTTAGTGTACTATTCCAGTTGTCTTGAACTGCTGAATATATTTTTATGTAAATATATAGATCAACCACCGCTAATTGTAAAATATAAGGAATTTGCCAAATTATAATAGTTTCCGTAATTATAACCTACAAAACTATGAGTATTTCTGGTTATATAAATCTATGCGTCTCTTCATCCTTTTTTTCAAATTGCTGGACGATGCAGTTGTTATTACGAAAAGATATTCGCATCAAATAAGCTATTAAATATATAGTGACCTAAAACAAAGTTAAAGTGCTTAAAATCTACGGTCACAAAATAAGGGATTAATAGCTTTGTTCTAGCAAAGATTTCAAATCGTCCGGAGTTTGCGCAGGCGAATGTTTCGGTCATCTGCACAAACTGCGGACGGTTTGGAACCGTTTGAAATCTTTGCTAGAACAAAGCTATGTTACTAATTTATTGAATTATATCCAACTGAGTATCTCTGGTTGTATAACCATGTTCGTATCTTACTTTTGATAGACAAACCTCTTTTAAAACCGTTTCTCCCCAGAATATTTTACTTTAATTAAAAAACATATTAAACAATAATAACTTTTAAGGATTTATTAATATTACATAATATTGATAAACAGGTATGTAACTTATTTATCTTCAGGCTTAGAGAAAACTAAAGTGTATCCACACTTTCCGCAATAATGACGATCCTCCATGGCTGCCATGAAAACCCCAGCGCCACACTGTTCTCCTGGACATTCCCTTCTTAACCTGTGGATCTTCCCGTTCTCGTCGACCTTAAACAAAATGTATCTTGAAATTCAGGAGATTCGTTGTAACCAGAATGAAAATTTTGTATAGCAAAGATCAGAAATGGTTTTTGCATCATGGCTCATCAAGAGTAGCAAATACTTTAAAGGCATCATTTAAAATAAAAAGTGCGAAGCGTCTCAGATATACAAAAAATACACTCACTTTATAAAATTTCAGTACAGCCAGCTTAACCTTCTTCTTCTTGTGTTTAATTTTCTTGGGAGTGGAGTAATTCTTCTTCTTGCGCTTTTTGGCTCCACCTCTCAACCTAAGAACCAAGTGTAGGGTGGATTCTTTCTGGATGTTGTAATCGGAAAGGGTGCGGCCATCTTCCAACTGTTTCCCTGCGAAAATGAGTCGCTGCTGATCTGGAGGAATACCCTCTTTGTCTTGAATCTTGGCCTTCACATTTTCGATAGTGTCTGACGGCTCGACCTCAAGCGTGATGGTCTTGCCAGTGAGAGTTTTGACAAAAATCTGCATTTTGATTACCTAAACAAATAAAAAAACACAGATTAACAGTGGGGCAGATAATTTTCAAGAGGTAAAAGTGGAAATAAAACAAAAATGCACTTAGGAAAACCATTTATTTATAGCAAGCACTTAAAAATTATTATTAAACTAAAAGAACTGCATTTATACAACCGTCGTTTTCTGGATTGTTAGTGACTTGAGCATACTTGCCCCAAACCACCTTCCCAGCCTGCGTCACCAAGCCCAGCTCTGAAATATTGACTTCTATCACTGTTCCTTTTGTGATCACTCCTAAACTGGTAAACATTGGCGAGCTAGGATTCTTCTTGACTCCAATAATGGGCAGATGAAATGTGGCTTTTAATTCAGGATGGGTGACGTGCGCCTTTTTAAATCTCAAAGCCATGGGACGGATGAACCTTTCAAATTTAGGAGGCTTCCTGGTAAATCCCTCTCCGACAAATGTGACTTTTGTAACCATTCGTTTCCAGGCTTTCCGCTTTGTTTTGCCCGATTTGACAACTCTCAGTACTTCCGCATCGGCTTGGGCCCTCACTTTGGGAATAGGCACATCCCACTTGCCAGCTTTTTCTTTCCGTTTTTGTTTTATCATATTTGACAGCACTTTTGCTTTAGACTGTACATCGCGATCCAGCAAATACACAGGCAACGCTCCCTCGGGCACTTTTTCCGTGACTTTTGTGGTTTTCTTTTCTTCATGTGCCTTAATTTTCTTCTTCATCTGTATCTTTTCATTTCGCCGTTCCTTATTAAATATCTTTGCTTTTATACCGCGTAGACTGCGAGCAGTTTGAGCTCGCTTGTGGGGCTCACGGGCCTCACGTTTTCGTTTCCTTTCCTCATAGTCAAGCCTTCGCCCGTGAAGCTTCCGATGACGTTCGATATACTCGTTTTGAGGCATGTTTATTTGTGAAAATCTGTAAACAAAAACAACGGATTAACGCGTACAGCCATACTCAAGCTTTATTTCTCTTTGAATATGACTATACACGACATTTTAAAGCAAATGTGAAAATACACTACTTACCTCCGTTAAGACGGCGATAACTGTTAAAATAACCTCAAAATTCGACCGACAGTCATATTCAGAGAGGTCACGAAAATATCAGAATAACACCCAAATGTGAATAAATTATACGATGCGCCATACAGGTACATCACTCGTGGCCGATAAATGCGATTTACGAACATATTCTCGATACCCTAATGCGACTTGGCTTATACAACCATGTGGCCGATACAAAACAGACATAATCTCAAAATCACTCATAATAATAAATCAAAAATAGAATTAAGTTGGTGATTAGCAATTTTAGGTGTACTATTTTACATAAAAAGCCAAATTGTTTTTAAAAATCCACATTTAAAATGAGAAAACAAGCACTTACCTTCTACGCCACCATCACGTTTCACATAAAAAGGACTAGGGAATTAATATCTGTCCACAAATAGGTATGGTTAATCTGATGTAATATAATAAATCCAGGAGATATTTTTTTCTTTCTATTATCGCGCATGAACGACAGAAATAGAAATAGTTAGTGGAAGTGGAATTCATCTAGCGTTGCCAACAGGTAAATGTAAAAAATACCAAGCCATTTTTAAGAAAAGTTCATTTTAAAAATTAAAAATGTTATTTATCAATAATAATAAGGTGTAAAAATACCTATTTTAGAGAATTGAAAATAAATTTTCAATTGCAAGGGGTAAATTTATGTAAGGTTTTAAGTTTTTGATATTGATATATGCCATATGTCTTGTTGATCTGTCAAAGTGTTTTTATATGTATCAATATATTTAAGTTCGGTTAATAGTTGTGATATTTATATTAATAATGTGAAATTCGGTAAACTAAAAAGTGTTAACTGATAAAATGCCGGGGTGGTACTATGATAAGAAGGATTTGCGGAATACGCCGTCCTCGACAGACGGCATAGATTATAAAACAGAAATGAGATATCGAAAGGAAGGTATAAATTAATACAAAAATTTAATTTCCGCCTCTGAAATAGCTTGCGGTTTACAGGTGCTAGGTTCATTATAGACACTGGCATGAAAATGGATTTAGGATACAATACTACTGCTACAGGAGTAGTGTATTTTCATCGTTTTTACATGTTTCACTCATTCAAACAGTTTCCAAGATATGTTACTGCATGTTGCTGCTTATTTTTGGCTGGAAAAGTAGAAGAAACTCCAAAGAAGTGTAAAGACATTATAAAAATTGCCAAGACAAAACTAAATGAGCAAAAGTTTGCAACATTTGGTGATGATCCAAAAGAAGAGGTATGTATCTCTATCTTGGTAAAGGTTAAAATAAACAATATAATTTATAGGTCATGACATTAGAGAGAATTTTATTGCAAACAATTAAATTTGATCTGCAAGTTGAACATCCCTATCAATATCTCTTGAAATATGCCAAATGCCTCAAGGGTGATAAGACCAAGTTGCAAAAAATGGTGCAAATGGCATGGACTTTCGTTAATGACAGTTTGTGTACTACACTTTGCCTGCAGTGGGAGCCTGAAATTATCGCCGTAGCCCTGATGTATTTGGCGGGAAAATTAAGTAAATTTGAGGTGGTAGATTGGGTTGGCCGCACAGCCAAACATTTAAGATGGTGGGATATGTTTGTGGAGGATGTTACCATGGATCTGTTGGAGGATATCTGTCATCAGGTAGATTTTTATTTATGGGAAAACTTATATTTATTTAACAATCCTACGCGGTTTTTGCTATGTTATTGTCAGAATGCCACCCTGCATTTAGAATTGCAAATAAGCAAAAGTAAACATTTTTTACCTTAAGAAATTTTAAAGATTTTGATATTTCGAAGTTTAAACAAAACTTACATACACAGAATCTCGGAAAATAACGGAGTTTTTTAAATTAAAAAAAATGAGCTATCTTTCCAAAATTATCTCCTTTTATTCAAAATACATTCCTTCGGCATCAATATTATGCAGGGTACGTTCAAAAACACTAGCATAGATTTTTGTTTATCGTTTTTCGGAATCACCCCAGTGACTCTTCTCGCAGCTTCTTAGACTTGTGTAACACTGTCATAAAACATTCCTTTGCCAAAAATTCACACACAGTGACAAAATTTGATATTAACTGTTCGTTCCGTCGTATTTTTGTGACGAGGCGACGAAAGGTACTGTGACTGCTATAACTTGACAATCTGTTGATCGATTCTAATGATATTCAGCTTTCAGATTAAATATTGTTTTAATAGATGAGGTCAGTAGTTTTCTTTAAATTTATAAAATTCCTAAGAAGTTTTTCCTACTAGTTTTTAATAAGTCTAACAATTGTGATTATCAAATCAAAGAATTACTTCAATAACAACTGTTTTTGAGCTGTTGATTTGATGAAAATGAAAAACAGTGGTGAAAACTCTATATATGCAAAAGAATCATGAAATGTTCTATATGCTGAAACAATGTTTACCTTTAATTCTTTATAATGTTACTTATGTCATTGATTGCTGCCTTCAATGTAGGTATTTCCTAGGCGCTTGGCTCGCGTCCTATGCTTAATTTGATTCAAGACTTATTCATATTTAATAAAATTTACATTTGATTTGATATTTATTTCTTGTTTTTGTGAGTTTTCAGTTTCTTTGACTTACTGTTTTGTTCTGTATTATAGTTTTTGAATAATAGATTTAATATAAACCTTGAAGATAAATAATAGCTCAGTAATATTTATCTTTTTGATTATTATTTCCAGCTGTCAATATGTAAATATTGATTTCAGGTGCTGGATCTTTATTCCAAACCTGCCACGAAATCACCGTCCCAAAGTCCACCGCCTTGCAGTTCCAACAGGCCCCCTTCTCCGACGTCGCAGCAAAATAGCCGGCACTCCAACGGTAACGAAAAGCAGACCGTGTCGCCGGAGACACCGCTGCCGCCGATCAACACAAAGATACCCCCTCCGTCGGACATCCCACAGTTCCCCTATCAGACCTTCACTAACGTTCCTCCTCCTTTAGCTTCCTACGCTCCCAGTACGTTTTCGGCGCCGGTGAGCGCGCCTCATCTCACCGGTCCTCCTCCACACATGGCCGGCCCGCCGCCAAATGTTTTTCCCCCTTACGTCACCCATCCACCGCCATTCCCATCCGTTGTACCTCCTAATGCCCCACCGCCGTTCTTTTCGAACGGACCACCACCACCAGCTCAACCGCATAACGCCCACAGACCGTTTTTTCCACCAGGATAGATTTCGAGAATGTGTATATATTATTTAATATAACTTTTTACTGTAATTCATGTTGTTTCAATGATCCTACGATCAAAAAAGGAAAGTGACTTTACGTAAAACAAAGTCAAAGAGATTTACCACTAAACACCGAATCACATTTTTTAAGTTCTCGGCGCACGTTTCGCTAACCATGTTAGCATCATCAGGAGATGATTAAGATTAAATCAAAAAAGTGATTCTGTGTTTAGTGATAAATCTCTTTGAGTTTAGTGTTTCACACTGAAGGTTCCAATAGAAAAATTGATTACAAAGTATTTATTCTTCCAAATTCATTTTGTGCTCCAACTTTTTTTTTCCAGTCTCTGAAAGAGTATTTATGCTCTACTTCTGTATTTCGTTCAACGTGACTAAAAACCATGACTTGTTTTGCCACAGTAATATTTACAATGCCTCTAATTAGCAGGATAAGTAATTCTCAATCATATTTTGTCCTCTAGTTAACGTGAAAGATCTTCCTGAACGAGGTTCAGCCTGTCTATAAAACGAGTCAGTGGTGTTCGACTAGCATACAGACACTGATGATAAGCAGTGCCCCGACCTCGAGCAAAAATCCGCTCCGTGCTGGATGATATTAACAAGAAAATCAATTTCATCAAACGCACTGACGTCTATCGCACTCTATTCTTTAACTTAAAAAGGATATAAATATATTTGGAATGTTACTTTGTAGAAAAACAATATTGAATGTTTCGGAAAAGTGCATTAAACGCCAATTAGTACATTCGTTTTATATGGCGCCATCTATAAAAATATTTTGTACTATCCGCTTTAGTTATTCATTGTTAGATGTCAGCGGAAAGAAAAGTCAGTTTTCAACATATATATATAATAGTACTCTATTGCTAATATCTGTAAGTGGAAGTGTCACGGAGTAAGTGAGACAGCAAACGTCTGCTTCTATGTCTTTTTCTACTACTTGACCCATTGTGCGCAATCGCGGTAAATAAACGTGACACAAAAACAAAAATATGCAAACTTACGCACGTCCACAAGCATACTCAATTCTCGGACATGCGCATAAGACTCAAAGTAGTAGTTAAGAGAAACAGACGCATATATGCCTGCACCATAATGATTTCGCCGATCTCCTCAAGTTGTTATACCTATATTATTACACGAATTCAATCAAGAATTAGCTCTTTAATAAATAAATGTTCAAATCAATTATCAAGTGTACCAAATATATCAAATTAATTGTCATATATATTATCTATAGTAGATGTATTGATTACATATAAGGATTTTAAATGATACACTTGTACCTTTTTAATATTTTAAACATTTATTATAGATTTTGCTATACATATGTTTCACGTTGGTAGAGCTTTCTCAAGAGTCGCTTGAACTAATGTGAACTAATACTACTACTCTTGAGAAAGCCCTAACAAGGCGAAATATACGTATAGCAAAATCTATAATAAACCTTTCAAACGTTAAAAAGCTACAACTGTATCATTTAAAATCCTAGTATTCTCAAAATGTTTCTTGAGGAACCAACTGCTAAATCCATAAATAGTATGATAACTGTCTAAATCACTGTTAAAAGGACAAGAGTTGGAGGCCAATCCAATTACTACCAATCAAGTGGTTTTGAAAGGGGTTAGATATAAATATTTTATAAATATTATTAATAATACAGAAATTTTATAAGTATCGTTTGAAGAGTTACTATTTGAAATTGTGTACATAGAACAGATTTAAAAGGAATTAAATAAATTGAAGGAATAGTCCATAGGAAATCAAAAAACCAGCTGAATTATGTAAACTTATACTTAAGTAACTTTTGAAATATGTGCTCTACATTTCTTTTATAGGTTCTATATTAAGTATTCTCAGAGCATTATGAAAAACACACTGAAGAGCTTTTAGCAAATATATTCTTGCATGTACTAGGGAAAACATGTGCTCACGTGGATCCTATAACAAAATAATTAAAATTGACTAAAATGGACTACTTGATGTACTCACAGTTAGAATTCGTACTCGTCTGTAATACACGCTAAACACCGAGGACATATTAGCCAAATAAGTAATCAGATTTTGAAGATTTAAAATCCCTTTTTCTATGTCTCTAATACAATTTCTTACAACATTAGGAAATTGCAAAATATATACGAAAAATAATTCCCATTCCTCCTGTTCAATAAACATAATATTAGTCATGTATTTCATTAAAAACAATTTTGTTTATTACTCACCGGTTGATTTAATAAGGTAAAATCAATGTTTCCAACATCTGGTAAATTGGGATAGGTTTTTTCATTAACTTTTCTTTGAAACTTGTTTAGTAAAACACACAGTCTTGCACAATTGTAAAATATAAATGAAGGCCCTGCAAGATTGTAAGTACCTGATTTTACAAAATAGAAATTTGTGTCACCTCACCTTTATTTACATTACTCATGCCATTTAATATCACTTTTATAGGTTTGTGGGGCTTATTTGAGAGCAGTTCAATTGTTACAGATGACACACCTATTTTGTAAAAATAGTCATTATAACCTGTGTTTGGCTTGATACTGAGCCTGTACCTATGCTGTGCCATCATTCTCATATCAGAAGCTCTTTTGCTAAAAAATATAACTATTTTTAACATGCATGTTGTGTAAATCTTTAAATAATTACTTAAACAAATCAGCCGCCGAATGAGTTGAATTTTTCACACCTTTTTCATTCACTACCGGTCCACATGTTATGTGTGGATCTTTCTGCTTTCTGTTGAAACCCAAATAAATTTTACTACTATCACCTAGCTTCACACCGCTCATTAACTTTAGCAAATTTTCTAGCACTTTCTTGATAATAAACAATCGTAGCACACTTAAATTTGCACTGGTCAAATCAATATCATCTAGTTCTTCATAAGTCACAACTTCAATGTGCTTTTGAAATAAATTACAACTTCCATACAGTTCTTTTTCGCTTAAAACAGGTATTAAGTGTTTCATAAATACAAAGGATCTGTGTAAAAAAATATGAATGTGGTTGTTTATAATTTTAAAAGAATGTATTTTAACAGATTCCTCCAAAACAGTCTTGATTTTATTTAGAGCACTTTCAATATCAGGTTCAGTGAATTTATAATGCAATATATTTTCTTGTAGATCTTCGGGCGTTGTTTCCAAAATGGTAAACCAGTTTTTCATCAACACTGGGAAGCTTAGATCTCCTACTTCTTCGAGGAATTTTGTATGATATTTTATGAGAGTCTGATTACTTCTAGGTGGCTTATCAAGTATTACTTTATATAAACGTTCAATAAAAAAATCTAATGTGGACATTATTGTTTGTTGTTGAAATATATATGTATACAGGAAATTTTACTTTAAAATTTGCCACCTAACCTAAAATAGGGAAGAAGTAATTAAAGGAATTAGCGCAAATGACCAATAGTAGTTAAAGCTCTTCCATACCATGTTTTTTAAATTAGTTAATACGAACGAAATAAAGTCTTGGCATTATTATTTATCAGTATGTTTAAATTACTGCAATTAAATTGCGTTCGCCACTTGAAAAATGTTTTGACATTTTATTTAGTCTATTGTGGGAAAGATGGCGTCTGCCATAGAAATACATAAAACATTACTACCTGAACACAAGGTTGTATTAATATTATACATATTAATTCTTTATTAAAACAGCAGCTATTATATTTGTTTGTCCATTTGAATAAGAAGTTAGGATTTGCGTTAAAAAGAAATCTGTGAAATTACAGAGAATTATAACGTATATGGGAGAAGTTATAGAGAATATCATCAGATGGCGCTACACTCCTAAAATGAATTAATCTGATTTTTTTAAGTAAAAATAACAGCATTTATATATTACATGAAAATCTGTTAGATGTCAGGGGCAATATCAACTTAAAACACAGATGATTGCTGAATCGATATGTAAAGCGCGCTATTTTTTTATTCGCCTTGCTTTTTGATTTTACAAATACAACCATTCGCTCATAGGAACAATTTGTTCAATCATTGTCGTCAGAAAATTACTGCTACGGCAGGCCAGCGGACAGTCTTCACACTTGTTTACGGCGTTTTAGATCGTGATTGTCGACTTATTTTTTTTTTTTGGAAAATCGCCTCGTGCCTTTTTTTCACTGAAAAGTAACACTTAAACAAAATTTTTGTTCAGTGTTACTTTCTACGTCTATTCCATTCTCCTTTTGCGTCGTTACACGCATATTACGTAGGATGTAATCAATAAAAGATCGGGAATTAAGGACCTAACATGTTAGCAAATAAAACTAAACGTTTCTTAATATTTTATTCAAAAAACTATTTACGTTATAAATTATATATTTGAGTTTGAACTTCTCAGATCGCAAAAACAAAATTCACAAGACTACACCCACATTCTGGAATTTATTCCTTAAACGCTACGTTCAATTTTACTTATCATGTTTAAAACACAAATCATCCGCCTACATCCTACCGACGAAAAAGAAACATATTGTGCTTGTATGATAACGTCAATTAAAAAAAAAAATGTTTGGTCTCGATCAGCTTTTGCAGAAACAGCTTATTATCAATGACGAGTTACACCAGTTGTTTTTTCCAGAGTTCTCAAATGTCGACTACGTTTAACACACCACACTTATTCCCATTCCACTACGCGTCAACACGCCCGAAATCTTAACAGAGAAGCACGACAATCAATTGTAGTCCAGAAAGAATTGTAGTCCTTCATCTTCAGGTCAGGTTAATGTAATTGAGAAACAATAATACAAAATACATCCATGTCCAGTGGCAAGGATTAACTATCGTAAAAACTCAAAGAAATCTGGCACTAAACATCAGAACACTTACATTTCCTGAAGCGCGTTTCGCCAGCCATGTTTTCATCATCAGAAGACGATGCGACCTGCTTCTAAAACCAAACTGTGACCAAGAATAATTTTTAATAACCCTCTAACTTAAATTAGAACATGGTTTAGTTTCAGAATAAGGCCGAATCATCCCCTCCTGATGCAAACGTGGTTAGCGAACCTAGAGAACAACACTCTTAACAGAGATAAGCCCGACATCACAATGAGCACCTGGCTGAGAACAGGATCCGATGGAGATTGTTGGTGTTTTGTTGTAAATCTTTCTGAATGTACTCGTTTCCCACCAAATAATTTCCTGGCATAATAAAGAACTGTTTCCGGAATTGAGTGAAGAAAAACAAGTCATCCCTTAAGAGGCGAGCCTAAAAAAGGAAAAGGACTGCGAAAAGTGTAGTCTTTTTTTTTCTGAAAAAATTATAATCACTCCGCGTTTTCGTATTTTTAGGACCTGGAAATGAAAATCAATTATATCAATAGTTAAAAAAAAACAAAAACTATCGTGGTGCAACCTCGTTTGGGTTCGTTTTTTATATTATTTGAGCTATGTAGCACAAAAATATCAATTCTGTGTCGATAATAGTGAAATAACTCTTAATTTAGACGTTAACTTTTGCATTTTTTGTTACATCTCGTGGACACTTAATAAATTAGATATCAATTGATATACACTAAATATATATAGCTATAAACATTGCATCTCTTAAGCGTTCCCAGCGCACGCTTTCACCTATAAGGCTAATTTTGTTTCTTACGGGAGACTTTTCTGATAAATTTTGTACAAATAAATGAAACGGTCGAGCAGAGACGGGCAGCAAATTTTCGACTTCGATATCAAAACCCAGACCAGAGAGATGGCAGACTGCTATATAAATGGTACAATATATTCAAGGAAGAGTGTGCTCTAGAGACATAGCTCTTCTCAGTATCGCGTGATAAAATATCAAGAGTAAACTTGTCAATGAAACAAATAAGATAGGAGAAAATCAATGTAATTTTAGGAGGGGAAGGGAAAAAGCGGAAAAATTCAGGTTTGAAGGCTAGAAAACCACACAAGAAACCACACATTAGAAATCAATGCCAAACCTTATGTCATTTTCGGCGACGAATGCGAATTCAATGTATTTAGAGAATCTGAAATGTGGTTAGAGAATATCAAAAATAAGCATAGGAAAATGTGTGCCCTACTTTCAATATGCCGATGGAGGAGTTATGGTGCAGAGCTGCATGAGTCCTTTTAGCATTGGAAAACGTAAATTTAAAGGTATCATGGATCAACATGTTTTTCTAGACATTTTGAGAGAAAATTTACATTTCCAAAGTGTCGAAAAACTTGATGTGAAACAAGAAACAGTGATGGTTATTCTATATTGCCCCAAGATATTTAAAAACTCATCCAAACGCCGGATTTAAACCATACAGAATACCTCGGAGGATAATTGAAAGGGAAAAAAGGAGAAAGAAAAGTAAAAACGCATAAAAAAAAGGGAAAAATCAACTGCAACAGGTCCTGGAAGAGTGGGCTCTACTGAATCTAACGTCACAGCAAATTTAGTTCCTTCTATGAAAACAAAGCCTCTGTGGAGTTGTAAAAACAAGGCGGGCCTACAGACCATTAAACATGACTAATCTAACCTAACATTGCAATGAAAAGGTAAATAAAATTCGTTATAACGTTGCCAACTGGATGGTAATAAACAAGAAAGTGTGGATGGAAATTGTTAGCCAAGCTGTGTGTGTACTACTTAAAGGGTAATATGTGTGATTTTATATAAAATGTTTGCTAGAGCAGGAATCATTATTAAAGTGTAATCAAAGTGCGGTCTTACTGAGAATCTGAAATGAAACCAAGTTGCCTGTAATTGATCTTAAATTATTTATTACCAACTAGACATGGATAACGAGACAGAAAGATGTGCAGTTGCTGAAAAAAAAAATTGAGAAAAGTTGCCAGAGAAGAACAAATAAGGAAATTGGAGGGCTGTCCAAGGACATAAACGGGAGTCATAAACGCGAGTCATAAGCGCGTAAAGGATAGAAGGGATGGGACATATATGTTGCCAACTGAAAGGAAATGGCAATAAAGAAGAATCTGTGGAAAGAGATCATTAACCAAGTCAGTCTCATTGAGCATTTGAAATATAAGACGGGTAGAATCTCTCTAAATCGAATCGTTTAAATCCGCTGTTGTGTTCATTTACCGGCGATCTCATTGTTACTCGACAAGGCAAAAGCGTGCTACGTGGTCCGAATTTTTATAATTAGTTGTCGAATCTTAACGACATATGATCAGAGACCTTTTCCAAACGCCAAGTCGTATGTCGTTAACTCTTTCCTTAACTGACTAAATCAAAAATATAAAAATATACAGGAGTAACTTAACGTAATTAAACAATTTAAGTGCGGCTTAGGCCGGCCATATTATTTTCGTGTCGATCTCTTTGAGTTTCGGGGCTGCGCCTTTACCGTTGCCTTGGCGGGGGCTTTTTTGGTAGACGGTGCCGCCGCAGCCTGTTTGGCTCCCGATTTTACATCTGCAAATACAATTTTCTTAATAACCTACCTAAAAAAACGAACAGATTTATATTTATGATGTAGAATTTAGATGAGACAACCACAAATCTATTCACAAATACAAATGCTGTTTGACGGTTTATCGATGCATGCAAGCTGATGCTTCCATTACCTCTACGCTTTAAGTTCTAAACTTAACTTCTGCCACTCAGACAGATATTTCTACAAATGGTTCGTGTATACCAGGGGTGGCGGTTAATGGTTCTTATTTTTTTCTTAAAAAAAAAAAAAAACAATTAATTTGGGAGAAAGTTAAGAAAGCGTTTATTGAAAGTATGCGCCATCGCTAGCTGCACATCTTTACCATCTATCTAACAAGTTGTGGATGCCCGCCCAGAAAAAACCATTCATCTTTTCAGATGGTCCAGTCCTTAAGTCATTTTTTGACATCTCCGTAATTGTTGAGCGTTTCATGAAAAGTGCGTGAGACATCGATCAAAACAAGTGGCAGTCGGAGGTGGCCAGGTCTGGTGTGTACGGCGGGTGGAGCAGGAGCGAGTGGGTACGGAAAATGGAGAGCTATGTTTGACAGGGCGTTGTCGTGCTGCAAAATAACTTTTCCGTGACTTGTAGCCCACACGGTTCAAATTGATCATTTGTTGTCGGTAGCGAACGGTATTAACTGTTTCACATGGTGTCAGAAGTTCTCATGGTACCCGACATCTTTCTGATCCCACCAAATTCACAGCATTGTCTTCATTCCAAAGTGTTTCGGTCTTCCAGTCGATGTTGACGGTTGCCCTGGGTCAACCCATGATTTTCTGCATTTTGGGTTCTCGAAATATGTCCATTTTTCGTCCCCGGTCACGATCCGATAAAAAGTCTTTGTTTCATGCCGACAAAATAAAACTTCGCACACCGCTTTTCCATCTGTCTGTCGTTCAGCTGTCGTGGTACTCATTTTTCTGCGTTCTGGATCATTCCCATGGCATGCAGACGATCACAAATGGTTCGGCGACATACATTTAACCGCTCCGTCATTTATTGTTGAGTTTGCATATTATCTCATTCCAACAATTCTTGAAATTCGGTATCTTAAATTTTTTTTGAAAGATACTGTCATAGTAACAAAATGACATTAGACTGCGAACCGACCCTTGTTAACAGCGCTATCTCTTAAAAAATAATAATAAGAATTATTAACCGCCACATCTGGTAAGATATGAAAAAACGTATTTCTTGAAATAATCTCATTCTCGGAGGAAATAAAATAGGGGAAATTAAATTTAGCACCTGCAAACTACCAACATCAACAACAAACTCAAAGAGATTTACCACCAAACTCCAAATCCCTTGTTTTTATTTCCAAGCGCGCGTTTCGCTAACCATGTCGGCATCACCAATGAGACAAATTAAAAACAAGCGATTTTGTGTTTAGTGCTAAATCTATTTCAGTATAGTGTTTCACACCAAAGGTTTGAATAGAGGAACTGATCTACTCACGTCAAAACAAAACACGAAAATTTACCCTTTGTGAGAAATAAATTCCACTTACTTTTGTTAATGCTGCTGCTTGAACTCGGTTTAGCAGCGGTCTTTCTTCCGATTTTAGCCAGCACTTTTGCCTTCTTCTGGTCGACGACGGAAGTTGTTTTGGCAAGTACCTTGGATTTGCTTCTGGACGTCAACCTAGAGGGATAAAACACATCGATGTCGACAAGAAAACGAGGAAGAGTGGACAATATTACCTGCTGGAGCTGACGGGCTTCTTGACTTCGATTTTAACCGGCGCCCGTTTGGCAGCAGTTTTCTTCACTGGCACAGTTTTCTTCGCCGTTTTCACGTCTTCGACTATTTTTCTAACCTTCGCTTTTGCGGGGCTCTTCTTGACAACCTCTCGCTTCGAGGCCGCCGATTTTGCACGTCTCTGACTAGCTTTCCTTTTCCTCGCGTTGCGTTTCTTCAACTGATCCTCGTCTTTGTATAGCGACAAATCCACTGCAAGAGATGATATCACAATGAATATAAAGTTTACTTTAACAGAAATGTTCACATACAACCATCTGGATGTTCTTCTGTTAAAGATGGCGAACTCACTTCCCCCTTTTCAACGGCCAAAGATCTCTTTAGTATGCTTTCGGTTCGTTCTTTTTCAGACGGGGGTAATCTAAACTTTCCCTTTTCCACTCTGCTTAAACTCAGGTTCGTCAAGATACAATCAAAATCTAAAACAAAATCAACGATGCTGAAGAAAAAAGCGGTTTTTTGCGCCGAACAACTGCAAGTTACCCAAACTCAAAGAGATTTCTAATTTTCTTGACGCGCGTTTCGCTAATCATCATCAGGAGATGGAACATGAAGCAATTTAAAAAGGAGATTCACTCTAAGATGTATTTTGGGGTTTTGTGGTAAATCTCAGCGAGTTTAGCGTTTCACACGAAAAATTCTAGTGGAAGGATTGATCTGCAAGTTACCTGTTAAATCGTAAAAGTCCGGAGCATAAATTTCCCCAGTTTTGTCATTCTTGTCCAACGACAACCAACGAATTTTAATCTTCGAGGAGCTTTTGTAAATATTTTGCACAGCTTGGCATAAATAGAAACTTCCCTCTGCATTTCTCACCGCCAGGAATTCGTTTCTGTTGCGGAAAAAAAATCAAAATTATATTAATGAAATCATCAAATCAACACAAAATCATTTCATTACAAGAAGCTGAGGAATACTGAATGTCTTAACTTAATATTCGCTGTTATTTATACATTCTGCAAAATGTCACAATCCGCAATGTCTGAATCGCTGAAACCACTCTTTAGATATTTGTCTGATGAAGATACAGTAAGACCCGCTTAACACTGTTTCAGTATCAGGCGATGGTATCGGGAGTTCCCGAAATCCAAAGGATTCAAAGAAACTGCGCACGATTTTGTTACTTTGATAGTCGCATAGCATAGTAGTACGAAAGTGTGTTTGCTGCATCACAGTCGATTTATTCGGTCATCAACGTTATTGTGTGTAAAGGTATAAACATATTTCATTTTATAGTGATAAATATGGCAATTTTTAGTTTTTACAATGGGTGATTGCAGTAAAGTAAAGAAAATTACAGTAAAGCTGAATTTCCAGCGAAATTAAAAGCAATCATTCAATGAGGGAATTCTCCTGCTGAATTACTTTTCAATTTTGAGGAAACAAGTCTTTTCTGCAAGAGAATATCAAAACGTACATTTTTATACAGTGAAGATAAGCGAGCACCAGGATTTAAAGCTGTAAAAGATCGTTCAACTGTTCTATTGGGCTAAAAATGCTAATGGAGACTTTAAATTAAAACTACTACTTGTTTATCACTCCAAAACCCCAAGAGCAATAAAAGGAATTTCAAACTCATCTTTACCAGTAAATTGGAAGTTTAATAAATAATTTAATCTTGAAAATTTTTGGGAATTAGTTTACCGAACATTTTTGCCCGTCTGTTAAACGCTACTACGAAGTTAAAAAAACCATAACCGAGAAGCTTTATGTTTGATTGATAATGCTCCAAGCCCCGCAACGCATTTGTCCGGCTTAACAACACGCATCCCAGTAGAAGTGGTTTTCACTGCGCCAAAAACAACGAATTAATTCAACCAATGGATCAACAAAACAGGAAAATGCAAAACAATATTAGATGACTACTTCACTAAAAAACAAAAGATGTCATGAGGAGACTGAGAAATTTTTGAAAAGAGTATAGAAGAATGTATGGCCGGAGATAAGCAAGGATGTTGAGAACACACAAGAGAATTTGTTGTAATGTTGACGAAACTGTCAAGCCAGCTAATGAAACAATAAAAATTAGAAAATAAAACAAAAAAGTTGATATTTTTTTTATTCTCTGTTCTGTTACACATATCCCCATTATTTTTGTGTTAAGATGACATCCTTTAACGCTGGACCTTCTGAATCTTTTCCCGCTGTAAGCAAGTAAAGCAGACTACTCACTTCCTGCATTCTGTCCTAAAGTCTAAACTTATACAGAGAAAATCGAAAGTTAGGATTTATAAAACACCCATTCAGTAGTGTCTTACGACTGCGAGACGTGGACAAAGAAAGCAGTATTTGAACATAGAACACTCAGAAGAATTTCTGAGCAAGCTTACAAAGATCTACATAATGTAGACTATGTGAGAGTTCAGCCACTCAGATGAAAAGGACGCGTGGCGAGAATATCGGAGAGCCCAATCAAAAAGAGACGACTAAAGGGGAACAAAGAGAGGTGGCAGGATAAAAGAAAAAAATGTAACATCCAGGAAGAAAAGAAGAAATTGGATTAGTATAACAATTTTAATAAGCTGTCGCATTTCGCACAAATTATAACAAAACATGAGAGTTGAATATAAAAAACTTACCTGTAAAATACAATTAGTTTATCATCAGTAGTTCTTGGAGTGGAAGAACTGATTTTGGAAATGAGCTCCATCTCCGGCAGGGGACTCTGATATGGTTGCGTCCTAATCCTTTGCCTCTTGGTCTTGCTAGTACCGGGTGATTTTTGAAGTGGTGTTTTCGGTTCTTTGGGCGATTTCTCATCCGATTTGTTTAGAGTTTTACTCCTTGCATTTTTCGGTGTAACGGCGATGTTGGTAGAGACAACTGGACTTTGCTTGGGTTGAGAGATTTCCTTCGCCGGACTCTGAAATTGGTGTTAATCACATTCCGTTCCTGTTTAATTTAAGACCAGAATACCTGTTCAGAAAGTGCCGTTGTTTCGTCGGGCTTTAAATTCTCTTCGGTTTTTGCTTCACTTACGTGCTCCAACGGTTTTGTTAGATTTTCAGGCTAAAACACCAATCCAAATAACACAAGTATAATAACTTTTACAAATCACCTACCTCACTAGAGGACGTCGACTTAGTCTCGAGTACTTCAGACTGATCCGCATCCTTCTCGGTGGATTTAGGAGATTTCTCTGTTTCCTGCGTCGGTACAAAAGTAATTTTGTCATTTTCGTCTAAACTAACAGCAGATGCGTTTACGGAAACTGATGGTTCACTCGAAGATTCAACCGGTGATGTTTTGGATGTTGGTGGTGGCGTCACGGTTTGTGCTTCTACTACATCAGCAGGCTGCGATATCGACGATTTTTCTGATTGTTCGTGCTAGAACCCACAATATTGATGGATGCCCGTTCGACAAAGCTCGATAACAAATATATTACCTGTGGGACAACTGAAGGCTGCAAGGCTATTTTTTCTTTCGTCCCCACGGTAAAACTGTCTTGACTATCTGTTTTCAAGGGTGATTTTGCTTCAGAAGTACCGTTTGAGTGAACCTTTTCCGCTTGTGCCGTAGAGTTTTGAGATGCAGTATTAACAGATGATTGAGAGTGAGTTGTAGAAGGAACATTCTGATTCAATGAGGAAAAGACATTTTGCTAAAGAAAATACAATACGTGTTCTTCAAGGTTGTAGGGAAAAAATATTTTATTAGATTTACTGCGTATGTTACTCAATAACAACAAAATCTATATATCTAAAATCAACTCACATTTTGCTGATGGGAAAGATTGGTTTGATAATTGGTGGTAAAATTCGCTGCGTTCTTCTGCGGACTGTAACCCTGCCCAGCGGCCGTGGCGCTGGGATTGGCGATCGGATGATTGCTGGCGGGAATCTGTCCCATATTCTGATTGGTAAAGTGTCCCGATGTATTGGGTACATTCAAAGAGTAGTGGTGTTGCTGGTTCTGGTGATTGTGAGCAACATTTGTATTGGTATGCATATTACCCTGAAATATTTTTGGTTTCGTTTATCTAAATTTGCTACAATGATATTAACTTTTGCATTAACAATTAAATAATGTTTAACAAATTTGCAAAAATACTGCCATCTACTGGCAATAGTTTAACTAAAATTTTTAAAAACACTGATATCTATTGGCAATAATTTAAGTTATAATATATATTTCTATATTCATTAATCATATTCTAGTTAAATATGTTGAAATTTGGTGTGATTATTATTACATTTTTAAAACAAAGTGTATGAACCCTTATAAGAATGAAAGAGCAAAATTTGGAAAACATAATAATACCATTAATGTTGTTTATCTTGGTGTCTTGGATGATAGATGAACTTGTAAGCGTTCGTTTACATCTTTTAAAATGATTATTTTAAAAATAGAATTTCGTATAGCTACATTAATTATGAGTACAACTAATATATCAATGCATATCTCAGTAGGAGGCATCAAAGCATGACATGGTTGAAAAACATTGTAATCAGCCTGACAATAAGAAAATGGTAAGAAAATCAAATATAATGTATACAGACTTACCAAACTTTGAGGTACATGTGTGGGCTGATTATATGATGCAGTTCCTTGAGGATGCATACTTTTGTTTACTTGGTTAGCAGCAGCAGGATTTGGAGTTGCTGTCAAAGGTTTAACAGCTGAGCTCATAATTTTTCTTTCCACTTAGGAATCTAGCAAACAATTACACAAAACAAATATTACTATTCAAGTACACTTGTAAATATCTTAATTCAATGTTCTAGTTACATATATCACTATAAGTAGTTTTTGAGATGATAAACTATGTAAACAAAAACTATATTAAGCATTTCACGATATTTATCGGTGAGTATTAATAACCAAGCAATTTGAATTCATATAAAGCGATGATGAGGTGAGATGCGTGCCACAGGACGCCAATGTTACAGCCTTGGACAAGCCTGAAGTAAATCATCAAAAAAACAATCACGAAACCGAAAGATTTTGATTGCAAATTTAAAGAAATCCCAAGCAATTAGTAAAAACGAGTAATGACAAAAGCGGTCGCGGTTCAGTGGGAGTTTTGGGCAGGGGAGGATTTCTCATTTCGCCACACTCGCTACCGGTTTCTATAGTGTTGGTAAATATCGTAATCGCTGCTTGATAATACACATCTCCATTTAATCTTGTCGGATAAGACAAAAACATAATGAAAGTAGAGCCACACAACAACAAAAAAAAGTATTTTACCATAATCTTAGATTAGAATGAAAATAAACAGCTTGGAGAGGTGGAAAAAGCCAGCGTTGCATGCACGAACCGCTAAATGCTATGCTGTCAGAGTAATAAATAGGTTATTAACATACCAATTGTTAACATTATCCAACTATAAATCTCTTTAGCACAAACAAAATTCCACAAATCCACTTATGGCGTCCAAGAGGACCACGAACTACCTCCAACAAATAGGGAATGTTGTTTCGGCTTGTCGACCATTCATCAATATAGGTATCTCACTTCCACTCATTGCAATTTGACATCAGGCTTGATCTTCCATCTCAATTTAGAAAGCTTCGGGATATTAAGGTAGATCTACAGTGTGCGTGTTGATAATAAAAAAAAATTAAAATTGAAATATTCACATAACATTGAAAAAATCCATAAATTTACTTGGAGATAATAAAAAGTACGTTTATTGCAATGAATATTAAAACCTTTTATGTTTTTTGACCATAAAATAACCAGATATGCCATCTCTTGGTTGTGTTGGTCCCTATTTGATGGAAATTCATTATAAATGTATTCGATTTTATTAAGTATAATACAATAAAATATATAATAAACTTCCGATGAAGTGGAATTTTTAACAAAATATCTTATATTAAACAATTATGTGAACTTATCTTAACAGGTTAGGAAATACTATTGGTGGCAAACCAAAATGGAGGGGATGTGCTATCTGTCAAGGCAGAGAAAGAAAATAATTTACAAATTTTACTTTAGGTTTGTGTTCAGTGGCGTAAGAGAAACGGTGGGGGGAAATTAGAAAAGTAATGGGTTTTTTTCTGGTCGTATTTTATGTAAGCTTAGTATTGTTGCAAGTAAATAATTTGGCGTTACTGAGTACTATTAATAAGGGCCGCTAATGTATTACACCCGTAAAACACTAAAGTCATTATTGAATTATTGAACTTTTTCAACTAAATGAAGAATGAACTTGTGGAGAAAAATGAATTTCACCATGATCCCCAACAAACGACCGAAAGTGTGAAGATGCTATCATCTTTAAATACAACAAATAATGACAAAATTGGAAATACTGATTTGAGGTAGGGGTCTAACCACTCGTATATTTATCTTTGAATTAATTGTTTTATATTTTCTCACCTTTAACGCAATGTTTGCTGACGAATTAAATATATTTAGTTAATGGGGATTATTACAGCGTGCAGAAAAATTTCTGCTACATGATATATAATATTCACATTAAAACATTGCCCATTTTTGTATATAATGTTGCCAGATCGTCGAGCCCCTCTTCAAGCCCTAGAAACAGTCCCCGTCCGAGTCCAAGGCCACAGAGCAGGCAGGATCATTCTAAACCAGAGCCGTTTTTAAGTGCAAGTTGCAATAATAAAGAGCAACAATCCTTTAAGCACGAAGGATCTCCTTCGGTAAAGTATTTCTGCATTAACTGTAGTGGTTTATTGGTTTTTCTAAAAAATATACATCGCCAATAGAGTCAAGAAAGTTCCACCAGTCGACTGAGTACAGCCAGCAATCCAGAACAGTCCTATCAAAGTGATGCAAAACTTGATGCTAATTTAATAAGAGACAAGAAAGATAAAGATAATAGAGGAAAGAAAAAATCTTCATGGTTCAACTCCCTTTACCCCACATACAAATCGCGTTCTGAAGATTTCAAGAAAATATTTATAGACGTTCCTGGTGATGAGAGATTGGTTGTAGGTGAGTAATATTGTTTTCTGTTATATTCACATTGTTAGAAGGGCATGAAGGTGATTAAGGATCATAAATGCATTCAAATTATTTTCAATGACATATTTACATACCATAATTGTCAGCTGTAATATGTAGTGTGATGAATATTAAGTTTGTTTTGTGATTTGATTGTCAGCCTAAGTTAATTTGATTGTCGGCAAAAGTAAGGTTAATGTAACTATTTGAGTAGACAATTTTGTAAATTTCTGCAGTAAATGTAGTAATGCAGTAGATGTAGTCACCTCTGTAATTTCTGCGGTGGGCAGTCCTGTCTTGTGGTACTCCAGATTGAATGGAGTAAAGATCAGTATATTCATGTTGATGCCTGATTATTTATTTCATTTCTGATTATTCATTTCTCATTTCTGATTCATAACTGATTATTAGAGTCTTTTGAATAAAGAGAAAATAATGTAAGATACAGGGTGGGACAAGTGACAAAGACAACTTTTAAGCTTGTATACTGCACTGCTATCAAATCCAAACTGTCACAAATAGCATCATTTATACTGTCTCAGTGTAAATGGTAGGTAATAATATATTAAATATTTGTATTTGTTTATGTAATTTAATACATTTATTTTTTGACTATTTTTATATATTTATTAGTAAACAAAAATGTCTTAAATAAAAAGGCAAACTTTCAAAAATTTCAGAATTGAAAATATCCCATTCAATTTTAATTGTGTTACTTGTACATACATTGCCAAGGTGAAATTTGTCGTGGTTTTTTTTAAACATGCAATTTATTTAAATTTTCATTGCCTTTGTTTTCAAACATTTCAAATGTGAACTATGCAAGTGCAATTTCATCAACTAGCAATATCATAAAGACACACTATTTTTACCACATCTGAAGCGATTGTTTCAAAGAAGAGTTGGAATGGTATTACTTAAGGAGCTCCCCCTATTCGACATTTCAGATTACTCCTGCGCCCTCCAAAAGGAAATTTTAGTACAGGGACGACTGTATGTAACCCAAAATTACCTGTGTTTCTACGCGAACATTTTCGGATGGGAAACGAATCTGACTTTGAAATGGAAAGACGTCGCCGCCATCACCAAAGAGAAAACCGCCTTAGTGATACCGAACGCAGTATTAATATGTACCAAAGCAGAAAAGTATTTCTTCACCAGTCTGGTGCAGAGGGACAAGACTTATTTGATGTTGTTTCGCATTTGGCAGAATGCCCTTATGGACCAGCCGATGACTTCTCAGGAAATGTGGCAATGGGTGAGTATCAGTACTTCAAAACCATTCACTAATTCTTCCTGCGGTACTACATACGGATCAATCTCCACGACCCCTTGCCAGTTTTAGATATGTAGTAGTTCTTTTTACATTCTTCAATCGCTCTCCTCTTTTTCAAACCTAACCCTCTCCACGTGGTTTGGGTTCTATCTACCCCAAGATGTAGCGTAGCGACGATGTAGCGACTAGGGAATTTAGCAAGCGTATGCTCGTTTAGGGCACGTACTCGGCAACTAGTTTAGAAATTATGGATAATGGCAGGAAAATTAAAACGGTTTTGGCCCTTGGAGCTTACTGGAGTAATTAGTATGGCTTTAAGGCTGGAAAGTTTGGAGACCCCTGGTTTAGACTATTCAAAAGTGGTGGTTTCGACTTAAAAGACAAAGAACGCTCAGGTCAACCGAAAAATGTTGAGTTGCAAACATTGATGCTGAATTGCAAGCACAGGTTGAATAAATCATTTTTTACCTTTCTCCCAAATTAACTCAATTATTACCCGCCACACTTGGTATACCTGATCCTTCAATTTCCATTATTATTCACAGCACAAAATACACTTCTGAGTACACTTCATTCGGACACTGCAAGCATTTCATTTGTTTTCTTTGCGACTATTGTCGACTCGATATCAGTCAATGAGTTTCTGTTTGCGATCGCAACTGAGGACATTTTAATTAGCGATATTTCAATTATGAAAATGAACAGTAGATAGAATCAAAGGTAAAAGCGATATTGAAACTCTTATCATCAGTTGTTATCGCGTAACGGGAATTCGCTCACTTTCACATTTCACATTTAGTTTTGGGTAATTGTTTTTTAGGTTCACCATTGTTACGGAAGTGAACTGGGCCTGACTAGTGACGACGAAGATTATATCTCCCCCACCAACATAGAAGAAGACAAAATATCCTCCCGGTTATCGGTCGAGTCATTTTCTGAAGTAAGTAGACGTGATGGACGGTGACTGATCATTATTCACAGATTTAATCAGTTTATTCTAGTGAGATATATTTATGAAACGTCATGATAACTGACAATATTTCGATTGTTATGAAGTTTAATGTTTGTTTTTTGTAAGTTTAATAATGCGGACACACTTAAAAAATTGTTTATCTTTACATATTCCGATCGTTTATCGACAAAAATAATTTCACCATCAATCATCATTCGTTTGGCTTTTTTTAATAACGTGATTGGAAGAACGGTGTATTGGAGCTCCGTTACGCTGGAACCCGCATTAAAGAATATTCGATTTTTTTTTCTATATTTTTTGCCTACAAACGAGCCTAATAAATGTAGTATAGTTAATTTTTTTGTAGTGCCAGTAATTATACAGTCAAAACAAGACAGTAAATATTGATAATAATTCGAAAAATATCAATTAAATTAGTGCTAAATTGTTTGTTGTGTATTGTAGTCACACAAGATTTTTTTTACTCTACTAACAAGAGTTTAACAGTCACTACAAATATACGCGTACCACTACAAACATTTATATCATTTGTAGTTTCTGGGTTAGGGTCGTTTTTTTCGACAATTTCGTTATTCTCGATTTTATCCAATATTTATTTATATGATAGAGTTAAAAAAAAATATTCTTGTGACTACAATAAACTGCAAACAAATTAGCACTAATTTAATTTCTATTTTTCGTATTATTATCAATATTTACTGCCTTGAACAATATCTATTATTTTTCCTGTATAATTGCTGACACTACAAAATAATGAACTATACCACATTTAGTAACATCGTTTGTAGGCAAAAATAATAAGCAAAAAAATCTAGTATTTTCAATACGGGTTCCAGAGTAATGGAGCTGTGTATTGGTCGTGATCCCGAAGCGAATAAAACCAATAATGGCCACCAAAATAGTGGCCGACTTTAATAAAATAATATTTCTCTGGTTTTTGCTAAAATATCTTGTGGTTCGTAAGTTAGTTCAGGGTAGGGTACCGCAGGACTTCAGACGACTCCAACCTCCACGAAAGCATATTGCGGAGAGGGATCACGAATGTCTTGAACTCCAAATTCAAACTGCAATATTTTCCAACGCCATGGAAACAAATCTTTTAATGGTGGTTCCCAGAAAGGGTGAGCTTTGTTTTATAGAGGGGCATATTTTATGTGGAACCGTCCTGTTGGAACCACGTCTCCTCCTAAATAGTCTTCATTAATACCGCTAGCCGCAGCTCGTTCGGTTGGGCGATTAAGTGCACCATAAAATGTTTGTGTGTGCTTTATAAGTTTAGCCCACGGTGTACTGATTTTGATAATAATATTTTAATAATGGATCTTCTAGCCAACAATTATGAAATTTCTGATGATACTGAGGCTTAGTAAACGCCATAGTTTTACCTCTAAAGAAGCACCAGCTGCTAAAAAAAAATTCCCCACTAGAGGAAACTTAATTTCACTAGTTTAAGTGGTAAAACCACTAAGTTGACCACTCTGGCCGTATGCATGCAAACTCACAGTTTGTTTTACAGCGACCCCTATCGGACACACTAAAAAACCACCCTTTATAGAGGTAGACCTATTTTTATTCATGATCTCACCTTAGCGTGCTGTTGATGTTTTATGATGGTATTTTATTTTGGGTGATTCGTTTATTAATGTCCAGTGAGTAAGATGGAGACTCATTTACATTGATATGGCTTTTCCACTGCAGAAATGCTTTTGCAAAAGTAACGTCTATGCCATCTTGAAGAATATTCCGTCCTGAACTTCTGTCAGTGATTTTGATCGTTTTAAATCTTGAACTATTGGGCATCTGGAAACGTCAAATAGAGGATAGTTGTCGATTCGATTCTCTAGAAATTCTGTATGAAGAATTCACTTGAAGAATCGGCGTATTCAAGATAAGTTATTCAGAGTCTAAGATTCGGATACTTATGGAATAGGAAGTTCGTCACTATGTGTACGGTGGTAAATTTGGGACTAACTCAAATAATTATTCATTATAGTACTTCTGAAGGCCAGCTGAGGCTCAGCTAATTTTTCACGTTTACTTTTTAAATATCTTTTTTTTTTACTTTATCTTTTAAACTAAAATAGATTTACCACTAAACACCAGATCAACTTTTTTAAAACTTGACGCGCGTTTCTCCATCCACATTAAACCATCTCCTGATGATGGTTTGCGAAACGCTCATCAAGAAGTTAGAAAACAGTGATTTGGTGGTTAATCTCTAAGAGTTTATGTTCCACACCAAAACTTCTAATAGGAGAATTGAATTATCTCTTAGTTGAATCTGTGTATAGGTGGAGAGCACGCCCGCATTAGATAATGCAATGGAGCAGGTGCTGCCTGAAGAGAAAATGAGCGACTCCAAATATTCCCCCCAGTCCGCCATTCCGGATCATTCTGTTCTGGTGTCGAGTGACCACGGCGATCATTCTGATTCTGACGACGACAGACCTCTCACTATGAAGTACGTTGCGAATAAAAACGCGCGATTTGCACTAGAGCTGACGAATGTCTGTCTGTCGACAGGGAGGACCTGGACAACAATGTGGAATGTACGGCTTCGCACGATGGTCGTATGCTGGTAAACGAAGAATACCCTATCCACATCGATCAGTTGTTCACGTTACTTTTCACTTCTTCCAAATTTTTCCTGGACTTCCACGCCTCGAGAAAAACCACCGACTTGATCCAGACACCCTGGACCCACAATCCAATCGACAACAGTAAGAGCCGCACCGTCAACCTGACGATGTCCCTGGGACAAGCGGTGGGCCCCAAGACGTGTCAGGTCACCGAAAAGCACGTCGGTATCTTTATCGATTTGGAAGGCTTGACGTTGAGAACGTTTTCGTTTTCAGACCATGCTGCCTTGCAGTAAAGCAGGAAGTCTTTATGCAGTCGATGTGGAAACGGTGAATGCCGGCATACCGTACGCAGATAGTTTTATCGTCATGGTGCACTACTGTTTGAAAAAAGTGTCCGAAACGCACAGCTCCTTGTTCGTCACCTCTCACATCAAGTACAAGAAAAACGTCTGGAGTTTCGTAAAAGGTAGGAATTGTTCTTAATCAGTCTAGCTATGAACTCTATGTAACTAAACTCAAAGACGTTAAGTATCATCGTCAGGAGATGATTCAGTTTAATCCTAAAGCTAAACTGTCGGGTTTACCAGAAAGTCTCGCGAACAGCGACACTCCTGTGAAGAATAAATCGAGCATTTTATATTCTCTAATTCTATCGTATAGACATTACAAATTGTGACTAGATTAAATCTATCTAACAATATTTTTCTTTTATCTAAACTAAAACTTATCTTTATCTTAGTCTGTTTGGTAGATATATGTCCAGCGACGTGATCCACAATACACTAATCACTCTTTTCATGTGGTTGATACACGCACAGAATAAATTCCGGGCGCCCTTCATTGTCACTACACTAATTCGAACGGTTTCAGTATCTTCCGAATAAGCCGCCGAATAGCCTCTCCATCCTCTTCCGGTATTTGTTTGCAAACCCCTTGATCTCATCTTTGACCACAGGCACTTTCAGGTCTCAATGGATGTCTTTATTTCGGATGTACCACGGGGCATTGACAATACTGCGAAGTACTTTATTTTGGAAAGTCTGAATGACTTATTAGATTTCTTGGTGCATCCCAAAAGCTGGATGCCATAAGTCCATATAGGCTTCAGAATTTGCTTATAAAGAAGCAGTTTACTATATATTGATAACACAGAGTGGCTGCCTAATAGCTAATACATTTTCCATCTTAGCTTGGCATCCAGAGTCATGCCCAGGTACCCAGTTTATATTTGGCTCAATTCTCTGTTCAAGCTCGGTTCGAAATCCGTCCCAATTAGTTTTCCCGTTAGTAAAATACAGGGGCTGTTGCTTGATGATTGCGTACTCAGTAAGAGCACAATTGCTGAGTGCTCAGATGCTAAGTCAAAGCTTTCTTCAATGCTGACATATGAGCATGCACTGTTCCGCAGCACGAAGAAGTCGACTAAGTTTGGCACTTTATTTCTCTCCGTGGGCAAGTACGTTGGTTTGCCTGTTGATTAAATCCTTTTTGTTTAAATCCTTTGTCAAAATTTTATGAATCATGCTTTTGGTCGTAATTAATTCCTCCGCTATCCATCTCACAGTCGAATTCGCATCGTAGGTGATCATTTGACGTACTTTTTCTGATACACTTGTACGAGAAAAAGCAATCATTACCGTAAACTTTTTCATCAATTCAAATGTTTCTGTAAAAGTTTTACCAAGCTTAAAACCACATTTAAGATTAATTCTTTGTTTCATCAGTATTGTACAAGTGTTAATCCGTTGATAGATTCTAATGATGGCGGTCTCGTTTACTAGAGGAGATACAGCTCTCAGATTGTGTATTGTTTCAATATATGCCGCTGGTGGTTTTCTTTAAATTTATAAAACTCCGTTATTTTTCCGACATATTGTGTAGTTTAGCTTTAGAATATTTGAGTTTAATGTTTCACACTAAAGATTCTGACAGAATAATTGACCTGTAATAAATATTTCGCTGCAGGAATGATAGAAAGAAACGTATGGTCCGGTCTGGAAGATTTTTTTTCGAAACTGAAAGAAGCCCTGCAGGCAGAAGGCGAGGAGAATATACCGGAGCAAAGGCGAAAGTCCAGACGAAAACGTAGGCTGCATACTTTACCAAAGTACAGCCTTGAGGATATTAGATTAAGTGAGTTGGGAACAAGACCGCTTTCAAACCGGAACATTATCATAAAACGTTGTTTCAGATATACCTAGGAAAAAATTGTCGCACTCTGGTGGTATCTTTACCACTGACGTTTGCACCGCAATCATCTTTGGGGTGCTTTTATTGTTACTAGTTATCAATGTAATGCTGTATTTTAAATTGTGGTCCTTAGAGGAGGTATCTCCAGGAAATTTCTTTAATCCACGTGTTTTGCAGTAAGTCTTTTCATTTACTGGCACATATTGCAAAGAAAAAGGTTTTAAAATATCGAATTTCACTGCGTAGATGCATTTTTTGTCACAAAACATACAATTTTCAGAAATCCTCCCAAAACACATGATGACTGGATAAAACTTTTGCAACAGCAGGAAAACCTACATAGCGTCGAAGCACAAAAATGGCAGAGGATATTAAAGAACGCAGTGGAGCTGTTACGACAAGTAAGTTCTACCCACGCCATGCCAAAATGTGCCAATGTGAATTATTTCACCTTCTCATTGTCGATACCTTTTTAGTTTTGTGTTTTTGCCTGCTTCAGATTCATGATGAGTACTGAAACACACTGATAAAACAGTTATATCAACAGTATTTTGTTTCAGGCAGAAGAGTCATTAAATGAATTGCAAAGGTCCATTCAGCCCAGTTTTTTCAGTAAGGTTGTGTCCTCTGCATCAGGTGAACTTCCAGATGTGGAACAACCAAATTCCGATTTATAGACAAAAAAAATAGGTCAAACCAAAGTTTGAAGGTGGTTATAGAGTAGGGTAATAGAAAAAAAACCTTGATCAGATCAGTTTGGTGCTCAATTAGTAGTTGATTAGCATGTTATTGCTTATTATATTTACTCATACACTTACTCATCTTCAAATATCCTGAGGTGTTTTTAGGTATTTTACTGCATTTAATTCAGTAAACAAGTCAAATTAGGATCTTTAGAGCTTATTTGTTGTTAAAAGAGAACACAGCATTTAAAGAAGTATTCCTTTTTGCATTAGCATGCATTTTTCCTAAATTTAAGTATTAACTTGTTGCTTGGTGTTGGCTTTTAAAAAACTAGATAAGAAAGTAAAACCTCTCCTAGATATTTAATAAGTTTTGGAAAGAGAGTACATACTATTTTATTCAATATTCACTATCTGGATGTTGCCTTTTGCAATGTCTGAATCACTTTTTCTATAAAAATTCAGTAAAATACCCAGGTTTTTATGTCAATGGCGCACTGTGTTACTATTTTAGTATATACTTTATAAGTTCCTTTATTATTACAATAAATAGGTGATGAATGTTTCATTTTATTTTAAATATTTAACTTTAATAGCTGTTGTATAGACAAAAAATTAATTTTTCCAAGAGGTATAATGACTTCTCACTCTATGATTTATACTAATATGGAAAGGTAAGTTTAATTTCCTAAATTATTGTATAAGGTATATAGTAATAAAAACATATCAAATATTATTATTCACCTTTGTAAATATATTGATAAAAAAATATGACAGAAAAGAAGCTTAGGCCTATCGGCCACAATCAAATTAAGAAAAGGATTTTTTTATATGTATTATCATATATAATTTTATATATGTGTATTATATATATATATACATATATATATATATAAATATTAACTGCATTCGAAATTATAAAAGGAATAGTCAATTGGGACAAAATTACCCAGTTAAAATACTGTGTCAGCATACAAATTAAATTTTTCCAGAGGCATAGCAAATTCTTCCTATCACAAGTAATGACATTTGTACCAAAATTGGCCGGTTCACTCGCTTAAAAAAGGTTTAAAAGCTACAATGAAAAATTCATTCATACCTCCTAATTATTATACTAAATCTCCAATCTATTATATGAAAATTATAAATATGTCCTAATTACTCTAAATAAACGAAATGATAAAACTATATTTCAATGACAGAAAAGAAAATTAATTCTATCCGCCACAATCGTAATAAGAAGAAGAGAATGTTTATATGTCAATGCCAAACATGAAAAATTCGTCTTGTATTGACAGCAAGAAAGATTGGTTTTATACCCATATGGAAGGATAATAACAATTCACGTGAATAGTTCCTACGACTGATCGTTTTAATTAACTTCATTAGAACTAACAAAAAGAATGGCCGATTGGGATGAAATAAAGCGGTTAGCTGCCGATTTCCAGAAGGTCCAACTTAGCTCAACTACTCAAAGGTATTTTCACGAACATTTTAGAATTCAATGCATATTATTTAAGAGCTAATTGATTTATTTCAGATTATCGGAGAGGAACTGCGTGGAAATAATTTCATGGTTAATAGACAAGAGATTAATTGAATTAATATTTACTTGTGATGGCAAGGAATACCTCACTCCTTCCCAGCTAGTAACAGATATTCAAAATGAATTACATGTAGCAGGAGGTCGTATAAATCTTGTTGAGTTGGCTAAAATTATTAGTGTTGATTTGGCACATATCAATTCACACATTAATGAAGTGTTAAAAGGACAAAAGGATATTCACAATATCCTAGGACAACTGATTGATTCCACTTACATTAATAGAATTGCTGGTGAAATCAATGAAAAACTACAACAACAGGGACAAATTAATGTAGGTGATTTAACTCTTGCTTATGATTTGCCAGCTGATTTTCTGCAACAACAAGTGTTGGAGAAATATATTGGTAAACTAATATTTGGAAAACAAGACAAAAATGATGCCAAAATTTATTTTACTGAGGCTTTTATTGCTAGAAGCAAGTCTAAATTAAGGGGAGCTCTTATGGGTTTGACCAAACCCACAGCAGTTTCATCTATATTAAACCAAATTAACCTAAGTGAAAAATTATTCTTCTCATTGATCGACCAGAGTTATGCATTTGGTACTTTGAGTAGTAAACTTCCTGGAGCTCAATATGTTCCTAGTTGTTATTCTAGGTCTCAAGTAAGCATGTCACTTTTGAAAATATATCAATATTAAGTTCTAAAAATTCCTTTTTGTCAATCTAGGTGGAATGGGTGAATAATTTTTATAAACAAAATGGTTACCTTGAATATGATGCTCTGATTAGGATTGGTATTAATGATTACAGAACCTACTTAAAAAAGCAACTGCCCACAGAAGAATTTTTCTATTTGGATACTGCTGTTGTTTCAAAGAGAATATTAGATCGTATTGAAGCTGATATTGAAGAGTGTATTGCGAGTAAAAGTTATGTGGACTTGCAAAGTAATCTTCCATCAATTTTTTCATCAAAGGACATAGCAATTCTCTTAGAAAAAATATTAGTTGGGCAAAATAAGCAACAAACCATTATTATTGAAGATTTTATTCTAAGTAAATTATTTTTGGATAAGCTTTCAAGCTTATGTGATGAACTTGTTAAGGAGAAAGCAAAAACTACAGTGGAATCTGGCAAATATCAACAGTATGTTACAGACGTGTATGGTAAGATAAATCATAGCATTTAAATTGTGTTATTACATTTATCTTTGTTTATTTTTGCTTTTCAATTTTTAAGTAATTGGTTTGGTTTTTATATAAGAACTTTAAAAAATTTTCCAATGGTTCATCAAAATATTTTAGGGATTGACTGGATATGTTTTAGAGGTGGTATTTTCTAGAGTTCTCTTTTTAAAATGTTATTTATTACACTCTCTCTGAATAATCATTATTTTACAGAATTTTGTTTTATGCTGTTTAATTCTTGGTGTTAATCTATATTAGATAAAGGATTATTAGTCAGTTTATCTATAAAGCTGTGTATGAGAAGGTTTGTGCAAAATTTTAACACTATGTTTGTTTGGATCACTTTAAATTGTTAAATCCTGAAAGTTTATTGAGAGAGTTATTTTCTTCTAATTCAACTGTGAATTTGATATTTTCGTGAATTGAAATAACATGTTTTAAAAAGCAACTTAATTGCCAGCTAGTACTGACAAAACATGGGAATCTGTAGGAAACCAAAATAAACCCCAAAAAATGGAAGAGTTTGAGGAGAAAGTGGACAGAAAAGAAGAGAGACGGAAAAAGGCATCAGGTGGTAAAAGCGGTGGAGGTACCCAGGGCAGGGAGACAAAAACAAGATCCACAAAGAAACACACTCGAGGAGGTGCCTCCAGGAATGACGAAGACGACGATATCGATTTAGGCGAAGTTAAAAGGGTGTTTGAAGTCGTGAGTGAAGCTGATGTGAAAGGAGTTATTCAGGGATATTTGGAGGATGAAGGTCAGTTAATATTACATGTTGAAGTTACAAGTACAATATGAATTATACTTATAGGTTTAGATACTTTAATTGACCCCATAACAAGTTTCCTAACGCCAAAGTTAAACGAGCACGGTCTTCAAATCGCTTCGGAAATATTCCAAAGCACTGTGGCCGACCGTACGGCCAACCGGAAACAAACTCACAATGAACTGCAGTCGAAGTTAAACTCCCTGATCGGCGATGTGAGATTGTTTGAGAAGGGACTGAAATTGTTGCCTGCAGAACCGCAATCACAGATGATGAAATATCTTTTGAAGACGGTCTGCACCGATATCGTGACGGAAGTTTTAAACTATGCCGCGGCAGAAACCATGTCCAACACTGTCACCGACAATTTTAGCAACGAACAGCGGTTAAAGTTTGTCAACGAATTACCGGTAGAATTCAGAAATTCCCTGGTGCCACTGGTTAAGTCATTAACAGGTAAGTGTGTCGCGATTGTTCGCATTTAGAAACAAAAATTTGTCTGTTTAGGTCAGAGTATCGATCAGTTTATGGTGACGGCTGAATCTGCTCTGGCCGCGTGCAGCATGATCATCAAGAAAGTGGACAAGAAAAAAGACAGGACCGTCGTGTTGAATCACAAGCACGAATTGCTGGAGAAACTGAACAGCTGTGAGGACTTAGCTTTAGTTTTGCATCTGGCGACTCTGGTGATTTTCACGACTGCGACCCAGTGCATGTTGCACGCTAGCGGCCGCCACATCGCCTCCATTTTATCATTTCTGAAACCCCAACTGACCGCGGATCAACACTCGGAACTGACATCTTATCACGGTCAGTATCTATCACAATGTTTCTTTCATACATTAATGAGATTCTTTCAGACTTTGTCACTTTGATGCTAAGCAACGGATCCGATGCGGACAATGCGAGGGAAAAACTAAAGGAAAAGGTTCAGACTATCAAGGGCATAGCGAACGACTATAAAAAACTCACTCCCGAAAAGACGTGATGAATTTCCTTTCGTTGCTGTTTAACCTACCAGATTTAATTGTGTAATATATTGTTAAGTTTACTGTCAATTTTTATACTGGAACCTTTGAATTCTTTGAGTTTTGTAAGTGTATATATATATATATATATATATATATATATATATATATATATATATATATATATCCTTTTACATAAAAAAGGAGCACAGGAAGATTTAAAGAACTACCGTCCAATAAGCCTCCTATCACTGATGTACAAAGTTTTCACTAAGATAATTTCTAAAAGAATATTAAAAAAACTGAATGACGCACAACCAAGAGAACAAGCAGGATTCAGAAGTGGATTCAGTACAATGGATCACATCCAGGTTGTACAGCAGGTCATAGAAAGGCACAACGAATACACCATGCCACTGTGTTTGGCTTTTATCGACTACGAAAAAGCATTTGATTCCATCTCAAAGCATGCGATAATGGATGCACTGCTTAGCCAAGGTGTAGAGAGAGCCTATGTAAACCTATTAGAATCGATATATGATGGAGCTACAGCCACAATTCACCTTGATGATCTTGAAGTGGGAATTAATATAGAACGAGGTGTACGGCAGGGTGACGCAATATCGCCTATTCTTTTCTCGGCTGGCCTTGAAGAAGTATTCCGTAAACTCGATTGGGAACAGGATGGTGTAAAGATCAATGGTGCAAACTTAAACCATCTTAGATTTGCAGATGATATTATTCTCATTTCACAAGACCCAGAGGAGCTGCAAAGACGCATACAAGAACTGCAAAAGGCTGGCGAACCATTTGGCTTGGAAATAAACCTGAAAAAGAGTCAGGTTATGTTCAATAACTTCGCTCAGGACAGAAGAATTTCAGTTCTAGGAAGGGATTTAGAGATTGTGGACAGCTTTATATATCTTGGGCAGAGGATTTCCATGGAGCGGAATACCGCCCGGGAGGTGGAACGGCATGTTAAATGTGGCTGGCAGGCATTTGGTAGGCTCAACATAGTGTTTAAGAGCAGACTCCCACTTTGCCTGAAAAGAAAAGTATTCGATCAGTGCGTTCTACCCGTTATGACATACGGAAGTGAAACCTGGACACTCACATCGCAATCAATTCAAAAACCTCGGGTGGCACACAGGGGAATGGAAAGATGTATGCTTGGCATTACAAGACGAGACAGAAAGTCCTGCGCATGGATCAGGGAACAAACAAAAGTCTGTGACATCATTGGAAGAGTAAAACAGTTGAAATGGAATGGAAACGACAGATGGACCAAGGCAATCCTGGAGTGGATACCGCTTGATCGCAAACGTCCACGAAGAAGACCGAAAGCACGATGGATTGATGACATCGTTAAGTATATTGGACCCGAGTGGCCGAGGAAAGCCCAGGACCATGAAGGTTGGAAGCCTGCTGAAGAGGCCTTCATCCTGCAGTGGATCGATGCGGGCTGCTGATGATTATATATATATATATATATATATATATATATATATATATATATATATATATATATATATATATATATATATATATATATATATATATATATCAGTGAATGTTGAACTGAATACTTTCGTGACATCTCAGTATTTTTATTTCAACCTCCGTTGTTTTTGATATTAAACTTTTATTCAGAACCAGAGTTCGTAGCTATAATCCACATACAAAATGAATTATTTCTAAAGTTTGAATAGCTTTATAGCAGTATCGGAAAAACGCATAGTTCGAGTTCCCCGAAAAAATGTTTAACAAATATCGTCACTGACACAGTGGGCAATGCTCCAAGTCTTCCCAAACTGTTTCATTGATGTGAGCCTAGCAAAACCAATGGGGACATCGGAAAAACATATTTTTCTTGCCAACACATGTATAAAATTATTTGGCACTCTCCAACAGTGTCCATCAAAATTGAAAGCGTTTAATTTTTTTTCTTTCAGTACTCAATATCAATATAAAGAGTTTTTCAATGCGAAGAATCATGATACGTGAATTGGATTCTAGAGCAATTGGAAAAAAATAAAATATCTTCTGACGAAGCGCACTTTTGGCCTAATAGGTTTGTTAACAAGCAACTGCAGAATTTGGACCGATAAAACTCCTCTGGAGTTACTTCTTCATCCTCAGAACGTCACTGTTTAAAGCGGTTTTTGGACTGAGGGAGTTATTGGACCTTTTTTTTAAGGCGATGATGGTAATAGTGTTACTATAGCCAGTTGTAGCCGTTTATTGTTCATAATTTTTTCTTAAAAAATCACGTTTCATTTGGAACGAAGAGGCAAAATATGCGCCGTTATCCTTAGCTGCGCATTTTTTCCATCTCTCTGCCATTTTGTGGATACCCTTCCTGAAAAACCGTACATCTTTTGAGGTGGGACAGTCTAGTCCAGTCATCAAGCCATTTTTCAACATCTCCGTAATTGTTGAAGTATTTCATGGAAAGTGCCCGACACATCGATGAAAACAAGCAGTAGACGAGTAGACAAGGGGCCAAGTCTGGTGAGTATGGAGGGTGGGCAAGAGTTCCCAGCCAATTGCAGAAGTGGTGCCTCTGACCGCTTTCGCTATGTGTGATGGGGCGTTGTCGTGTTGCAAAATAACTTTTCAGTGTTTTGTAGCCCTTTATAGTCGTTTTTCGATCAATGCACGGTTCAAATTGAATCTGCGAACCGACCCTTGTTTCCAGCGCCATCTAGAGCATCAATTTTAAAAAAATAAGTGTTATTAACCGCCACACCTGGTAATAGCGAACGCTGTAGGGATATGCTGACAGAATACGAGGGTTGATCAATATGTACCCGTGTTTGAAATAAAGACGTAATTGTTTTCACAAATATATTTTTATTTTTCAACGTAGTCTCCTTTTAGGTCTATACATTTTTCCAAGCGTTTCTCCAACTTTTTTAAGCCGTCTAAAAAATACGATTTTCAAACTCTCCAAAATACGCTTCTGTCTCGGCGATTACCTCTTCATTTGAGTTGATTTTTTTTCCTGCGAGCCATGTTTTCAAATTAGCGAACAGAAAAAAGTCGCTGAGTGCCCGGTCGGGCGAGTAAGGTGGGTGCGGAAGCAATTCGTAGCTCAGTTCGTGCAATTTGGCCGCGACAATTAAAGATGAATGTGCCGGTGCGTTATAGTGATGGAAGAGCACTTTTTTCTTAGCCAAATGGGGCCGTGTCTCCGTCAATTTCTTATCTAATCTGCCCAACAACTCATTGTAGTACTCCCCTGAGGCATCCATGAGGATTATTCCTTTGAAATCCCATTGGCCATAACCGTTCCCGCTGATGGAACCGTTTTTGCCTTCTTCGGAGCAGATTCACCCGGAAAAATTCCTTGTTTTGACTGTCTGTTGGTCTCTGGCGTGTAATAATGTATCAAAGTTTCATCAACGGTGACGACTCGACGTAAAAAGTTCTGCGGATTTCGCTTAAAGTGGTCCAAACACTGCTTTGACATTGTTAGTCGTACCCGCTTGTTGTTCACCGTGAGCAATCGCGACACCCACTTTCCTCACACCTATCTTCTAACCACGTCTGACGGGCGTCCTGGCCATTCTTCATCGAAAACAGTTGTACGACCACGTTAAACTCTTTAAACCAATATCTCACGGTTGTCATAGATGGTGAAGGGTCCCATAGACAGCATCCAACTTCACTTTTACTTCTTCGCATGTTTTTCCATCCAAAAATTAAAAACGAATTACGGATCGATATTGCTCTTTTTCCATTTTATCGAGAAATACAAAACACGAATTATACAACTGGCTATCAAAAAAACTAACCTAAGAATTTATTTAAAATTCGGCATGAGGTCATTTGACAGTCTGCAGTACACGATGGTAATGTTAATTTCGCTCGTCAACGCCATCTGTTATCAACCACGGGTACTTACTGATCAGCCCTCGTATATATCGTGTGATATGGTAAATGTTCATTTAAATCATGTGTTCCATCAACAAGACGGTGCGATTTGTGTATTGCTAGGCAATAGCTTTATTGCATGAAAGATTTCTTGGATGCGTTACTACTATCTATTTCACGTCCTTAAATAATTTTGTGTGTAGTTCTGTTGAATCTTTGGTTTACAAAAATTAATCCTGAACATTTCTTGACGTTAAAGAAAACATGCAGGCCACCACTGAAAATTCACCAAGCAATATGTGTGAAAGAGTAATCCAAAAATGGGTCTCCGGAATGCCCCAGAGGGGAACATTTGAACGACATTAGTTTTAAAAATTGCCGGATTATCACTTATAGTTATCGTTTTGTCTCATTTTAAAGTTCTTATACTATTATTGCACAACCTTTTAGAATTGTATTGATGTTTACATGACTATCGACACCATTATCATTCTTGCATCATTTTAAAATGAAAATACGGTGGAATAAAACGAAGTTATACTTTGAAAGTGAGAGAGAGAAGAGGGCGGCGAATGAGGAGCGAAAAGATAGCCACTACGATCGGGCCGAATCGAACCGTAAACGATCAGCGCATGTGCAGATTTTCAACGTGGCCCCTGGTGGGACGTCAACCTACGTCAAACGCGCACGCACCGTCAGTCAGACGGCCGCCGATCATTTTCCAACCGCTATCGAACAGCTGATCCGACAGCCGTCCACGTGGGACTCGCTTTCCGATTCCGTCGCACGGGAATGCGTTTGCCGTTCTCTTTTCCTCCCCGTTGAAACTGATCCGGACGACATGGTGAATGAGAGAACGCAGCATGACGGGGCTGACAACGAGCAGAACGCGAAATTCCTGAGCAGGAACGACGCGACCTACGTCGCCACCGCTGTGGCACCGAAGAAAAACGTGGACGATTACGCCCCCGTGGACGGGGGCGTAAGAGCATGGTCTATCATGGTGGGGTCGTTCTTCTGCAACGGGATTCTGTTCGGGGTCATCAATTGCCATGGGGTCTTGTACAATCAGTTGTTTGAAACATTGGAAAAAGAGGGTGTACCGAACGCCTCTGGAAAAGCCGGTAAGTATTTTGGGTTTATTTTTTTCACTAGCAACCCTACGCCGCCAGTTTATTACTTTATATACGCACCTCGTATATTTTCTTACGTCGTTTTAAATATTAAAAAGCGTGATTAAAACAGCCTTGCAATTTGATCCTGGCCGCTATACAAAAGTCGAGTATATAACAAGATATTTTGCTAATAATCGCTGAGTTAATCTTCAGTTGTATTTATTATCGATTAGTCTTTTTTTGGAAGCGGTTTAATCCAATAATTGATAGACCGTAAACGTTTTGAGTCTGTTTTGTTGCTGCGAAATCTTCCAGTCCGACTCGATAATCCCGTAGTAGGCCCTTGACTTCATTAACTATTTGTTCTCATGTTTTTCTATTTGTAGCTTTCCTTTTCCAGGAATTCCAATGATTTTCTTCTCTCCATCTTGTTCTAGGCCTGCGTCTCCTTCTCTGTGCTGCTTACCGAGCACTTTTTTTGGTGTTCGATTCTCCTGTATACTAAAATTATACCTTAGCCATTCCAATCTTTGGGCTTTCACAATTTCTGTGATCTCTGATTTAGTTTGGTTTAACTGCTCCTGTTGCTTCCTGAGCTACTTACCAGTACTTTTGTTTAGGATTCGATCCTTATGTATTCTAAAAATATGTCCTAGCCCTCTCAGTCCTTCTACAGACTTTCTGTAATGTCTGGTTCCTTAGAAAGTTCCTTCAACTCCTAATTTGTTCGTCCCTTCCATCTGTCACTATGAAACCTGTACCCGGTCTTTTGTCATTTTCCACACTTTTACAAAATATACATCCCTCCATCTCCATTATGGCATTTCCAGAATTTTTTTTATTACGATTGTAGACCCATCGGCTGCCTTGGCCCTTCGGCGTTTATTTTCTCTAATATTATACAATGATCCATTAAAGTAGGATAAGACTGCAAATTTCCATAACCGAACCAGAATTCGTACCCTGGACCAGTGGATTGCCAGGCAAGTGACTAGCCATCGAACACCGCGGTCTGAACATTTCTGAATTGGTTTTCTTTGTTAAATCTGTCTTTTTGTTACTAACCCTAATTGTTTTGGCCAAGATTTTTTTGGGAGTTCAAAGGAATAATCCTCATAGATGACTCAGGGCAGTACTACAGTGAATTGTTGAGCCGATTTGATAAGAAATTGACGGAGACACGGCCCCATTTGGCTAAGAAAAAAGTGCTCTTCCATCACTATAACGCACCGGCGCATTCATCTTTAATTGTCGCGGCCAAATTGCACGAACTGCGCTACGAATTGCTTCCACACCCGCCTTACTCGCCCGACCTGGCACCCAGCCACTTTTTTCTGTTCTCTAACTTGAAAACATGGCTCGCAGGAAAAAAAATCAGCTCAAGTGAAGAGGTTATCGCCGAGACAGAAGCGTATTTTGGAGAGTTTGAAAAATGGTATTTTTTAGACGGCTTAAAAGAGTTGGAAAAGTGTATACACGTAAAAGGAGACTACGTTGAAAAATAAGAATTAATTTCTGAAAAAAAATTATGTCTTTATTTCAAACACGGGTACTTATTGATCAACCCTCGTATGTTTAATGTCCAAGTCAGATGAAATTTAAGAAAACCGATAAAGTTTATATAAACTGTAGAAATGTTTATATTTCTGGCCTATAAAAGTTCCAAAGTTCACGAATTACGTAAACTTTCGGTCATAGACGAATGATTTAAAATAACACGATCGTCAATAAAAAAAATGGGAACCTTTTACTTACAATAAAGAGTTTTCCAATAAAAGTGTTGGAACTTTGAAATGTAATAGCGACAACACCGTTTGAAATTTCAATGTCACTAAAAGACTGTTGTGTTCACTATTTTGTGTCAATTTACCGCTGAAATATACACGATTGAACAGCGCCTAGAAATTATTCATATCTACCATCAAACTGCGCGTTCAGTTTTTTCATTGGAATTCAGATTTAGAGACGACTTGACGCCCTGTATAATAAAATACTCATTGAATATTTTTGTTCCAGCTTTGTCGGGTTCCCTGGCGATGGGCATGACCTTCTTCATGTCCCCATTGTCAGGTATTCTCACAGACTGCGTGGGAATTCGCAAGACCACGTTCATCGGAGGATTGATCGCCTCTGTTGGGATGTTCCTGTCCTCCTTCTGCACGCACAATATCACTGCCTTCTGCTTTACCTACGGCATCATGTACGGGCTGGGCGGCTCGCTGGCCTACACGCCCTGCCTTGCCGTTCTGGGGCACTACTTCAAACGCTATTTGGGAATAGTGAACGGGGTAGCTTCATCAGGAAGTTCCGTCTTCACCATCGTCATGCCTTACGTGATGGACGCGCTGTTACAAAAATTCGGACTGATTTGGACGTTAAGAGCTCTGGCTCTCATCGCCGGTTTAATCATGGCGGTGGCTGTTCTGTTTAAGCCGGTAAAAATAATGCCGTCGCTGAAAAAGGTGCAATTCCGGGACTTGTTTAATTTATCAGTGTTAACCAACAGCAAGTACATCATTTGGATCACCGTGATCGGACTTTGTCTGTTCGGTTATTTTATTCCCTATGTGTACGTGATCTCATTCGTCAAGAAGGAATTCCCGAAAGGCGTGGACAAGAACCTTCCGGTTCTGTGCATTGGGATAATGTCCGGAATTAGCCGACTGGTGTTTGGATACATCGTGGACCGGACCAACGTTAACAAAATTCTGCTGCAGCAATTATCCTTTCTCGTGCTGGGAGTACTCACGATGCTGCTGCCGTTATCCGCCGGTAACTTTCCCCTACTGCTGACGATCTGTTTGGGAATGGGCATCACCGACGGATGTTTCATCAGCCTGTTGGGTCCAGTGGCGTTCGAGCTGTGTGGACGGGACGGGGGCACCCAAGCAATCGGTTTCCTTTTAGGTGTATGCAGCTTACCCTTAACGATAGGTCCCTACGTGGCGGGACTTCTGTACGACCACCAGAGGAGTTTCACTTTACCGTTCCTGTTGGCTGGCATCAATCCGACCATCGCGTCCTTCGGGATGTTGGGGATCAGGTGCGTGGGCAAGCGGGACCGCTCCGAGAGACCACGCGCGGACTCCTCCGTCCAGGAACCGCTCAGTCCCTCGGTAACAGGTAGGTTAATTGGCAAAGCTCAACTTTCGCGTAGCTGTTCTTGGACTGTTTGCAATGTTGCCTTTCCTCTTTCTAGTCAAAGAAAATACCACTACTCTATTCTGTGATTTTGACTAAATAAGTATATTTGAAAAATTAAATCAGTTAATTAACATTAATGTACAACCCTTCCCATTACATATACAATATTTCCATCAATTATGCTTCTCTTCTTATTTAGCTATTGCTTTTCTCGCTTCAGGAGATGTGTAAATAAGGAAATGAGGCTGGTGGCATAGCGTTCGATCTGGCAGCACTATTGGCTTCTCTTTTAAAGAGGAGGCAGGTCAATCTCACGAAAACAATTGCTATGCATCACCCAGTGACTCTCGGAGTCTAAACTAGTACCGAAAACTTGCATCCCATCCAAATTGAAACATCGAACGCTACGCCACCAGTCATAACTATATTTACACACCACGTATAGTTTTGCTAATTATGATTAATATAAACATTTACGTAATCAGACCTCGTGTGTACATACATTCCTTACCCGAATCTCAAATATGTTGCGAATTTTCGTCGGTAGATGGCCCAAGGTAATGTAACTCGCCCGACTATCTATACTGGACGAAATATAAACTGCAATGTATCCTGTTATTTTAATTCAATTTTATATTATTTTTGTGTACATGTTTTATGTGATTATTAAAGTATTGTATCGTAGTTTTGTTAATTTTGTATTCTGTAGGAATGTTAGTTGATGGCTGATTGTGCATAATGATTAATAGTGGTGCTTGCAAGATGAAACAATTACGATCAATTTAGAGGGGTCCTGTTCAATAAACGAGAATCTAATTACCACTAATTTGCTTGTGTTAGATGAAAGATAGATTTAACAAGACATGGAGACTGACTAAACTAATTGTTTTCCGAATCGAATAAGAGCTTTCCCAGAAATATGACGTACAAAACCCATGTATATGTTTAAAATAAAATAATCGGAAAATAAATAGTAATTGACAGAATGTTTTCTTTTCATGTTAGATATGAAGTTTTACATATTTATTTATCTTTTAGACGTGTAAATTACACATCATCATCATTGAAACCGGATCATAATCTCTATTCACATTTCTTGTTTTTTTAGAAATTAATTGTAGCTCTTTGTTCCAACGCGATTTTGTGACGAGGTGACAAAAGATACTGTCACTTTAAGCGCTATAACTTGACAATCCATTGATTCTAACGATGGCGGCCTCGTTTTATAGAGGAGATATATAGTTTTCAGATTATATATTGTTTCAATACATGACGTTAGAAGTTTTCTTTCAATTAAAAAATGTTCCGTTATTTTTCCGACATACTGTGTATGAGCGTAAACTATGATTTGTATAGTGTATAGATGTATCGTATCATTGCGCCGGTTGAATTTCTCTTCAACAGTCATCTGTGAAAAGGATTTTCCTGTGCCTCGTGTTCGCATAGAGCTAGAGTCAATCGGTGTATCGTAGAGTTTGTACACAAGTTTTCTTCTGGTTTGTACTAAGTAATCTTTCCTAAACTTTATTATTATTGAAAATTCTAAAACTTATGGATAATGGGTTAAATAAAACACATTCATAGAGTATCCTGGACATGTTTGTAAAACGCTTTTATTTTATAACCACGACAGACAACTTGTTAGATACTTCCAGTGTTTCCCCGGTATAAAAAAAACAAACATTCGTTCATAATTCTTGATATTTTTCCTAACAATTATTGTATTTATAAATAAATAAGTTTGATGACACTTCCATTATTTTTAGACGGTCCTCAATAAAAATGCCTCTAAACAAACACCTATTATGCAATTTTTTTCGCCTATTCTACAAACAAATAAATACATGGTACATTTTATTTCTGGGGCAGCCATTAATTATTTAATATTGTTGATGAAGATTAAACGTGATTGTAAAGCATTTATTTTCATGCATATATATATATATATATATATATATATATATATATATATATATATATATATATATATATATATATATATATATATATATATATATATATATATATAACCATTTATATATAATTTTGTATCTGTAATCGTATATTACACATAGCAAATAATAATAATAATAATAAAGGTTATTTGTTATTGTTTTTTGAACAATTTATTTTATTCATCATGCATGTATATAAGAGTTTATACAAACCTGCTTGCTGTGCAGTTTTTTTGCCATCTTATGCACATTTAGTATAGAATATGAGGTTTTTCAATAAAGTATTGAAACTGGTGGCGTAGCGTTCGCTCTGGCAATGGTTTCCCTTGTGGAAGGAAAGTGAGCGAACATATGATGCATCTTCAGTACGAGTTCTGAAAATGAGTGACAACAGTATCGAGCATCAAGTTTCGCTTTAAACTTGGGCATATTTCAATTAACGAGTTTTTGGCAAGTTGAAACGTTGTGGTTCCTCAGCCCCCTCATTCACCAGACTCGAGTTCCTGTGACTTTTTTCCAAGATCGAAAATTCGCTCGAAAGGACCAACACAATAGGTCGTAACCGATCGGCTGAAGGCGATTCCAGTCGAGTTCCCATGCACTGTAAGAAGAGTGGATAAACCATCTCGGGCGCTGCGTGGTTTCACAAGGCAACTACTCTGAAGGAGGCAGTATAGAATTGTAATTTTTAGAAATGAAATTGGAAAATTGTTATAAAAAGCGGCCGCATTACTTGATTTACACGCCTCGTATTAAAGCAAAAAAAAGCAAACACATTGTTTATGCTTTTGTCTTTTATTTAGCTGCAATAGTGCGATAGATGCACTACATATTAAATTATTCTTATTTCTACTTTATTTTATTGGAAACATTTAAATGACAATGCAAGAAATTTCCATCTAAATTTGGCGCCACGAAAATAGGTTTCGTCTGGCAACGTTCCATTATGATTCACTCTCATTCGGTTACTACTATGTACTATTGTATGTACTATACACATCTACTTAAGTGGCGCCAATACGCTAAATATAAAACTACCAATCGCAACTCAAATGCGTATGAGTGAATTGACCCGACCCAAAGCGTATATACCCAGGTCATTTCACAAGTTGATTGTTTTTTTCATAATATTCTCCTCTTTTGAGGAGAATTTTTCACTATATTCTCCTCTTGAATTTCGTCGATACAATTTTCAAAATGTTATGCCGCGCAGAGGTGAAAAAACAATCGCCCATCCCACAGTTTATATTTAATATTCGGAAATAAAAATAATTCCCAGGGTGACAAATCAGGATTATACAGGGGTTGATGTTTTTTTCTTTTAAAAAATCCATCGTTTAGGCGACTGTGTGAAAACTGATATTGTCATGACGACTATTCATCGCCATAGACATTAATTTTAATAAATCGACAGCAACAGTCCTTCTATTCACTAAACTCACTGCCCCTACCTAACGGAAACAAATTAACAAAAATCGCGGTACGAAATTGTATTATAGTGAGTACAGGGTGGTTCAAAGAGTTGAAAATGTTTGATTGTGCTGTAGAACATTTGCTAGGAGGGGTAGAAAGGTGAGGTCGATCTTAAGCCTTAATTCAGGGAAATTTAGTCACCATGCAGCGCTACACGGGAGAAGAGCGTTCGTTTTGTGTACGCGAGCATTGTGCGCGGTACATTTCGACAATATTTCAATTTACTCGATGTTCAGCAATGTCCAAGCCGTTGATTAAGCAACGAGTTCGTAAATTTGAAAGGACGAGCGAGAACCGATGAAAACATTGAGAGAGTAAGAGCGTCCGTGCGCCATCGGCTCGAAAGCGCGCAGCCGTTTTAAATGTGTCTGTCTTCCCATCCTTCACAAAGATTTACGCATGCACCCGTACAAGATTCAGTTAGTTCAAGAATTGAAGCCGACGTACCCCGCTGATAGATTTTTATTCGTTAACGAAATGATGAACCGATTTCCAGCAGTCGACCACCTCTTATTCTCCCATGAGGCTCATTTCCACCTTCATGACCATGTCAAGAATAAAAATTATCGCTACTGGTGTGCCGAAAACCCCGAAAAGAAAACGAAAAGTCTCTGGTTAGCCTGAAGGTCACATAATCGGCCCGTTTTTTTTTCGACCGCGTATCAACAATGAATTCAGCGTTATACCGACACGCTTCAAATTTTTTTCACTCCTGTTCTTCAAGAATTTGAAGGATACACTGAGGACAGTTGATTCCAACAGAACGGAGCCACCTGCCATACTTTTAATATCTCTTTGTCCGTCGTTCAGGCGTTTTTTTTTCGGGAAAATTGATTTATCGAAGACAAGACATTCAGTACCCCCTAAAGCCCGGACCTGACTCCCTGTGATTTTTTTATGGAGATATCTTAAAAGTCAAGTGTGCAAAGAATACCGGGACACAAATGGAGTATACATTGCGACAATGTAATTTTCAGAACATGAATCAATAACAACTTTTTGGACTACCCTGTATCACCCGAAAAATTTCGTTTGGGGAGAAAGAGAGGTTGAAAGAAACCTTGACCAAACTTGAGATAATAGTGGGTTGATGTTAGTCTTACCTCAAAGACATTCATTTAATATTTAAACTATTTACATTGTAGATAAAACTTATTCTTGTTTATTTCTGATACGAGCAGATGGAAAAATTGCCCAACAATTAAGGTTTATATTAAATAAAATATTGATTTATATAATATGTGTATACAAGCTTCCAAAAGGCGACCTTTATGTTGTGTACACAGTGATTTATTCCATGATTTGTACGAATGATTTTAGTGTAGTTAACCTGAAACAAAAACAACATTATCAGTGTTTTCGAAATAGGCGGTATCACCATCCGATGATGGTGTTTTAAGTGAAGACTCGTAGAAAAAAATATGTTTGTCGGAGATAACGTGGTCATTAGTAGATAGGCTGAGGAGGTCCAGCTGAATTCACGCAATAATCAACGTCTAGTCTAATAATAGATTGTATATTATAGTTAATCTAGTTGTTAGACAATGTGAATTGTAAATAATTTAGAGAGTAAAACAATTATTTCTGAAATGTATACTGTTTCAGTGGATGGCATCATGATTACTTACTCCTACTTACAATGACAAAGCAATTGCACAATGTGCACTATGTGAAAGAAAAAACGAATCACTTAAAACCACATATTAAGTTTACCGATAAATACTGTTGTTTTTTCAAATTTTATTAACATTGCCATCTACTGGCAATTATATAACTTAGTATAACACAACCTATATTGGATGAAACCTGTAAGAATGGAAGAGCAAAGTGTGGATAGGTTTCATGTTAGATATTTGATGCTTTGTAAGTTTGGAAAACAACAATACCGTTAATGCTGTGTATTCTGGCCTCCTGGATAGCAGAACATGCTCATGTTGGTGTAAATAATTTAGGAATTATGATTTAAATCTTTCCGACTGTATAAAACTAGGAAAACTTAAGAAAGAAGAACGGTCTTATAATCCGTGACATCAATCTGCTTGGTACTTAAGGTTATTATTGCACCAATATTTTATTAGTTTCTGTGAAACTTGTAATTTTTTCCGATAACTGCATATTTGTTCTTTTCAGATTTACAACAGCGCAAATCGGAGGATCAGACCTGACAGCGTCGTGTCGTATTACTAACATTTAAGTTCCTAAATTAGCGAAAATATCGACAGAAACGAAACAGTACACCTTTAATAGTTTAATAGAGATGTTACTACTATAACAATTGCATTAATTTTTATATTTTTATCATAGGTATATCGTATATGACAATAGTCGATTATTTAAGATTTTTGATTTACTTTTTATAGATTGATTTTAAAAATCTAAATCAAAATGTGTCGTTCCTATATGTGATGTATCTTAAGATTGTCAATTTCGAAAATAATATCAACGAAACGAGTCAATGCAAAGCAAGGGTGCCTAGATATATCAATTTTTATCTCTATAACTGTTGGCGTTTACAATTTTATAAATGTTTGTTGTAGCAAATATATTGCAAATACATTTTTAATATTTATTTTGTTGTTTTATTTCTATGTAAAGTTGACCTGACCAGCTGCGCTATCATTAAATATATATCACCACCAGAAGCATCAAGGTCATAGCATCTTTTATTCGCAAGGAAAATGTTTATGGTGGTGGTTTTGGTTAGTGCATAACATTTTGGAGGACTTCAATGTCCAACAGCGATGTTTAACATCGCTAAACATTCTTTTGAGTTGACACACGTGTGTGTTTATTGTCAATTGTGAGCAACCGGGCCACGCAGAAAGCTCTTTCATATCCAACTGAGTTGTTAAAATATTCTGCATTCGTTGAATTGAGATGTCCACACTCTCAGCATTCTCACGCAATTTCACTCTCCGATGGTTTATGAGGATATCGTCGATTTTTTCAATCATTTCTAAAGTGGTAACCGCATTTGGATGATCTAGACGATCTTCATCAAAAATGCTTGTACGGCCACGTTTGAATTCAGCTCTCCATTCTTTTGTCGTTGATAACGAAGGTGCAGAGTCCCCATAAACTTCGCTGAGCTCCGTTTTAATCTCATCATCTGTTTGTTTTTTTCGAAAAAAGCTATTTTATGCTTTATTATTATGCTGCCCAATATTTAATTTTTCCATTGTTATAAAATCACAAAAGTTGTTTTATTTAAATGGCTGCTATTCACAAACTAAACCACGCAGCGACTTGACAGTTTGACTGTATTGTCGTGAAAGCTTATTTGCTTATATATAATATTTACGAAAAATATGACTTTTTAAATACTAGCAACGCCATCTCTGGCCTAGGCCAGGTACTAATCATACAGCTCTCGTACCCTGATAGTAGATAAGTGCAGTCTACATGATAATATAAATGATAATAGGGAAAGAGCAAGAAAATTCGTTATTGATGAACATACTGTAAGCTAAACAGATCATGCCATGTTAGATAACAGATGAAACTTAAGTGTGCCTGAGGTGAGAACGTATACAGGAGCGTCAGAGACTCACCACTACATGGTAGTAACAAAAATTTCTCTCTCCAACAAAAATAACTGATCCTGCACATACAATACGAATTTAAAAGATTAACAACATACGAAAGCGTTAAGAACAAGTACGCATGTAGAATGAAGCAGAAGAAATTAGAGACTTATAGAGCGGTGGCAGTATCGGTATACGATGGATGGGCAGCAATATAATCTGTAATATAAAACTAAGTAAAATGTAAGTAAAAACAATCGCAATCTGTAATTGAAAAAAAAAAAATTATGTAAAAGACCAAACGTGTATGCAAAATAAAAAAAACGGGAGCGTCTAAAAACGAGGAAATGCAAGAAGAAACCAGAACATTAAAACAGTAACTTTCACCCTGGAGATACCTTGATCAAGGACGCAAATATTAACCAACTTGAATGCCAAGAGGAAAACAGAACTCGATAATCGGCTGGAGATCGATGGAGACGAGGATTGAAGGAGGTCGGAGGTTATTTCCGAGCTGTAGCACCACAGGAAAAAGAAAAAAATCGACGACGTGGGAAAAATGTCTAAAAACAGAGAGAATCCAGCTTATCCGGGTATTCCTAAATCCACAATAAAGCAATATTAGACGGCATAACGATTTCGAACATCATAAGTGACTTCTTGTGAACATCCCCTATATTCCCCTGATTTAGTTTCGTGCGAGTTCTAGCTCTTTTAAATCATAAATGACATCTTGTCTATCAACATTTTCTATGATTATACTATATATAAACCTGGTAAAAACGTATATCTAAAAAGATAACGTACTCACCTTAAATTTTGTGAAAACATATGGAGCTATGGTCGAAAGTTATGAGCTTTGATTGTTACTATCTCGGAGCTTCGCGATAAACAAATGCATAAAGAAATAATCTCACCCATAACGATAAGGCCGGGGATATTATATTAGGTCCCGTGCGCATGCAGGGACATCTAGTAACGGCAATTTAAAACAAATTATATGGGATATAGCAATCCAAAAACAAAATATCTAAATTACTGCGTGGATATATATGCACCAGTTCAGGGACAGATAAAATTCCTCTTAATATTCTGTCCCAAGATTTTATGTAACTAAACATTGAACGGCTTCGCTCAATGTAATAATTAAGATTTTTTTCTTGGTACTGACCTCTAGGAGAGTATTATTCAATCAATACTTCTTACAATGCAATAATAATTTTTCCGTGGAGGGGTTATGAAATAATATCAACTTTATACATTACTATTTTATTAAATAAAAAATTAACATTAAAACACTTTCAATATGAAACGATAAAAACGCATTACCCAGTGAAAAAAAATCAATTTAGAAATTATTTTCTATAACTGAGCTTATTAATTTTTATCTGTTTAGGTGGAAGGTTCGGCAAAAGGGCCAAAGTTTTCAAGTGGTTTAAGGCGTTCTCAGAGGACCGAAATTTGATTAAAGATGAACATCGCGGCGAAAAGCCTTCAGCTGCAGGAAGCGATGAAGTTGTCCACCGAATCTGCGAGCTCGTGCCTTTTGTTCGTTGGTTGTCCATGGATTCTCGGTTTTTCTATAAACGTCACACTTATGTAAAAGGAGCAGAACTTATGGCAGAGCTACGAATACTAATGCATATATATGAATGAAGAAGAATAATTAGAAGAATCATCTGGGTTTTCAAGATAAGACTCAAACCTCAAGGAGAAGAAGGACAGAAAAAGGGGCAGAAGAATTATGTGGGTTCACGGTAGGACTCAGGCCTCAAAGAGGAGAAGCGCATTCTTTTGGGTTTCATGCAGAACGTGAGGCAGTTTTTATCAGGATAGAGTTACAAAAGAAAGTAAAACTACTGTAATATTTCATCAAGATCATACACATTCTTAAATGCCTCTTAACCCAATCAGTGCCGGCCTTATTTACATTGATTGGTAAATAAACGTCGTATTTCAGAGGCCACTTCACAATTTTGAAGGTTCAACTTAACTGAAGTTCACAGTTGAGTTTTAAGTGAGAGAAACGAAAAATACAATGGTGGGTACCAGAAGGGCATAGGGAGCACCCAGCACACTAGGCTGACGCGACAGTTGCGTCATCGGCACTGAATGGGTGCAATGCTGAAACCAGTCGACTTCCTAAGAACTGATCCGCCCCTGTGTGCTATTAGTTACAATTCAGTTTCTGAAAGTTCGGATGAATAACACAACAAACCGGGTATTACATTTTGTCCGTCCGCATATACTGAGGTAAAATAAAAGTATTTGCGTCGCTTCCTTTGTTTATAAATACAGAATTATACTTCACTCCTCAGAAGTTTAATCCGAATTCAACTTTTTGCTTCGATAAATAAACATTCCTTCTTCGGTACGAGGGTTGCTCTCCGGAATTGGCAACAGTGGTGTTGCTATGCACCATCTGACACTGACTGACATGTCATTGAAAATTTCATCTCAGTTAAAAAATGGAGTTAACTCGTGAGAATTTCCGTGTGATGGCTTACTACGACTTTCGAAGTGGATTATCTCATCAACAGTGCATCGATCAACTCACTTCCACTTTTGTCGATGAAGCACCATCTTAAATCACTGTATATCACTGGTTTAGTGAAATTAATCGTGGCCGTCGTTCGCTCTTGGGCCAATTTACAGAAAGTAGTTCAAAATCGGTTGTTGTGCCAAAAAACATCGATACAGTTACGTACTCCGCTCACATGAGAACCTCGATGTCAGCATCACCTCAAGAGTAGAGTTACATATTTCGTTCGCATGAGAACCACGATGTCAGCATCACCTTGGGAGTCATCACGCCACCAGATGGTCCCGTGAGAAACGCAACCTAAACGTATTTTTAAGTATAAATATTACCTCCAAATTTAATATTGTTAATTCTTAGTTAAGCTGTTGAGTTTAAAAGACCTATTTTGTAAACCATTTTCGAAATAAAGTTTTTAAAAACAAAGTCTGCCGAAAAAGTTCTTTAAGTGGCGCAGTCGGTAGGATTGCACAAGTGTTTCACGAACGAGCCAATTGAGGACGACACCAAGAGACACAACAGTTGGAGCCAATCCAGCAGTGCAATCAACAGAACCAGAAGCAGACAGCAGCACAGCCGAGAATTCGGGAAGGAAGAAGCAGATCAACAAAGGTTAGTGCCAATTCCTTTTACCCTCCTGACCCTCTGATTAAGGTACTCAGTTGGAATAGTTAGGGAAGTGTATTTCACACAAAAAACCAGTGTATTGAACACATTAGGGTTAGAAATTAGGTTAAGAAAGAGGAACAAAAATATATGACAGAAATTGACGATTTAGTAGCATCATTAGCATTAGCATTTAACGATAACGATTCTAAAATGCAGAAACAAAGTAAACAAACCCCCATTGACTGGGATTTATTCAAATCTAGATTAGAAAATATTAAACCTTTTAATGGTGACAGTAACGTTTTAAATAAATTTGTTACCAAATGCGATAAACTCGTAAATATATATAGGCAATTACAAAGTGAGGAATTAGATGCCCACATTTTCGATTGTATTCAGGAAAAATTAATCGAGAAAGCAGAAGTAATGGTTGGGAATAGAACAGAGCTGACAAATTGGGACGCTCTGAAAGCCGCGTTACAACAATGTTTTTCTGATAGACGCAATACGGACAATTTAGTCCAAGAATTAACACGAGCCAGACCATTCAAAGGTGAACACTTAATAAGTTTCGGAACCAGACTTCAACTTCTTCGAAGTAATGTTGCTCAGAGAATTAGTAACGATTTAAATTTGAGTGAACAACAGAAAATTTGCCACATTACTTACTATGAGAAAACGGCGTTAAATACATTCATAGCAGGTTGTACGGGAACCCTGAAAAATAACATGCATTTGAAAAAACTCGACACATTGGAAGATGCAATGGCTTATGTCGTTGAATTTGAAAATTTCGAAAAATTATATGGGAACCTAAACGCAACTGAAAAATACAGTAATAATCAATTTGCACCGAAACCAACAAATTTTTCAAATTATCCAAAATTCTCAAACAATCAAAATTATTCTAATCAAAACCCTTTCAATCAAAATCAATTTAATCAGAATGCTTTTAACCGAAACCCAAATTTTAATCAACAACAATATTCGACAATGGCAAAACCATTTCAATGGCCATCACAACCAATAAATGTGCAGCCCAGACAATTCGCACCTCAAAAATTCTTTACAAACCGGGAAGTTTTTGGACCTCCAAAAAATGTGTTTAAGCCCAAGAATATTCCACCTAGTCAAATGAGTAAACCAACACCCATGTCGATTAGTGTACGAAACAGTAACGGATTTAGCAGACAGCCAATCCGTAATCAATTCAACCATTTCCAAAACACATACCCCAATCAAAAACCGAATTTTACTTTCGAAGAACTTCACAACAACGAGTGTGAAGGATATCCGGTTGAAGATTATCAAGATTACTCGTACTACGAACCGAATGAAGAAACTCACCTTGATTATCATGTGAATAACTATGGTGAAGATGAACAACAAAAAAACGAAGAATTTTCAGAGAATGAAAACCTTAAAGAAATTGGAAATTTTACGGAACAAGCCCAGAACGAAGGCCAACCTTGACGGAAATAAACATTTCCTCTAATAACGCTTTACCATATATCGAAATTGGCTATCCTAAAATTAAACTCTTAATAGATACCGGGAGCTCAAGATCAATTTTAAGACCAACTGTCGCAGAAAAATGTTATCCAAACTGTATCTATCGAGCGAATAACATCATCAAAACAGCAATAGGTAGTGAAAACACACAATTTCAGGCAAAAATTCCAGCATTTTCAGAATTTAAACTAGATTATGAGATAGATTTTATTCTTTTTGATTTTCACGACTATTTTGATGGAGTAATCGGTCTAACAGATTTAATTAATATGGGATTGAATATAGATCTTTTAAATAAAAAACTAATTGGACAACAAATCGAAATTCCTTTTAAATACCGAAGACCTTCCGAAACAAATTTTTCTATTACCATAAATCCCAAAGAAAAAACTTTAAAGAAAATTCCAGTTAATATACGAGAAGGAGAAATCATCACCAACAGCGAAAAAATAGATGAATTGAACTTTCCATCCATTCTCTCTTATGCTCACGATGGTTATGCTATAATCGAAATTCATAACCCAACAAATAACTATATAACATTGACTCTCACTGAACCATTTCCTTGTCAATTATTTAAACCGCAAGAATTCGAATGTATGACTTTCGAACAAGTAAATCATAAATGTTCTCAACAAATACCAAGCAAAAAGGCACAGTTAAATCATCTAATACGCACCGAACATATGAACCAAGAAGAAGGAAAAGCAATTACGGCATTGTGCAGAGAATTTGAAGATATATTTTACCAACCAGGAGACAAATTAACATTTACATCGAAAATTAAACACGAAATAAAAACCACAGATAATATACCAGTGTACACAAAGACATACAGATACCCATACATTCACAAGAATGAAGTGTGCAAACAAATCAGCGAAATGTTAGAAAAGGGAATAATACGACCATCATCCAGTCCATGGTCATCACCGATATGGATCGTCCCTAAGAAGATGGACGCTTCGGAAAGACAAAAATGGAGAGTAGTAGTTGATTATAGAAAAATCAATGAAAAGACAATTTCGGACCGCTACCCTATTCCAAATATAACCGATATATTGGACAAATTAGGACGAGCCCAGTACTTTTCAATATTGGACCTAGCGTCTGGTTTTCACCAGATTGAGGTAGAAAAAGACTCCATAGAAAAAACGGCGTTCACAGTTGAAAATGGACATTATGAATTTTTAAGGATGCCATTCGGTCTGAAAAATGCTCCATCTACGTTCCAAAGAATAATGGACGAAGTCTTAAAAGAGCTACAGAACAAGATTTGTATGGTATTTATGGACGACATAATAGTAGTGAGCACAGGCTTAACGGAACATATTCAGAACCTTAAACTCATCTTTAAGAAATTGCGAGAAGCTAATTTAAAAATACAAATTGACAAGTGCGAATTTCTACGAAAGGAAGTTGAATTTCTAGGTCATATTGTGACACCTGAAGGAGTCCGACCTAATAAAAAGAAAATAGTTGCTATACAAAAATATCCCATTCCAAGAACGCAAAAGGAAATCAAAGCATTTTTAGGCTTGTTAGGCTATTACCGTAGGTTTATTAAGAATTTTGCCAAAATCACTAAACCGATGACTCTATGTTTAAAGAAAGGAAATAAAGTCGAACACACACAAGAATTCGTAGAATGTTTTAACACCTGTAAGAATCTATTAATTTCAGAACCAGTCTTAGCATATCCGGATTTCTCTAAAACCTTCGAACTGACTACGGATGCATCGAATTATGCAATTTCGGGAATTTTATCTCAAGATGGTCACCCAATTTGCTATGCATCCAGAACTCTAAACCCCGCCGAAATCAATTATTCAACAACAGAAAAAGAATTATTGGCTATTGTGTGGAGTTGTAAATATTACAGACCCTATTTATATGGCGCAAAATTTGTGATATACACCGATCACAAACCTTTACAATGGTTAATGTCGCTAAAAGAACCAAATTCTCGTTTAGTACGATGGCGACTAAAATTAGCAGAATTTGAATACGAAATTAGATATAAAAAAGGGAAAAACAACCAAGCAGCTGATGCTCTATCCAGGAATGTAGCAGAAGTCAATGCAGCAGAAACCGAATCAGTTTGTAATAATGCAGGCGACGCTGATGATATAATAAAAGAATTTCTATTAACACCTAGCGAATTACCAAACGTAGATCAAGTTACAATTGATGAAGTTATTCCACCGAAAATAAATATTATTTCGGACATTCAAATTAAACCACCAACTATTCATGAGAATAATAAAGAAGGAGTTGAAACAGTACACTCTTCAGCTGAAGATCCCATTTGCGGAATGCCAATAACTGAAAGAGCCATAAACATGTATAAAAATCAAATAATTGTCACAAGTGGAGATATAACCAAATTTCAACTAAGACAAGAACGAGTGTTCGAAAACAGCAGATTTTACTTAACTATTTCAAGTAGAGATCCAACATTCAGTATAGTCACATTCCTTAAAGAATATGTAAAACCGAAACAATTATACGCTATATACTTTAATAACCAAGAATGCGCACGTCAGTTTGCAATCACTTTGCAAAACCTTTTTAAAAACTCATCTTACAAGATATTACAATGCTCAACGTTCTTAGAAGATATACGAACAAGAGATGAGCAACAGGAAAAACTTACTCTACACCACACCACCAAAACATGCCACAGAGGTATGAATGAAATGAAAGCAGCATTCAGTACAAGATTTTATTGGCCAAAGATGTCAGATGATATTGAAAATTTCATTAATAATTGCGAGATATGCCAAAGAAACAAATATGATCGAAATCCACCCGTAATTAAATTTAATTTAACACCTACAGCATCAAGACCTTTCGAGCACATACACGTGGATACTTTTAGAATAAATTACGACGCCTTTGTAACAATTTTAGATTCATTCTCAAGATATGGACAAGCCTACCCACTCCGTAGTATTACAGGTACCGAAGTAGTAGAAAATTTGTATACATTCGTAACACATCACGGTCTTCCATTAAAAATAACCGCAGATCAAGGAACAGAATTCAAAAATAAAGACCTCGAAGATTTCTGTAAATTGTATAGAATTGAACTACACTATACAACCGCGAAAAACAGTAATTCGAACTCACCCGTTGAACGTTTTCATTCGACCATAATTGAAAGTTTTCGTTGTTTACGAGAAGAAAACAAAGACATGACAATACAGCAGTTGATGAGAAGAGCTGTAATGGGTTATAATAATTCAATACAAAGCGTGACCAAACTTACGCCCTTCGAAATAACAACAGGACACGTAAATACTATAAACCCTTTTGATCTAAACGACAACGCTATTATATCTAGCTATGTACAATCACATAAAGAAACATCGAACAAGCTATATGAGAAAGTAAAGAGAATAAATGAAGAAACCAAACAAAATGTAATATTGAAAATAAACGAAACTAGACAAGAACCTCCTGACTTTCAAGATCAAAAGATCGCCTACGTGAAAACGAAATATAGAAGCAAAGACAAACCAAAATTTAAAAAGGTACCAATAATTGATGAAACTGATACCAAAATAATAACAGACAAAACTTCATATCATAAAAGTACCCTCAGAAAACCTAAACCTAATGGAGGAAAATCTTTTCAGGATGAAGCAGGAAACAGCGACGATCCTGTTATACCTGGTCCTGCAGATCCACCTGACAAACGGGTCTGACATTCAAATCACCACGCTGGAGAACCCCATATTACCTATCCAACTGGGAAATTCCAGACTTATTTATAATAGACATACATTTATTCATTACGTAGATTTAAGACATTTAATCGATAAACTAAGTAATATTAAGGCTTATTTTCTTAAACTCAAGGAAAGTTTATTACCAGTAAATGCATCGAATAATATCTCTTATCATGCACTAGCGCAAAACCTACTCCTCAGAACCGAATACTTAATAGAAATTGCAACAAATAAAATCGAAAATTTACACCCTCACATTAGAAATAAACGAGGTTTTATTGATGGAATTGGAAAGATTAATAAATGGTTATTCGGAACCCTAGATTCAGATGACGGTAAACGATATGATGAAGCAATAGCAATTTTAGAGTCCAATCAGAAAACCATAGTTGACGAATTAAAATTACAGATTTCATTATCAAAAAATCTAATCGATAATTACAACGAAACTGTGGCAACTCTAAGTAAAAATCAAGAGTCACTGCAATCAAGTTTATATACATTACTCTCACCAGTTCAACAAACTATCAATAACATACAAGATTATCTAAGTTTCCAAGGAATTACAACGCAATTAAATTTAGATTGTCAAAATCTAATAATGTTTCTTGATAATTTGGAAGACGCTATTATGTTTGCCAAAGTAAACGCTCTACATAGCAGCATACTGTCAAGTTTAGAATTAAAAAATATGTTAAACTATTTAAAGAATATCTATAACAATTCGGAAATTCCAACATTCAAAAATTTATTGTCATACTATCAATTTTTTGGAATTCAAGTAGAATTTTTAGAAAGCAAAGTAATATTTGCCATACATGTACCGATACTGAGGCCTGAAACCCTTACCTTCTATCACATCTACCCAATTATCCAAAATCGAACCATCTTTATACCAAAATACCCTTATTTGGCACAAACCCCTATGAGAAGACAATTTATTGCTAATTCATGTCCAATTATCGAGAAAATACATTTCTGCATGGAAGAATTCCTACCCGATGACCAATGTGTGAACAGTCTAATAGCAGGACATCAAACTGGAAATTGTCCGACAATCGAAATTAATATTGAGGAACCAGTGACAGAGCAGATTACCAGAGAACTAGTTTTAATCTTACCCACCAAACCAGAAACAATGATTGCCAAATGCAACACCGATCAATATTTCGAAATATCGAAATCTTCACTAATTAAAATCCCAGAAGATTGCGAAGTTCAAATTAAGGAAAAGAAATTTCTAAATGACTTAAAGATTCAGAGAGGAAAACCAATTATCCTACCCGAAATAAAATGGTCAAAGTTAGATGGAACGAAAACTTCGATTACCTCGAACATTACCAAAATCAATATTGACGAAATATACCATCTGAAGAATATGGCAAATCAATTGAAGCCGATAAACCTCGATAACACTAATCATCGACAAACCACAAATTATATTGTTTTAGGTATTTGCATTGTCCTAACCATACTTGTAGTGATGATGCAAAGGGAAAAGTTGTATTCCTATTGGCAAGCTGTCAGAAGAAGGTCCAAGAAAAGCCACCCCCAGAGTAAAGTGGATTCGGAAAAACGTACCGTTGTTTTCGAATCTTAAGGAGGGAGGAGTTACGTACTCCGCTCACATGAGAACCTCGATGTCAGCATCACCTCAAGAGTAGAGTTACATATTTCGTTCGCATGAGAACCACGATGTCAGCATCACCTTGGGAGTCATCACGCCACCAGATGGTCCCGTGAGAAACGCAACCTAAACGTATTTTTAAGTATAAATATTACCTCCAAATTTAATATTGTTAATTCTTAGTTAAGCTGTTGAGTTTAAAAGACCTATTTTGTAAACCATTTTCGAAATAAAGTTTTTAAAAACAAAGTCTGCCGAAAAAGTTCTTTAAGTATACTGTGCGTGAACTGATAAAGCAAAAAACCGCTTCTGTCGATCGGTGCAAAGAAATGCTGAGAAAATAAAGTCGTGGGGCGTTAAAAGCCGTATATTACATCTACATAGCTGTCGAATCTTAGGTCTATGCGTATAAGCCCGAAAGTAAACATCAGTCGACTGTATGAGTCTGAATGAGTGAAATCCAACAAAAGTTGTTGCCTGTTTTTTGAGATAAATGGGCACGTGGCTACAATGCCACTAGAGACTCGTAGAACGGTCAATTCTGAACGATACACAATCATTTGTTTGCCGGAACTCTTTGAAGAGATAAAAAAACAAACAACAAGGCAGGATCATTCTTCACCATGACAACGCGGACCGAACAACTCAATATTTGATGGGTCATCCGCCATACAGCCCTGATTTGGTACCCAATAATTTCTTTTTGTTCCCGTCCGTGCAGAATAAAGTACGTGGTCGACCTCAGCTCGACTTGAGAGAGTACACACTGTTCTGGCCGAAAAATATCCAACTTTGGTCAACCGTAAGTCCAATTCACATCTGACCCCCTCAAAAATTGACGAATCGGGCTTTGAACTTCTCCCTCAACCAGCAGACAGCCCCAACCTCGCTCGGGTTCCGGTTCAAGGTTCATTTTTTGCGAGGAAAATAATTCAGGACTAGTTAGTTAGTTAGATTATGGTGAGGGTCACATCGGTGAAGTTCAGAACTGAAATAGGTAAAAATTTGTTGCGTCTCCAAAGATTCAGCGCGGTACCGAAGAGGAATAGAGTTATTGACTCAAAGGTGGGTTGAGGTCATCGACAACAACGGTCCAGATTTCGATAAATAACCTTCATGTACAATTTATTTCAACAGTGAGTACCAAGTACTTCAAGAACGCAAATACTTTTGTCACACCTTTGCATTTTCCACTTATAAGTATACTCACTTACTCTATTCTAAGCATAATATCTGCGTGATTAATGTTCATATAGCTTACGTTTAATCCCGAAACCCACGTGACCTATAAATGTAGACAACCCACACGACAAGCTGATAATGATTAACATGAAATCACTAATTTTCCTAAATTACGACGCAAATTTGTTTTTTTTTTTAGTTTTTATAGACCAACTATGGATTATATGCACAACTTAGTACTGATAACAAAAATATCCATAGCATATGACTAGTCCTACAGTACTTTGAACCTAATTTGAACAAATTGAACCTTTTTTGAACAAATATTAAAGTAACTCCAACTGGGCAGATGCCATCGTGTGAAAAAAAAATAAGAGGAGATGTCATACATTTTTTATGGAAAATATTGTTGATGAAATGCAAATAACGAAAAGTATTTTTTTTAAATAACTAAGTGTGTTTAAGCGGTGCTTCTAAAATATTGTTTGTGGCTTAGGAAACAAATAGATTGAAAATACACGGCGAACAAATCTCGAAGGCAGATCTAAGTGAAATTTTAGTAATATTTTCGATGACAAATGGACACAATTTAAATAAATCTCTAGTTACGTGGATCACAGGATTAAATTAAGGCTCTGTGTAATGTATATGGTAAAAAGTCAGGGTGAGTCACATTTAAGGATAATGCGGGATGTTTTGCGAGGACAAACCAAAAACTTCTTCTTTTATGTGATACAGGGCAATTTATAACAGTCTGCATTAATGAGTGAATCTAGATATACCACAAACGACACCCTGTATGTAGCCGACTCCGGTCTGGCAGGAACGCAGGATTAAATCCCGTACTTCGGCACCACCCCCGTGTCTACGTTCCGGTAGCTGGCGGTGCTCTTCCGGAGGGTGTTATTATTGCTTCTTTGCGGGTAGAGATTGAGGGGTGGCAGGTTGGGGTGTTCGATTCGAGTCGGAGACGACACCCTCGGTCGAATAACGGGAAAGGGCCTCCTGAGGGAATTCGTGCCCATTCCGAAATTGGCGCATCTCATGTCTGTGTTACCTGCAGAAATTAACACAAAACAGGACGATCTAACCGGGCGTGCATCAACGCAGTAACTATTTACCAATTACTTGATACTGGTGCTCCTCCGCGGTATCCATCTGATTCATCTGGTAGCTCTCGATCAGCGGTGTGGGATCCTCGTAGTCGTAATCTAAAACAGTAATATTCACGGTGCATTTGAACTTTTTTTCGTGCAATTCGAACCTTTCTGATGGGAAAAATAATCTTCGATATTCGACTTGTGATTTGGCAGAGACCGGTTGACATTCTCAATGGTCTCGTAGTGGTCGTCCGCTTCGCCGTAATCGATTAAATCTCTGAAAGGCGCGAAATATTCAATTGATGCAAAACTTCGTCCCGTTTTTTAAAGACAAAATTGCAAAGTAAACTTACCTAGGATAGCTTTCGGATATGAAATGTTGCGTTCCTCTGGGCGTGAGAGCGGCCCAAACCATGCGGTTGTCCTGCATGCTGGTCATTCCGTTGTAAAAGGTGTTGTCGCTGGGATGGATTAGTTTGCTGTTCAGACTTGTCAAGGCACCACAGTCTCGCGGATCCAAATTCTTGATGGGCTGATGATCACGACTGTGAAGCGAACAGTGATCGGAACTTCCCAAAATATTCATCCTACAACGATCCCATGCTGCTTATCACTCGTAAATTTGCCAGAAACAAAACTTACTCTCTGCATTTAAGTAAAAACATGGCCAGCAGAGCTCCCAACAGGAGAACGCCGATCGATGAGGCCACCAGTACAAGAATCCACGTGTCGTCGATGCCTGAAACGCTCCAGTTGGTCTCAACATCTACAATCACCAGTGTTACGATCAGTTAAAACCACAGTGAGATATGGCGTTTCCTACCCTTTCTCGGCAACTCGACGAATTCCCCGTGGTCTATAGTTACTCTTCCGGGAGCGGTCCAGGGGGTGGCCGGATCGCATATCTGGGCGGTGTAGCAGTGAGTGGTGTTTGTCGGGACCAAGTCCGGAATGACGAAGAGGGGCGCGGGTGGAGGGGGCATGAACAGGATTGTATCTGGAGGGGGGCCCATGTCGAAGCAGTCGCCGAGACAGGACATGAACTATCTATTGGAAAGTACTCTTCTTTATAAAGGATGGGGCAAGTGTCACACTCTTATTTAATTATGTATAACTTTTATGTATATTTTTCTATTATATATTTTCTACAAAATATATATTTTTTCTCCGAGATGTCATAATTTTTTTCATGGAAAATATTGTTGAAGAAATACAAAGAAAATTATTTCTTTGATATAATCAAATTAAGATGTGCTTTCAATATTTGTTTTATTCTATTGGAACCTTCGATGTGAAACACTAAACTCGAAGAGATTTACTATTCTAACGTGGTTAGCGAAACGTGCGTCGAGAAGTTTAAAAAAGTAATATGATGTTTAGTGGTAAATCTCTTCGAGTTTATATGTTTTGTCATTTAGAAAGCCTAGAATAAAATTTGAAACAATGAAAACACACAGTGAAAAAATCTGAATGACAGTTCCAGGGGAAGTTTTAGTAATATATTTGATACCACCTTGAAATAATTGAACATAAAAAGTTCTTAGGTTTAAATAAATCACTAGTCACATGGAGTGCAGGATTAATTGAAAGTTCTCTATCAGTCCTCCAGCATTTATCACAGTAAACAATTTTTCAAAGCAAAATACCACAGGTTCACGCTTCCTGTATAGGGTTTCAACAGCACGAAAAGTAAAAAGGAGGAAGGGGAAAGCAAAAAAAAATTCTTCAGCAGCACTATTTTCTTCTACGCCCTCCCACTTTAAAAACGTACGAGCCGTCACTCTTCTCTATATAAACAATCTAAATAGATAAAGAAAACTGCTACTATTAAAAAGTATGGTGACTTTTGTTCTAAAAATTCGCGCGCTTTACGTATCGATTTGCTTTTTAAGTTGGTATGCTTGTCCTTGGCATCTAACAAAAGGTTGGTATCATTTCGCTTGTTAAAATTAAATTCAAAGTTACAGTGTCTTTTGTAACTGTTAAAAATAGTTGTGGGCGATTTTTTTCAAATAGATTGGCATTAAATTTTGTCTAAATAGAGAAATGTCTTAAGCATGTGCCTTAATAATGTTAAGAAAGTATTACGACTACGGGTCTATGTCAACAAAATGATGTTTACAAGCGGTACAAGGATTTTAGTGGCAATAGAGAAACAGTCGAAGATGAACCTCGTTCAGGAAGACCTTCCACGCCACCGAATGAAGAAAATAATACCAACATCAAGTTGTTGTTGTACTAACTAATCGCCAATTAATTATCTGACTTTTTGCATCACGATAATCACGAAATAATTACCCGTCAAATTTCCGTGAAAAATCAAATAAACGCCGTTCCACAAGCACCAGATTCCTTAGATATGGCATCGTGTGACTTTTTTCTGTTTCCGCGATTGAAAAATCACTTTGTGGACGCCTTTACGGACCGCTTTGAAGGAAATAACACAGCTCGAGAATAAAAACTGTTTCGAAAAATGGAAAAAAACTTTGGATTAAAAGTATTGCCCTCTTTTTGAAATAGACAAAATAAATTTGAATGAATAAGTAGATACTTTGTGTTATACTTAAAAAGTCGCCTTACTCTTTAATCAAAGTAGTACTTCATCACAACCTAAAAAAAATACTATAATTTGTACTAAACAAATTACAAATCTGCCTAATTTCCTGCACTTTGTTTAGATTTTTTTCAAGGACAAGATAGATGCACTTCAACACAAACATGAACTAGTAAACGTTAGACCAAAACGGGGGAAAATGTTCTTAAAAATCGTCACGGTTCAAGAATAATACGAAATCTAACAAAGCAACATTCTTCACTTACGTTTTACTGCACTTGTTTCGATGGAAATATATCGGATCGGCCTCCCTTAATACCGAAATATCCCGTAAAACCCACCCCTTATCGATCCTGCAACCTGCTGACGTCTGCGCATCTCGTTTTGCCTTTAATCTTCTTCCTTGAAATCGATTGTGTTCGGATACGTTGAACTTCATAGTTGAAGCTATTGACAGCGTGCAATTTGAAATGGAACATATTTCATCCTCTTTAACAGGAACCTTTATTAAAATTAAATTAATTAAAAAAAATCATCCAGGAAAAAAAATATCAATGACAGACCAGAGTTATTAGAAAAATTCTCTGCCTGTCAAGCTGATTTGAAATTTTTTAAAATATTTTCCGACGTATTCTTCATCTTGCTAATCTAATCTTAAACGTCCATCCCTGGAATCCCCCTCCTGTTCCTTTTTTCCTTCTTTCTCTGTCTTGGGTCATAGTCATTTGATGCCATCTAATACATCGGTCAATAAGTCCCCCCCGTCTGACAAATCAAACGCTTTTTTTTTTGCAAATTTGGACTTTATACGTCAATCTATTCTCCTCGAAGAGCAATACAATCATTTCAACGGTTTTCTAACATTTCTACATCTTTTTCATCGAACGATTTCTCTTTGCCTTCAGTTTCGGGAATTATATCTTTATTTTTTTGCGAGTTTTTTCAGCGAAATGTTTTTCCAGCGAGCATTTTTTTGAGGTCTGAGAACAGGAAATAGTTACTGGGAGCCAAATCTGGAAAATATGGTGTATGAGGAAGCAATTCAAAGTGCCAATTTGAAGTGCAATTTAGCCATCGTTACCAACGATTTGAGACACGGTTCATTGTCTTGGTAAAACAGCACTTTTTTCTTCATTTGGACTGTCAAAAGCAATGCTCAAAAAGCAATGCTTAATCAACACACGAAATTATTTTGCTTTAAAGCACAGCAACTCAGAAACTCGTTGACAGATTGTCATGAAATTTTGACACATGTCATTTGAAGGTTAGCACAATCGACCACTGGTAAGGATTCTTTCTAAGTGATGCCATCTATATGATAGACCGGGAACTTATTAACCGATGTGTTACGTGTTAAGACGAATGACTCTCCTAAATTCTTCAAATCACTTTGACAGTTTTAAACATGCATCAAGAACGAATGTTTTTATTGAACAAACAAAAATGACGAGGATTTCGAAGAATAATTTTAAATTTCCTTTATTTTTGATTGGTTACCTGCTTTTTATCAGTATAGGGGCCTCAGTCTTTTCTGCCATAGAGGTGCCTGTCGAGTATGTAGCTGCTGAAAAATTTGTCACATTCAGAAATAAGTTCTTGCGTGCAAACCCGTGCATAACAGGTACATTTTTACACAAACAACAAACCTTTTTTTGTATTTACTTAAATTAGAATTACTGTTTTTTGTTTAAAGCAACGATGGACATGTCAAAGTTCGTTGCTAGGCGAAATAAAGATTTATCATCGCTTGTTTTAAAATGTATTTGTTCCATTTGCACTATCAAATGCAAATAATTAAGTAATTAAATTTTTCAATCTCGATTAGTTTTATCACTAAGATATCTGTTATTTTTATATGTACGCTTCGCTCAAAGAAGAAAGGTCATTGAAAGAATAAGAAGAAACACGACTTTTGATTTGGCTGATCCAACATCCGAAACATTTATGCCATTTCAAACTGGCGACCTTAAAAATCTCCAAGGACCTGATCAGGCGTTAAATATCGACGACCATGCAATGTATTTATGATATTCGGAAACAAAGACACATTATTTTGAACCTAAACAAAAAAACTACATGGGAGCAGATGCCATGGAAGGAAAAAGAAGAAGCGAAGCGCACGTAGATTTTTTACGGAAAATGTCATTGATGAAATGCAAACAAGGAAAAGTAATTTTTTTAAACAATCAAATGTGGCTTTTAAAACAGTGACAAAGGACTCCTGCACATCAAGAAGCGGCAATAAGCTGCTGAAGATACGGATAAAGGTAAAAGTTGAAGGAAATCAACGCGATGCCACAGGAAGAACAATATATTTAAAGTCCAAAAAATTTCCGTAAAACACAATTCAAGGTAGAGAGAGAAATCAAAAATAAATATAATTCTTAAAGAAGGTGGATTTTCAGGGCGCGTTGAATGAATGTTTTCATCTGAAAAACGAGTTATGAGGCAGGTAAATTTGGAAACCAAACTAACACTTGCGTCTCGATTCTTGCGCTGTTCCCATCCTATGCAAAGAGAGGTCAATAGCCCTGTAATATGGACGTCCACCGTAAAATCGTTTGATATTTTAAAATTATCAGAACCGGAATTATCGAGAGTATTAGTGCCATGAGTCAGTTAAGTAGGACTAATGTATTTCGTCTGAAACATTGTGGCGTCATTCAGAGAAAAACAATCTATCTTTGTTCAATAATTATTCAACATTTTTCAACCTATTGTCCCTGGCCTGTCTATCCCTGACGAAAACGATATTTTTGGTGTATACAACAAATAAAACTGCACTGTGACAGTATGAGCTAGACAAGTAAGGTGGCTTTCGTTTTAAAAACTCGCACTCTTTACTTATCAATACGACCGTTTATTTTTCCTCTTGCTTTCTGTAGCATCATCTCTTTTTAAAAACCAGCAGTAACCGCTCAGCATAGATGAGTTACAGCGTCCCTGGTATCTTGCTTCCATCGTCCTGATGTTCTGGTGAAGCTTCTCTCCTTATTGGTCGCTCACTGCACCCAAATTTTCCGGAAAAAACCAATTAAGAGTGTAACAGTCCATTTTAAGGACATAGTAGCGACCCCCTAGTATTTCATAGGCTTTCAGGGGTTCATTTATGAGGTTTTTATAATTTTAATCTTTCTTGTTGCCTGCAAATTCTGAGTTAAGTGAGGTTAATTGGTATTTGTTGGATCACAACTGGTGTTCTCAGGAAGCTGTGGCTCAGATCCTGATGAAGAATTAGAATCCCCGGGAAACATGTTGTCTAGGTTTAAAGGCGCAATCGGTACCGATAGTTCCTGGTTATGAGGAATTAGCTTAATTACAGAAAGTAGACTTGGATACTGAATGTCATTTCTTTCCTTTTTTGAAATCCCTTCTGTTTTACGAGGGTTGATCAATAACTACCCGTGTTTCATAACAGATGGCGTTGACGAGTGAAATTGACATTACCATCGTGTACTGCAGACTGTTAAAACACCTCATGCCGAATGTCAGATAAATTCATAGGTTAGTTTTTTTTGACAGCTAGTTGTATAATTCGTGTTTTGTATTTCTCGATGAAACAGAAGAAGAGCAATATCGATCCGTAATTCGTTTTTTATTTTTGGATGGAAAAACATGCGAAAAAATAAACGTGAAGTTGGATCCTGTCTATGGGGACTCGTTACCATGTATGACAACTTGAGATATTGGATTAACAAGTTTAAGTGTGGTCGTACAACTGTTGTTTGTTGTTGCTTTTGATTAAGAACGCCCGTCAGACGTGGTTACCGAGGAAATCGTCGAAAAATTCCATGACATGATTCTCACTGATCGCCGAACGAAAGTACGCGAAGTAGCTGAGGCCGCAGGTGTCTCGTACGGAACGGCAATCAAGATTTTAAATAATAAGATAGGTGTGCGGAAAGTGTTGGCCCGATGGGTGCCGCGATCTCTCACGATGGACAACAAGCGGGTACGACTAACAATGTCAAAGCAGTGTTTGGACCGCTTTAAGCGAAATCTTCAGGACTTTTTACATCGAGTCGTCACCGTTGATGAAATCTGGATACATTATTACACACCAGAGACCAAGAGACAGTGAAAATAATGGATTTTTCCGGGTGAATCTGCTCCGAAGAGGCAAAAATGATTCCATCAGCCGAAAAGGTTATGGCCACGATCTTTTGGGATTCCAAAGGAATAATACTCGTGGATGCCTCAGGGCAGTACTACAGTGAGTTGTTGGACAGATTCGATAAGAAATTGAAGCAGACACGGCCACATTTGGCTAAGAGAAAAGTGCTCTTCCATCACGACAACGCACCGGCGCATTCATCATTAATTGTCGTGGCCAAATTACACGAACTGCATTACGAATTGCTTCCGCACCCACCGTACTCGCCCGACCTGGCACTCAGCGACTTTTTTCTGTTCCCTAACTTGAAAACATGGTTCGCAGGAAAAAAATTAAGCTCAAGTGAAGAGGTTATCGCCCAGACAGAAGCGTATTTTGGAGAGTTTGAAAAATGGTATTTTTCAGACGGCTTGAAAAAGTCGGAGAAGTGTATAGACCTAAAAGGAGGCTACGTTGAAAAATAAAAATAAATTTGTGAAAAAAATTACGTCTTTATTTCAAACACGGGTTGACTGACCCTCGTAAAATACAAGTATAAAAACTATTTCGAATATTGGAAAAATATATTGCAGTGAGAGTATGTATTGTACTCACTTTGAAGGAGACAAATAAATTTCGATTAATAAATTCCTTTTATTTCAGTTTTATTTAAAAAATGACCTTACTCTATGATCATCGGTAGTATTTTGCTTGTTAAGAGCATAGCCTAGACAGACAGACAGACAGACATAATTAAACTGATTTGAAAAGAAGAAACAACACGTTCTCGGAATCACCGAAAATGACATCTGAACTTGACCTTTTTTGAGGGGGTTTTTCTTCGGGTGTTATTCGAAATACCGTGTGTATTATTCCCTATTTAAAAATATATCGTTTTACCAAGTGATTGTTGTTTTGTCACATATCAGATTACCCGATGAGGACATATAAAAGAAATGAAAACACGGTTCGTATGTGTACATATTTGCTAGAGAAAATCAAAAATATCACGCGTTCTCATGAGAATTCTACACTACAATTATCATTTATCTGGAGGGGAAATGTTTATATAAACGATAACAGTAAGAATGCTCGGAAACGTTAACAAGTATTAGTTATTTTGACGTTGTTAAGTCTCAAAGACGTAACACACGATGTGCGGCTCACGGACTAACAAGTGTTTGTAGCGGTGGTGCACTGGTGAATATAAAATATGGAATTTAGGACTTACGGTGCTACATCGTCGAACGAAAACTCCAAACTCTTATCCAAGTCAGATCACAGTTACGACCAAGGGAATAGAAAACTGTTGGGCATCGAGAAACCCTCATTTTATTTCTCTTTTTACGTTCTGTTTTACGTGGTGTTTTTGTGTTTGGGTGCGATCACGTTCACTTTTCTCGAGACTCCCGTCGAAATCGGCACTCGAATGCAACTAGACAACTATGTGAGCAACTTTAAAAAGTTACATCCGAACGTTTCAGGTAATGATCAAACCCCTCACAAAAATATACTCCACTAATACCACAGTGATCAATAAATAAAGTAACTTTTGTTTAAAAAAAAAATCGCGCGCTTTACGAACGGACATGACCATTTGGTATGACTGCCATTGACGTATGACAGAGGTTTGCCAATATTTCACTTGACAGACTAATTACATTTTAAAAAAACCACTATCGTCCTATTATCCATTCATCCAAAAACACGATAGAACAAAGAACTACTATAAATTTTGTTTCAAACTCGGTAAAACTTGTACAGAAACATATGAATTGATGAAAAAAGCTTATGGAGATGATGGCTTATTCCGTACACGTGTGCTCGAGTGGTTTAAGCGATTACAGGGCGGTCGTGATGTTTTGGAAGACGACTCAAAGCCAGGCCGGCAAAAAAACACAAATCGCTGCGAGATGGTGGAAAAAGTATGTGAAATTATCGCCTACGATGCGAATTCTACTGTAAGATAGTTAGCGGAGGAATTAAATACAACCAAAGATATGCTTTACGAAATTTTCATAGAGGAATAAGTAAAGGGAAAGTCTGTGCGTGATTTGTTCCTTTCGAACCGTCGCTATTCGTGAATTTTTGGCAAAAAAACAAGTCGTTGTGCTTCAACATCCTCTTTATTCGCCTGACTTATCTCCATGTGACTATTTCCTGTTCCAAACATCATGATCAGCCCCTGTCAATCCACTGCAGAATGAAGGCCTCTTCTGCCGGTTTTTCCACAAAAAAAATGATTGCTTATTTTTTTGCACAAGGACCACATTTCAAAAAACTCATACCTCAGCTCAAAAATGGACTTCACCAGTGTAAGTGAGATAGATTGATGTGATAGGGTGAGATATATAGTAACGCTGTTCGACGACAAATTAGAGAGAGGCAGATTGACATTCAGCTGTAAGATGGCCCATTTAGTGAAGATCTATATATGAAAATGATACTATTGGCATTTTTCTATCCACAAAAAATATCATTGCAATTTTTTGCAAAAGAGCCTTATTTAAAAAAAAATCCCAAAGGCAATGTGTGTGAGTCAAATTAATAATTGGTCCAGTGGTGGCTCGTGAGGGATGGTGTTGGGTCGCCGCCCCTCCAGCATTTATCACAGTAAACAATTTTTCAAAGCAAATACCATATTTTACCTCCTGAATAGCGTTTCAATAGCACGAAAAGTAAAAAGAAGGGGAAAGCAAACAAAATCTTCAGCGGCACTTTTTTCTTCTACGCCCTCCCACTTTAAAAACGAGCCGCCACTGAATTGGTCTATTATTTTATTATGATAAAACTTAATCAAAATTAAAAGAATGGAATTATTCGGAAGGGAAGGAATATACGACAATCCGCTGTCGAGAGATCAACTTTTCTTTGAACTTTTTTTGAAAAGACTCATGTCAATCTGATACCATGACACTAGGGTCCATTTGGGACATGATGGGTAGAATGCCAGGATTTTTGCCTTAAACCATTCGATCTTCAGAGACCCTTTTCCCCAGTCTTTGAAACAGGTTTTGTTTCTTCAAAACAGCTAAAAATGTCGACCGATGCCATGTCCGCTGCATATGACGCATGTGGAACTTATTGATTCGTGTTTGATTTTTGAAAAATTGATGAATAATTATTGCTGTGACTTAACATGATGGAAAAACCATGAATTGTTTTGCCACGGTATTTCTATTTTTTTTGTTTTTGCTAATGTTTTCTTCATTAGTTGATGTGGAAGGTCTTCCTGAATGAGGTTCATCGTCAACTGCTTCTCTACCATCACTAAAGTCCTTGTGCAACCTATAAATATATTCTATCGACGCACCTGTTTCGGCGTAACCCTTTCTTAACATTTATAATACATCAACACAAGATATTTCGTTCTCTAGATAAACAGTCAGATGTGAGGGACCTTTATACCAATTTAAAAACCAAATGGTTGTCTGTCGATATAACCATTTAGTTAGGTAAAGCGTGCAAATTTTAAAACGCGCATAGAAAAATAAAAATGATAATAATTTGGTGTTTTGGGGTAAATCTCTTCGAGTTTAGTGTTTATCACCAAAGATCACAAGACTAACTGATCTAATATTGCAATGTTTAACAGAGGAAGCATTGGAAGAACTAATCGAGGAAGTGGTGAAGGCGAGTAGAAAGGGCATCTCGGTAACGTTCAATGGCACCCACGTACATAACTGGAACTTCGCTCAGTCCATCTTTTTCGCCAGCAGCGTGGTCACCACCATCGGTGAGTAAGCACAATACCAAAACTTACTTTGCATATAAAATAGTCACTTTAAACAGGTTATGGTCAAGTGACACCACTGAGTCGAAGTGGAAAAATATTCTGCATACTTTACGCTATCGTCGGGATTCCTTTGACGCTGGTGCTTCTATCAGGCCTAGTCGAAAGATTTCTGGTACCAGCCATCGAATTATTGCGATGGCTAAATTTTAAAACACAACATTTATATGAGCCTTTTAGTATTAGACTGCTGCACCTTGCAATTATAGGTACAGCAAAACAATAACACCCACTAGGTTTTCAAAAGACTTAAATAGGAAATTTATTTTCTAGTCACTGTTTTGGTAATATTTGCTCTGTTCTTGCCCGCAGTTGCTTTCTATTACATGGAGGAAGAATGGACTTATTTAGACGCGTTTTATTATTGTTTTATATCATTAACAACAATTGGCCTGGGTGATTACATTCCTGGAACCTCAAACAGACCAAACCCCATTTATCAATCATTATATAAAATTATAACAACAGGTAGATATTTTTGAATAGTAAATAAATAGCGCACAGTTTCTGTGTTTCATCGTCTTTTTGTTTTAGTTTATCTTTTTCTCGGGATAACATTTATGATGTTAACGCTGGCGATTTTTTACGACATTCCGCAGCTCAACCTAGGTTTACTTTTCAGTTTAAGTCGGGACATCTTTCCGAGTATGTGCTAATACTCTGTTTACATTAAAATTAACTTATTTTCTTATTTTAGGAAGAAGAACCCAAATATAACACTGCTTGTATAATATCTCTAACTCACTGATTTTATATTAGTATGTTAATATAATGCCAAATTGTAACTATTTAAATAAGCAAATAATAAATCATGTATAAGAACAATTTTTTTTCAATCATATATTAACTAAATTAGCCATATAAGGTGTGGGACCAGCTTTAACTGCTACGGGTCATTTGCACTACTTCTTGCCGATTTTAGTTTAGGAGACAAATATTATAAAAGGAAAAAATTTACGATATATGTCTGAGCAACACATAATAACGTCCATGTTAGACGTCCTTATTCAACGTTTATATGAAGTCATATTTGATAAAAGTTGATAAAAGTAATCAAACTCACATGAAATATCATACAAAGTTCATAGGAGATCTGAGGTTTCCAATTCTGATGAAAAACTGGATTACCATTGTAGAAATAAAACCCGAAGATCAGTAAGAAAATATATTGAATTAACCGAATCTGATATTGAAAGCGCTCTAAACAAAATGAAGGCTCTCCTGGAGGAATCTGCTAAAATACATATTTTTAAAATTGTATATAACCACGTTCCTATATTTCTACACAGATCCTTTCTGTTTATGAAAGATTTAAGCCCTGTATTAATGAAAAATGAACTATATGGGGGTTGTGGATAAAGGGGAACTGTGAAAAAATAGATAAGATTAATTTGAACAGTACAAATTTAATTTTGCTATGGTTATTTATTATCAAGAGAGTCACAAAAAATGTGCTAAAGTTAATGACAGTGGTAAAACCAGGTAACAGAAGTAAACTTTAATAAGATTTCAACAAAAAACAGAACACTTCTCACATAATATATAGACCAGTAGTGAATGAAAAGGGTGTAAAAAAGAACAAATTTAACAGCTGATTTGTTTAAGGAGGTAATAAATAATTTACATAACATATATGTGTAAGAATAGTTAAAATTTGCAGCAAAAGAGCTTCAGATATGCGAATGATGGAACAACATAGGTACAGGTCCAATATCAACCCAAATAGAGGTTATAACAACAATTTTAACAAAATTGGTTTATCATAGGTAACAATTGAACTGCTCTCAAATAGTCCCCACAAAGCTATAAAAGTGATGTTAAATGGCTTCAGTAATGTAAATAAATGTGAAATGACACAGATTCCTCCTTTCTAAGATCAGGTATTTAATTTTTTGCAGGGCTTTCATTTATACTTTACAATTGTCAAGATTATGTGCTTTACTAAAATAATTTCAAGAAAAGTTGATGAAAAACCTATCCTGAGTTACCAGATGTGGAAAACATTGAAACTAATAGGTGTTAAATTAAATTATTAAAAATATGACTAATAGGTTTTTTAAACACGAGGAATGGGAATTATTTTTTATTTAGTTTGCAATTTCCCAATGTTGTAAAAAATTGCATTAGAGGCAGAAAAGGAGATTTTGAACTTCAAAATCTGATTACTTATTTGGCTAATATATCCTCGGTGTTTAGCATGTATTAAAGTAGAGTACGAATTCTAACTGTGAGTATGTTAGGTTATGTTTTTTAATCAATATTAATTATTTTGTTATAGGATTCTCCTGACCATGTTTTCACTAGTACACTTAATAAGATATTTGTTAGAAGATTGTCAATGTAATTCATAATGCTTTGCGGATATAGAAGCTATAAAACAAATTAAGGGCACATATTTCAAAAATATAGTAAAAATTAGACATTATCTTATATATATTCATAAAAAATGCTTTACAATTTGTATTTTTCTCATTTTATAGAAATTATAGGTCTATATTATTAGGCCTCTTTGTAAAATAGGCACCTTTTCTAAGGTTTAAATGTTTGTTTACGTATATAGTTTTTTTCAATGTTAAAACCCTGTATAGTAAAAATTGGACATTATCTCTTTTATATTCATAAAATATACTTTACTGTCTGCAATTTTCACATGTTATACAGCTCGTGTTGCGTAAAATAAAGAACTTTCTAAGGTCAAAAGTGTTGAGATAATGTTTATTCAGAAGCCTAATTTTATTTCATTTTTTAGGTACTATAGTAAAAATTACACATTATCTCATGTACATTCATAAAATATGCTTTACAATCTGTATTATTCTCATTTTATACTATGATTTTTTGAATAATAAGCTTTTCTAAGGTGACATTGTTTGTGATGTTTGTTTACATACATAGTTTTATTTCAATTTTAAGGCCCTGTATAGTAAAAATTAGACATCTCTTTTATATTCATAAAATATACTTTCACAATCTGCAATTTTCTCATTTTATACAGTTCGTTTTGCGTAAAGTTGATGTAATGTATGTTCAGAAACCTAATTTTATATCAATTTTTAGGGCACTGTATAGTAAAAATTAAACATTACCTTATGTATATACATAAAATATGCTTTACAATCTGTATTTTTATCACTTTATACTATGGTTTTTTTGAATAATAAGCAGCTTTTCTAAAGTTTTAAATGTTGTGACATTTGTTTACACCCATTGTTTTACTTCAATTTTAAGGCCCTGTATAGTAAAAATTAGGCATTATCTCTTGTATATTCATAAAATATTCTTTATAATCTGCAGTTTTCTCATTTTATACAATTCGTTTTGCGTAAAATAAACAACTTTCTAAGGTTTCAAATGTTGATGTAACGTTTGTTCAGAAGTCTAATTTTATTTTAATTTTAAGACACTGTATAGTTAAAAATAAGCAATATCTCATGTATATTCATAAAATATGCTTGAAAATCTGTATTTTTCTTATTTTATGCTATGCTTTTTTTGATAATAAGCAACTTTTTTAAGGCTTTAAATGTTGTGACATTTGTTTACCCGTTTAATTTTATTTCAATTTTAAGACCCTGAATAGTAAAAATTAAACATTATCTCTTGTATATTCAGAAAATATACTTTACAATCTGTAATTTTCTCATTTTATACCATTCGTTTTGTGTAAAATAAACAACTTTGTAATGTTACAAATGTGGTGATGTTTCAGAAGTTTTTATTTCAATTTTTAGGCACTGTATAGTAAAAATTAGACATTATCTCTTTATATTCATAAAATATACTTTACAATGTCTAATTTTCTCATTTTATACTATGCTTTTTTTTTGTAAAATAAGCAGCTTTTCTAAGGTTTTAAATGTTGTGACGTTTGTTTACATAAATCATTTTTTATTTTAAGGTCCTGTATAGTTAAAATCAGACATTATCTTTTCCATATTCATAAATTATGCTTTACAATATTAAGTTTTTTCAATCTAGATAGGATTTTGTGTAAAATAAACACATTTTCTGTAGTCATTTATATCGGTTTCTTTAGCACAAAAAGTACAGTTTTACTTCTTTTTTAACGCCTTGTATAATAAATTAATATATATTAATCACTTAAATATTAAAAATGAAGTGCAATATTTTGACTATTTAAAAAATACGCTGTATATTTTTTGTGATATTTAGTGCTTTTTTTGAAAATAAACACCCACTTCTATATATATTTTATTTTAATTGACCATAGCATACATATTTATTTTATATTTAATAAGGAAAACCTACTAATTCATGAAGCAAAAATCTTAATTTTTATATTATAGCCGTTTATTTATAAATGTAAATAATATTTTTTATACGTTTGATGTAAAAAAAAGCAAGAATATATTGTCAACAGGACTAATACGTACTAATCATTCTTATTCCTGATTGGGTAGTTCTGGTCATGGGACCATCCAAAGCCTTCTATGTATTGCGTTCTGATCCTCAGTTGCGAGCTGAAAGTTATTCCGTGATAAGTCCGTCGTTCCGCTCGCGACTTTTTTCCGATTTTTCTCGAAAAAATTGCAAGTTACTTACTATTCTTCTATTCCGATGTGTAGTGTATCGCTTTGCCCCCAAGTCGAGTAAGTTTTTGCACACCATTTTGATTATTTTCATTGTTAAACACACTTTTAAATTTTCTTGAATTTGCGAACCAAAATGGCCGATAGACGCCAATCTCAGGTTCGGGAAGTGCGCATTGTAAGCCAAATCGAATCATTATGCAAAGCCGACGTCGATATTAATGTCGATATGCCAGTGTCAGAATGAAAACTTTGGTTATATTTATGTTTTGTCTTATAGATGTTTCATAAGAGACTTTGTATCAAAATGTTCACTTTATTATTACTGGTTGACCCGTTTCGCCGGCACTGTAGCCTCTTGGGGTTAAATAATAATGGGTATAAATATAAAAAGTTTCTATAATAAAATAAATATTTTAAAGAAATCCACTCAGATGCTATTTTGCCAGTACAAATTTAATGAATGAGATTTATTCAGGTCTATTTGGTCATTCAGAATGGTTTTCGCATCTTTGAGACGGTTTATTTCTAAATTCTATAGATATTTTAGTTTTTTTGCTTTTGTTTTGTATATGTAGTATTTTAAAAGCACTGTTAGACCGATTATATTCGTTGATTTCGCTGTTTAAAAAAACTTATTTCATATTCTGTAATTCTTTTCTTTAAAGTTCTTCCTGCTTATCCTGTATACGTTTTCGAACATTAACCACAATATAGTTGATTTATTTTTTTGTTTGTTTTTGCTGCCTTTTCCTAGGTTGTTTGTTTTAAAGGCTACTTTTGTATTGTTTTTATATAAGAATTTTTCTATCTTTCTCGAAGGTTTACGAAAATATGTTATTGATTTGAATGAATAGTCTTTTTTCATTCTTTTGTAGATACATTTTAAAGCCAGCATTTTTGTGGAGTTTTCTTTTTAAAATGCTATCTGTTAGTCTCTGCGAATATCCTTCGTTTAAGGCAATTTGTTTGATAGTGTTTAGTTCCTTATTTATAATAGGTGTAGTGATTTTTTATGCATTGTCTCTGATAACTGGGTTTGACATTATTTTTGGTTAATAATTTTTCTACTAATGTTATTGTGTTTCGAGGGGGGATGCTGGGGAATACATTCTGAACAGTAAATTATATTAAGCTGGCATTGATTGGAACTATAATGTTTTTTTTATTTTGTTAACTACCTCATTATTAATATTATAGTTTGGTCGAAATTTGCTGTACGATTTAATGATATCTATTAGATGTTTCGATACTTTATAAACAGTTGTAGGTAGATAAGACACAAGTGGTCTTATTGAATAATTTGATTGATGCAGTTTAATTAAGGAATAAAGTTGCGGGGATTGTGGATTTGAAAGATTTCGTTGTAGAAAAAGCTGGGATGCTAGGGAAACGCATTAAACATTAATAATAAAGTGAAAACTTTGATGACAAAAAGTCTTTCATTGAACATTTATGTTTGTGTGTAATTTATTTACATTTTATATTAAACATTTTGATATATTTTTTTTAATAATTATAAATATTACTGTATTTTTTGCTTTTATTACATTTGAGTCTTACCAAAAATGAAAACTGAATGTTTTTGAATAATTATTGGAGGAATATTGTATTATATTTTTATATCTTATAGTATTTATTTCTTATTTTTCAGGCGCGAAAATTGGTCAACATTTGAAATTCAAACGGGAGTCGGTCGCGGTCAATCTTGGAGGAGACTTGGTCCTTGTTTAGGCGTCCAGCTTCCATCAACGACACTCGTAGCAGGCGAGGGTACCCTGATGCCGCTACTTTCTTCATACGAAGACGGAGCTTCTCCAAGACCACTTGCCTTTGGGCCGGTGGGAATGGTGTTGTTTTGTCTGTCGTGTGTACGATGGTTTCGGTATACGGGGATACGGTGATTTGCATTATTGGGCGGGGTGGGGGTTGGGGGTTTGTTGCAGATCCATTATCTCTTTTTTTTTGTTATTTTAACGGGGACGCAAAGCCGAAGGGTTTACGTCAATCTTTTAATCTCACTTATTTTTTTTTTAATATGGACTGCAAGTGCTCACCGTTTTTAAGCTTGGTGGTAGTTATGAGCGGCGCCCGTGCTGGGTAACCAGACAATCCCGGTTTCACATTTACCCGGAAGGCGGTGTGAGGCTGTTATTGTCGTAAATGGTCGAATCTATGGGGAGACACGGCGTGGTAGAGTCATCCATACTTTTTTTAACTTCTCTTTTTTGGTACGTCACACAAAAAGACATTTATATATGGGGGCGAGCATATCACAGCCTTTAAACTAAATCAAAACAGGTAAGTCGCAACATTTAACAAAAACCTTTTCAAAAACCTACAGTACATATGATTGTTGTTTCAGGACAATTTCGCAGCGCGAGTGGTCTATAAATCAAAGTTCACAGATGAGTGCAGTGAGGCGTGTTACGTGGGTGAATTGTCCATTCTTCGAATCTTGCAGGGCACCGTCGAGCCCTTTGTCGTCTTTTTGAGACATCCCGTAGATCCCGTTCGATTTGTCTAAGGGATGGAACAGTGCGCTACACTGTTTTTTCGGCGTGAAATTATTGAATGGACAGAAGAATGTCCGGCTAAAGGATATGGAACTCATGGTAAGTTTTTGAATCTTTCAATCCAAACAAATATTAAATACATTTACACAGTATCGATATTTAGTCCATTTGTATTTTAATTGAATATTACGCTTGAATGTTTGGTGATTTGGAATGACCCTTTTCAGGAAATCAACCAGTCAGGAGTAAAAAGAGGAAGATAATCGCGTCGAGCGCGATTCCAGGCTGTACTTAGGCGTTTCCATAGCACTATGACCGTATATTCTCTTTAATTTAATATCGTTCTCTCTTATTTGCTTTAAAATTTTATTTTGGAACCAAGAGACTTAAATCTTAATATCCTTTGTTCATTGTTGATTTTGCTGTACTGTTACTGGTTCTTGCCTTTGTGTGTTGCCCCACTGTGTGTCCCTGTCTCGTATATGCTGTTTCCAATGGTGTATTGCTTTTTTTCCCTTTTATTCACTTCTGGTCTACCTCCGACTCTCTTGAAATTAAGATATGCAGTTTCCAGTAGTGTATTAATAATAATAATGCTCTCTTCTCTAAGAGGCTAATCCATTAACAAGACAATTATAAGATATTCGAAACATAAAATATATACACAATAGTTAATTCTGAAGTAAACTTTTTTGAAGTAAAACTCTTTTAATCTCTTCTGCGCTACCTCTGATAATTTTGTTGTTGAGATATGCTGTTTCTAGTGGTATATTCCCATTTAGTTTCTTCTGGTCTACCCCCGAGTGTGTCGCTATTTCATTTACACTACATGACACCATAACTCTTTTGTATCTTATACAGTATCTAATATGTGCAGTTTTTGAGCTTATGTTAACCCTCTTGATGTCCAACTTTCTTAGAATGTCCCTCATTTGGCATTGTTAAATTTTCAAAGTGATTTAAAATGCAGTGTCGAATGGTCATATTTTTCGTCATTTGGTATTCAAACATTCTCTGATCTACCCCTTAATCCGTTTCTGTTTGTCCTCCACTGCAAGTTATATTTTAAAGAAATTTAATGCAATTACTTCGTTGCTTGGTCTCGACTTTTATTATTTTCACGCTGTTCTCTCCCACATTGTCTTATCTTTACTGTTTGTTAAATTTTATAGAAATATAACGCGAATAGTGTCCGATATGGAATGCCTCAATTGCAGTTTTTTCATTCAGTCAAGTTGGTACAAAGGGCGTTTGCTTTTTGGGCTTTGTCGATGGGAAAGACTGGGATTGGTATTGTCCTGGAATGAAGATGGTTGGGGACACCAGCCGGATTAATGCCAACTTCAAGATGCCTCCAGGTAAACTTCTTTTATGTTATTTTAGAGAATACAGGTCTTTGTTTTAATAATTTTGTTCAATTGTTTTGGAACTTTCCACGTGAAACATTAAAGTCGAAGAGATTTAGCACTAAACCCCAAATCCCCCTTTTAGACCTTTCGACGCGTGTTTCGCTAACCATATTACCATCATCAGGAGATGATTCAATCAACTCAAAGATTGAATCATGCCCTGATGATGCTAACACGGTTAGCGAAAGGCGCTTCGGGGTGTTTAAAAAAGTGATTGGGTGTTTAGTGGTAATTCTCTAAAGTTCTTTTTTTTTTGCTCTGAACAATTAACTATATTTCGTGTAGATTATTTTTTTTAATTTTTCTCTATTTTTAGGTAAGTGCGCATATGCGTAGTAACTCGAGTTCGCGAGTGAGGGAGAGGGCAGTGCTAGTGTTGTAACAACAAGAATTAACTTCTGCAGCATCGAGCCTCCCTATTTAATATCAGGTAATTGAGATAACTTTGTCTACTTATCAAAAAAAAAAAAGTTTCAATTTGTTCATCTTAAATTCTGTCTTTGATTGAGTTTACCATCATGTTTACCCAAACAGTTTGTCAATCCCCGTTTTTTCCTTTCAGAAGCACGACGACCCCAATGAAAAGCAGGAAGGTTCCAGATCAAGTTTGATTCCAGGCCATACTTGTTTCCTCGTTTCTTTTACGTTTCACATATAGCTATTTATTAATCAAAAAGATCTAATATTTGTTTAAAAGTTTATCTTTGCTTAGTGTTTTTAAAAATGTTTGTTTTTATTACATAACATGTAGCAGCAATTATAAAAATGTAGAAAGTTATGACAAATTAGATTAGGGATAGGGATTTAGGTCGAATGCCAAAAGGGCATGTAATTTTTAGGCTTTTTGGAGGGGAAAAACTCGCTGGTATTGGCCTGGAATGGATAGTTTCGAACACAAGCAGGATTAGAACCATCTTCCAGATTCCACCAGGTAAGCTCCTTAAATTTTTTCATTTAACAGGGTCTGTGTTTATGTTTTGTCATGTTCATTCAAGTTTTATTTTTCGCCTAATTTATGTTCCTTCAATCGGAACGTTTCGTCTGAAAATATGAATCAATTTTTGAAAGTCTCTCGAAGCACGTTTCGCTAATCACGAAGTTAGCATCATCGTGTCATCAATCACCTCCTGAGTATGGTAACAGGGTTAGCGAAACGCGTTGTCGAGAAAATAAAGCGATTTGATGTTTGATGTTGTGAAAATTTCCTTATGTGAATAATTGACGTTTATTAAACTGAGATATTTTGAAAGACCCTGTTTCTTTCTAGGTAGAGTTTTGTTCAAGGATTTAGTTTTAATATTTGAAATTGCTTGTCGGAAATATATACTGACTGACATTGAAATTCGAACATCCAATCCATTTCAGAATAATATACTAAAATACTTTTTGTACAAGGTTTATCAGTCAATAATTTTATTTATTAAAAGCTCTACAGACTATGCAGTAATGTTTAACTCCTATATTATTCTGCTGCATTCATCCCTGTTAAGTGTGTTTTCCCTTTCAGTTCGCAACACCCACTAAATCTTCCATTACATTGCCATGCCACCTCTATCTCGGTTTCCGCTTAATTCTATCCATAGGGCTTCCATAAAGGGCTAATTTTGACATCCACTCTCTTCCAAGCTGTTTGATATACCCCAGTCACCATATTCTTTGTGTCTTGATGCGGGTGCTCATGTTCGACTAATAAATGTCTTCCACTTCTTCATTTGTCCTGCTTTGTATTTTTCACTTCGTAAATTGCTCTTAGTATCTCTTTTTCCTACCTTTCCACCATTTCTTCTCTTTTTAACACCCAGATGTCGCTGTGGGTCTGATCACTAATTTAAAAATCCTCACAGCTACTATTCTCGATACATATTTTAATATTTTAAGACTTTTCTTATCTAATTTTCACTTTATTATATTTATATTTAACACTGATCTAATTGTGACACTCTTACTGGAAAACTATATACACACACGCGCACCCCCACAGGCACGCGCGCACACACACAAACACACACACCAACACGAACACAAATCTTTATTTGTTCCAAGTGCCCATCTCCCACCAAACAGAAAGACATTCTACAAGTGATGATTTTGACAAATAAATATTTTCATTGTTAAAATAGATATAAATATAAAACGTTCACAAAAAAATATATTTGGCAAATCCACCGAGGGACCATTTATAGTCTGTACAAATTCAATAAAGGCAAATTATTCAGGTCTAGTTGGTCATTGAGAGGAGTTTTTTTATCTTCTAATCGGATCCTTTCAAGGTGGTTTCGGTTTTTGTTTTTATTTTGAACATGCAACATTTCGAAATGTTGTATAATAAGATGGAATCAATTAAAATTGTGTTTCTGATTAAGGAAACATCTTGTAGATTTGCATTTCGGGCAATTGCCAGTAGGGCCACAGAAGGTCGAAGAAGAAGTACAGAACTTTATTGCCATCTTAGACTTCCTGCTTTTGCACACCTTTTGTATTATCTCTCATAACAATGATAATACGAGTACTATTTTGTGAGGAACTATTGCTTATAACAGTGGATCACCGTTGATCAACTGCCAAACGATATATTCAGGAAATCCCGCAGCAAATTCTTTTATCATACCTTATGACGCCCCAGATCATTCAGCACGAAAATGTGCGCCCCAATATCACAAGGGTAACCCTAAATTTATTAGGGTTACCCTTCAGTCTACCTTTTACCTTGCCCATTTTCAATCAAGCGACTTTTGATTGTATCCAATTCTTTCTCAAACCCTAGGACGTGAAGTGAGATATTTCAAGGCAAAGTCCATCAGTGCCGAGACGTCTGGCCAATCAATACATTGGTTGAAATGGTGATGTAGATACCTTTATACCTAAAATCAATAAAACGTAACCAACCTATCTAACATTTGTATGAGTCAGTATAATCAGAGATATAGTTTGTTTTCAAAAATTTCTCAACTATGAAAGAAATTCATTTTTTCTCTTGATGACAATTTTTTTTTTTTTTAATTAATGTTCTTCTCTGTTGTTTTAGGTAAGTGCACATAGGCGTAGGTAGTAATCCGTTCGATCTGATAAATGGGTGTCTGTGTTAGTGAAATAAAAAGGACCTTTCAGCCATATTAAGATATAAAATCTTGTTTAAGGTAAGTATATCAATTATTAGATTATACTTTATGGGAAAGTGTTATCTATCTATGTTGTAATAGTTGTTTGTGTAATAGTTTATTATATCTAGCCTAATTTCCAGACATTCTGCCATCGGATCGCCCCTTTTCCTTTGTTTTATTTCCCAATTACAGATAATCGCCACGGAAGTGGCTGTAAAGGTAAGTTATTTCTTCATTGAGAAGTTAAACTTTTGTTCGAAAAAGGGAAAACTCACCTTCGCCATTTTGTCAAGAAAGTATGCAGTTAATATTTATGTTAAGGTGTATTTTTTTCCTTTTTCGAACAAAACTTGAACTCCTCGATGAAGAAATAGCTTACCTTTACAGTCAATTTCGTGTTTATCTGTAATTAGGAAATAAAACAAAGGAAAAGGGGCAATCCGATGGCATAATGTCTATGTATAATAATATATAAACATTGTAATATATATTTTGTATTCATTACCGTGATGACCCTCTACAGTTTATTTTAATTATGTTATTACTTAAAACAATAATTTACAAATAATCGTTTCGCTATTTTGCAAAATAATCTGATGATTTATTGCTGTAAACAATTGTAATTGGAATGTTTAAAAAAATGATAAGGTCTATGAATATTTTTTCAAAATAAGCATGACGATACACGATAAACGGTGAATCACAAAATGTGATTCACTGTTTAACATTTGTTTTGCTTTAATTACTAAGTTTCAAGTAAAACTTTATTAAAAAAATCGAAACAAATGAACCTATAATTAATATTTTTTTCTAAAATTAGTTTAGGTTATGCAACTTCAAATACTATTTATAAATTGGTGGAGGTGCCTGATGTATAATTTTTTCCTTTTTTATCATATTTTTTTACACTTTGATTTTACAAGCATTTTCTAATTAGTTATAAGGCTCATATGATAGTGTTTTAATAGGAATAGTATAGTCCATCTTTGTATTATCCTCTACTGTTAACATTACTGTTCTATGGCTCATATATTATGAGGTGTAATTCATCAACTTGTCAAGACTAATGAAAAATAAGATTTTATAAAAAATGCTGAAAATAGTGCGATTTGAAAATATTGAAAGTAGCTTAAGAATGTTATATATTTTCCATAATGCAAATTTTTATCTGTTACCATTCATTGGCCTAAATCTATTTAAAATAAATCATCATCATCAGCCCATATCAATCCACTGCAGGATGAAGGCCTCTTCAGCACGCTTCCAACTCGCGATATCCTGAACTTTCCTCTGCTATTCGGCACCATTATACTTAACTATGTAATCAGCCCACCGTGTTTTCGGTCTTCTCCGTGGACGTTTGCGATCAAACGTTATCCAGTCCAGTACCGTCTTGGTCCATCTTTCGTCCCCTCACCTCGCTACATGGCCTTGCCCACCGCCATTTCAATTCCTTTATTCTTCCAATGATGTCACTCACTTTCGTCTGTTCTCTGATCCATGTGCAGGTCCCCCTAGTGCTATCCCGCCTAGTAATGCCAAGCATACATTTTTCCATTCCCCTTTGTGCTACCTGAAGGTTTTGAACTGACTGTGATGGACCTGGACAGCCACTCCAGGTTTCACTTCCGTATGTCATAACGGGCAGGCACAACTTCCAAATCCGTTCGTAAAATAGAAATTCTTTTATCCTCAGCAAATTTATTGAACATGACCTGACTCTTCTTCTGGTTTATTTTCAAGCCAAATGGTTCTCCAGCCTTTTGCAGCTCTTGTACTTGTCTTTGAGTCTTGTGAAAGAAGAACGATATCATCTACGAATCTAAGATGATATAATTATATGCACCATTGATCCTTATTCCACCCTGCTCCCAATCCAGAATACGGAACACTTCTTCCAGACAGGCTGATAAAAAAGGGGCGATATTGCGTCATCCTGCCATACGCCCCGCTCTACATTTATTCCAACCTCAAGATCGTTAAGGTGGACTGTCGCTGTAGCTTCATCATATATCGATCCTAGTACGTTTATGTAGGCTTTCTCTGCACCTTGGTTAAGGAATACATACTGTTTTCGTTGTGTCTTTCTATAACCTGCTGTAGAATCTGGATGTGATCCATTGTCTTGGATTCACTTCTGAATTCTGCTGTTGATATTATCTTGGTGAAAACTTTGTATACCCCTGATACGAAGCCTATTGGACAGTAGTTCTTTAAATCTTCCTGTGCTCCTTTTTTATGTAAAAGAATCATCTTTGCATTTTTCTATAAGTTGTGTACTTCTTATTCTTTGAGTCATTTTGAGTATAATTTTGCTAGTGTTTTATGTAAAGTCCGACCACCATCTTTTAACATCTCCACAGTTATACGATTTCCTGGAGCCTTGCCATTTTTCATAGAGTCTATAGCCTTGGTCACTTTCTCCACCATTATATTCCGGCACATGTTCTTCAGTAGACTGCTGTTCTTGCCTGGTTCTGATCCTCATATATTTTTGAATAAAATCTTTTGGACAACCTCTAACATTTCTGTCCCTGCACATTGTACCATCCTCACGCATTAAGAAAAAAATGTGTGCCCTTTTCTTTCTCAGCTTCTGTTTAGCTTTGTTAATTCCCAGTTTTCTTCCAGAGTTTTTTGCACTACCTGCATGTTAAATCGGCGCATTTCCTCTCGAATACGTTTTTTTATAGTTTTGCAAAGCTTAACGTATCCATCTCTGCGAAAAGGACCATCTGCATTCTTCATTGTCCAGCGTTTTTTCATTAAATTAATGGTCTCATGGGAGATTTTTTGACTCTTTGAAACATTTATCTTCTGGTGCTATTGAAGCAGCCGTTTCAAGCACATTGTTGGCGATTTCTTCATATTGGAATGTTATTTCTATCTTCTCCAGGTCTTGCAGCACAGCAAAGTGGTTCGACAAAGCAATTTCAAAATCTCTGCCCCTCTCCAGCGGCTTCCCAGTATCCACTTTGCCCCTTTTTGATCTTATCATTCTTTCGCGCTCTTTTCGGCAGTCTATCCTGTTCTTTGCTCGTACCATTCGGTAGTCACTTCCGACATTAAAATGGTTAGGACAGTACAGTTGCAAAATATTGCTTTATCGTTTGACGTGATGTAATTAATTTCACTTGTGAGTCAAGATGGACATTTCCATGTCCATTTTCTGTTGATCTTTTTCTTATAAAACGAATTCATTATATAGACTTATTGTCCTTCAGCAAAGACAACCATCCTGCCATCTCTGTTGTCACGTTCACCATTTCCATATGGGCCAGTTGCATTTTCACCGGTTTTTGCTTTTCCGATTCTGGCATTAAAGTCACCCATCAGAATTTTATACCTACACTTCTTCCTGTCTAATAGTTGGGCCACATCATCGTAAAATTCTTCAATTTCTTCATCCCTATAGCTTATAGTTGGTGCATAAGCTTGGACGATTTGAAGCTTAACCTTTTATTTTCAGCTGAATGACGGATTGGACTAATCGGTTCGATGTATTTTCAAATTTTACTACACTGTCTTTCAGCTTTCGATTGATGATATAAAATAAATATTTTATTGAATACAGGTATTTCAAGGTATTAAACTTCCAACATAAGTATCAGCAAACTGGTTTTATAAATACATCTGACACCGTTACAGTTAATTTTAAAATTGATTTATTTGGTAAAATTCTGTTTCTTTTCTCCTATCTTTCTATATAATTATTCCTCATAAATTATATTCATAATTTTATTATTTTAATTAGCTAGGTATGTATGCAACTAGACATACACACCGTTAAATTTTATTAGGGCTAGTTGTGAAAAGCTCATATTTTTATTTAATCAGACGACCATATTGGCCTTATATAAGGCATAATAAGGAAATTATTTTGGGATGTTTTTCAAAAAATCGTTATCTAAAGACAAACTAATTTTAGGTAGACTGCATCAATTGTAATTGCTATTAATGTACCAATTCATATTTTTTAGCCGTTTGGTTCAAATTACGTTCGCATCAGGTCAAAACAGAAATTTAACCCATATTCTTAAGAGCAGAACAGAATTGGAAAAATACGACTCCTATGCTGATGCAGTGCTAATAAACTTTTTCATCTCGGAAAATACGATATTTGCTTCATTCAAGTTCATTCGTTCTCAACAAGACATATATAATATTTGATTTGTATAGGAAATATAATTTTTATTAATATCACTACAGTGTTATTTTAGGTTGTACTATGGCTATAGCAATAGATGGATCGGAGTCCTCTAAAAACATATAAGATTCGTCTTTTGTCTTTTTTTTATGTCCTCTCCATTGATCTTTAAAGCCTCTGATTTTTGTTTTTTCAGATCGATCAATTTTCCGTGTTTCAATCAGGATAAGCGCTTTTACATGTTCTTTAAATATTTTTGATAAACACTTCATTTAAAAAAACGGCTCAAACTGCAAAAACTTTTTGAAACGTTTATTTAGATTTTCATCTAGGATATCTAACAAAGTGCCGTAATATAACAACCTATATGAACCTCAAACTGTGCTTTATGAACATCAAGTCTTCCATCGGTTATCTCGTCTTACTGTCATTAATAACTTTAATAATTTTGCAAGACGAATCTGATGAAACTCTAATAATGATTTCAAATAAAAAAAAATTATCGGACGTCATATTAATTTTTCCTCCATCTACATTTGTCTGGATTACAATATGAGATTGTTTGAAAAGAAGATTAAATAAAATGAAGGAAATTTATGTTTATTTAAAGAAATTTACGTTGAAGGAGGTTCGAGTCTCGGCCTGCTGAAAATGCCTTAAACCAAAGCCGAAAACCGGTACCCTTCACAAAATTATTTCCATAGGCTTTGATGACTCACCACTACTCTCAATCATTTTCAGAACCCACTAGAAAAATTCGGTTCGCGAAAAGAATTGTTCTAGAGTCCAAACTAGTGCTGAAGACGTATCAGATCTGAGCTTGCCTCTCCTAAGGTACACCACTAATCTCATTACTTTATTTATACACCTCATATTATAGAAAGTTTATGTAAAAAAGAAACACAAAACAAAAATCTAATATTAATTGGGAACTATGTAAATGTTTGTTAAACTGATTTGTTTGCCAACTGGATTTTTCATACCCTATTTTTTCGGTACACCATCAACAATTATTTTTTTTAATTCGTCCCGCTTCTGTTTTAACACGCTGTGCCTTTTTTGCTTTAGTTTTTTCTTACATCACTCGCGCTTCTTGTCGGGCTTCGATCTTTCGCTTTTACCTATATGGAAATTCAAATATCAAGATTTGGGGGTACTCTGTTAGTTCCTAAGAGCAACTTAAGAACTTGGCAAATAGTTTGATGATCAAACTTACCCATAACATCACCTTTCAATTTTTTCTGAACTTCTTCGGGAGCCAATAGTGCCGCGTCACTAACAGCTACAGGAGTAATGTCTTCCATATTTATCGTAAATTACTTACAATCTTCCGCTCGGGCACCGACACTCTCAAAGTAAAGTTGGACAGGGCATCTAATTTGCCAAACAAATCGTTCATCATTTGACGGACCTCCTTATGCAACTCTGGTTCTTCCTCGTCTTTCTCCGCATTGGCCGGATCTAGTTCCGCTTGACGATCCAGATATTCTTTCTCGTGAATCTGCGCCAAAGACTGCTTGCTTTTCTCCTGATCCAGAGCCAGATATTTTTTGTATTCCAACAGAGATTCTATAGGCCTTTCTTTGCGCTCCACATTGTCAAACACTTTATCCTTTATCCATTGCCTGATGATGTCTTTTAACTCTAAGGAGGTCTGTTCAGTAATAACTGGTGCTGTAAATAAATATATCCTTTATGCAAACTGTTTAAAAAAACATGCTAATCTACCTGACCTTGATCTTAAATCAAATTCAACTACTTCCTCTAACAAAGAATTTTGTGGTCTAATTTCAGCCCTAATTTCACCCTTTAGCTGCCAAGGCTTTTCACTAACAGCATCATCTTCCAACTCTTCAATTTATCTCTTTAACTGATTTTGCCTAAGTTCAAACTTTGATGTCTGTTTCTCTTCCTCCTACAAAATTATGTTATTCTCATATTATGTACATTTAGCTAGAAAAAATTATAATAACCTCATCATCTGGCCAATCAGCAACTTTTCTTTTATGCTTTTTTTCCATCGTCGTCCTTAGTCACAAAATAATCTTTAAATTTACCCGTGCGAGCATCATTTTCTTCATTATCTTCTTGAAATAAATCCACACTTTATCACTATCAGAATCATTACTTAAAATTATCAACCCTATAGTCATATTTATTATATACTGATTATCTATTTACCAGAATCACTGTACTTATTTTTCATTTGTTTCTCCTTATTGAAAAAGTAATCATCTACAAATGACCTCTTTTTAGATTTTTTTTTTTGATTTTCCTTTATGTATATCATTGTCACCACTTTCATTATCAAAACTATTTGAAGATTGGACATGTTCATCTTCACTTGCTTCATTCGAATCACTGTTCCTTATGTTCAACTCCAGCACTATCCTCTGAACAACTATTATCAGATTCACTTGTTAACTTAGTAGCAGATTCTTCAAATAATAATTTATCTTTATTAGCAAGTAACCTAATAATATCAGTTATACATTTATTTAGCATTTCTTCATTATGTAAATTAATTTGTTGCCAGATTTATTCGGAATTTAAATCTTTCACAATTAACTTTGGGAGTGAATTAAATAATTTATATTTATTCTCTGATTTGCTTAAATCATATGCACTTTTAATATTGGCTTCCAGACTATCCAGCAGGTCATCGTTTGATCTGTGAATAAAAGATTGATATTTGAAAATTAGCTTTCTGGAAAAACTTACAAGTACGTAGCGGGATTATTTGTTATGCGCTGGAAATCTGATATGATATTGGTCAACATTTCCGACATATTTAATTCATATACTTATTGGCAATAGTATTTTTTATTTAAAATATTTTTCAGGCAAAATATTTTCAAAATTTGAATATGTGCACGTCAATAAACGTATAGGTTAGTTTGACAATCTGTTTCCTTTACTAATTGTGGGCTTTTAGTCATTAGGGGCGTAACCCATTCTTATATAAACATTTTTATATATGATAAGTAATATATATATGAGGAATGTAATTTATTTAATGGACAAATGCCAAACTGAGTAAAAGAAGATATTAAGCGATTGTCATCTTTTCGTCGTGTTTTGTTGAAATATGCTTTGTTAATTCGGATAATTTAGAATCGAATCTGTTTTAAAGTTTAAGCGTGTAAGTGCTACATTATATACATCATTAACTAGTGAGGAAACTATTAAAAATTTATTTATAGCGTGCATCAATAAAATAATCAAATGGAATGTGTTCAATAAATTTTAAATTGAGCGGCCGTATTCGGTTGCAGCGACGTTGTCGGGTTTATTTTTTGATTAAATTTTTACACTATTTTGAACAAGAACGAGGCAATGATTGTCCATTGTTACCCTTTGCGGTTTAATATAGAGGTATGTTAAGTTAATTGCTAATAGTTGGATATGTTTAGTTTAAGTCATATTTTTTAACTATTGCAGCAGCCTTAAGGTTGAGTATGTCCACTGTTAGTACTATTATCACAAAAAGTGAAAAACAATGAAGTTTTAAAATGGCCTAGAAAACGTAATTTTACCAAAAGGGTTACCAATACTGCAGCTTTGGATACAAGTTCTATTCGACACCATTTATATCATGTATGAACACAGTAAGTAATTATAACCTAAGAATTGCAGAAAATACTGTTCTTAAACCCATCGTAAGCACTCAGTTTAATTTTAATTTTCAGGGCAGCATGTAACTTGGAATTCCTTACATGACCAATTAAAAGATAAACAACTGTTTGACGGAACATATTGAAAGAAGTAGGTTTTGAATGGAAAAAAGGTGATGCAAGACAAGGCCTTATGGAACTTTCCAATGTTGCCCTAAAACATATAGAATTTTTGAGAGCTTATATGAAGGAAAGAAAAAACTCCTTGTACAAATTTGTCTTCTTAGATGAAACCTGGATTTTTCAAAATGGTACTGTAAGTCATTCATGGCAAGATAATAAGAGGAGTGTAAAAACCACCAAAGTTGATGATAAAAGGTAAGTTACATAAATGTGCAAAAAATATGAAAAGTTTTGACTGAAAATTTTTATTTTAGATAGTAGCAAGAAAGTTCTTCCTTTAATTATAAATACTGTAGTACTGATTCCAGCCAGTACTTTTCAGACTCTGATTAATGAACATAAGTGCATACAGTTATTTCATTGTTTTTCTTTTGTTTAGTACTTGTATATTATATATCAATAAATGTCACTGATAATTATATAATCTTTTTATTTTATTTAATTTTTTTATTTCAAATATTAAATAATGTTGTTGATGGTTTTTGAACGAAGCATTTTACAAGTGCTGTTTTAATGTTTTATTTACTCCAAGTATAGCGTGCTGTTATGCTTATAATAATAATAATAATAATAATAATAATAATAATAATAATCTTTATTGTCTGACAGAATAAATCCATTTATGAGACAATCCACAAAAAAAATAACAAAGACAAAAAAGAAAATCAAGTCAAAAACAATGCTTATATAATAACAGACTTTGATAATAATAATAATAATAACCTTTATTGTTTGACAGAATAAATCCATTTGAGACAATTTATAAAAAAAAAAGTCAAGACAAAATCAATGCGTATATAACAGACTTAAATAAAGCTACAACAATGATCCATACAATTTATTATCGATTACTGCAACAGCCTCATGGCGACAAACCTCGTGAACCGATCTGCAGATACGTTATTAATGTCAACATCGCAGCACAGATCATTGAAGAGCTTCATGGCCTGAAACAGAGGTGTCCTGACCATGAAGTTGGTTCTAGCATAGGGTAAATAAAAGGTGGGGCAGGATCTGATACACCTCGAAGGCACATGGAAGCCCACCACAGATAGAAGTTCAGGGCAGTCAATGAGGGATCTACACAATTTATAGATGAATTGAAGAAGTAAATATTTTCGGCGACTAACTAACGATGATATTTGAAATTTCAACAGGAGACTATTCTGATCTATATGTCTCGTCGGATATCTTCCATCATGTCTGAATGCTAAAAACTTAGCGAATTTTCTCTGGACACCTTCTAGTTGCAATTTGTATCTGTTATACAAAGGGTTCCATACTACAGCACCATACTCCAACTTTGATCTCACATAACTGTGATACAGAGTTTTGAGTGTATTTATGTTCACGAAATCTGCCGAGTTCCGAAAGATGAATCCTAACATTCTCATTGCCTCACTCCGAATGTGGCTAATGTGAGATGAAAAAGACATTTTAGTATCAAAAACAATCCCCAAGTCCCTGAACATCCCGACCCTCTCAATAATTGCACCATTCAGGCTGTAATCAAAATGCGTGACATTCTGGATATTCGCAAATGACATGATATAACACTTGCCAAAATTCAGCGGCAAGTTGTTGATGTTGCACCATTCTTCAACAACCTCAATATCGTTCTGCAACATAAAGCAGTCAGCGTTGCTATTTATATTTCTATATAGTTTCAGATCATCTGCGTACATTAAAATATTGCTTGAAACATTTGTTACTATATCATTAATAAATAGTGCAAACATAAGGGGAGCAAGATTACTGCCCTGTGGGGCCCCACTCGTGGCGGTAAATTGAGGTGATCTATAACCTCGTACCTCAACGTAATGCACTCGATCGCTCAAATATGACTCAAATAATAGTATAAGTTTGTCACTGAATCCAAAATTTGCCAATTTATGCAGCAAGATGGAGTGATCCATTCGATCAAAGGCCTTAGAGAAGTCAGTGTAGACCGTATCGACCTGTCCACCATCATCCAAAGCCCGACCAACAAACTGAGCGAAGCAAGCCAAATTGCTAATCCTACTCCGACCAGCAAAAAATCCATGCTGCCTCGATGATATCACACTCTTAACTTGACTGAATATGCACGCATAAACGGACATCTCAAATACTTTAGCAAAAGGCGACAAAATCGACACAGGTCTGTAGTTTAAGATACTGCAACGATCGCCCTTCTTAAAGATCGGAACGATTCTTGCCTCCTTCCACACTTTTGGGAACACGCTGGTTGAAATTGCCAAATTAAATACAAAAGATAACGGCCTCAATAACGCAGGAGCACAATCTCCGACAAAAAAACACGGTACCTCATCAGGTCCGCAAACAAACCGTTTCTTCAATCTTTTCAGTGCCCTCATTATCATATCATCAGATAAATAGTTGAGTGTTACCTGTGAGCTGGAATTATCACTATGTGGGGTCATGTTCCGATCAGTCGGAGGTCTATAAACGCCGCTGAAGAACTTTGCAAAGGCGTTGACAATATCGTCAGGGTCTGAGTACTCACAGTCTCCGTCTGTGAGCAATTCAGGAAGGGAATCCGACGAAACCCTTGCCCTGACGTAAGTCCAAAATGATGAAGGATCATCAGATATCGAATTCTCAGCTTTATTTAGATAGATTTTGTGGGCCGTGTTTATCATTTTCTTAACAGAAGTTCGTTGCACATTGAATTGTTCCCGTAAAGGCTGCGAATCTGACTTTTTCCTTTTTTTGAATAGTCTATGCTTGCGCTTTATGGCTTTTATTATCTCGGGTGTAAACCACACCGGAAATGTTCTCTTACGGATGATAGATCGGGGCACACATTCATCAATAATACCGAATATCTTCCCATACAGAAACTCGCATGCCCTATTCACATCACTTATAACATACAAATCTGACCAGTCTATATTTAAAACCTCTATATTAAACATAATGTGCATATGCTTATAGCGCGTAGTTCCTGTCTCATCTTTTATTACGTCCATTTGCTTATAGCGCTTACTAGATGAAAATTTTCTTATAACGTGCATCTGTTTATAGCGTGAAGATGATGTGTGTTCTCTTATAACATGTATCTGCTTAAAGCGAGAATTCGACGTATATTCTAACCTATATGTGCTTATAACGTGCATCTGCTTATTACGCGCACTCACCCTATTTTTGCTTACAACGTGCATCTGATTATTGCGCGCAATCGATATAAATTTACTTAAAACGTGCATCTGCTTATAGCATGAAGATGACGTGGGTTCTCTTATAACATGTATCTGCTTAAAGCGATCACTCGACGTATATATGCTTATAACGTGCATCTGCTTATTGCGGGCAATTAAGGAAAATTTGGTTATAACGTGCATCTGCTTATAGCGCGTAGTCGGTGTTTCTTCTCTTATAACGTACATCTGCTTATTGCGCACAATCAATGTAAATTTACTTATAACGTGCATCTGCTTATAGCGCGCAGATGACGTGTATTATCTTATAACGTGTATCTGCTTTAAGCGAGCACTCGACGTTAATATGCTTATGACGAACATCTTATAGCGCGCACTCGATGTAAATTTGCTTATAATGCACATCTGCTTATAGCGCGCACTCGTCACTTTTTTGCTTATAACGAGCTTGTAGCCCGAGGTCGTCGTAATATCTCTAATAGCGTGCGTGCATCTGCTTATAGCACGTAGTCGACGTAACCTCCTTTATAACGTGCATTTGCTTATAGCGTGCACTCGACGTATATATGCTTATAACTTGCATCTGCTTATGGCGCACAGTCAACGTAATTTCCCTTATAACGTGTAATAGCTTATGGTATAGCGCGCACCGACCTAAATTAGCTTGTAACATGCATCTGCTTATTGCGCGCAACCGTTGAAAATTTGTTTATATCGTGCATCTGCTTATAGCGCGTAGTCGATGTGTTTTCTCTTATAACGTGCATCTGTTTATAGCGGGCAGACGACGAGTATTCTCTTATAATGTGTATTTGCTTAAAGCGCGCACTTGCTGTATATATGCTTATATTGTAGATTTGCTTATAGAGACCACTCGATGAAAATTTGTTTATAACGTATATCTGCTTATTGCGCGCAACCGATGGTAATTTGCCTATAACATGCATCTTCTTACTGCGAGTAATCGACGTGTTTTCTCCTATAACGTATATCTAGTTATAGTGTGCCTCCCACTTTTTTTGCTTATAATATCCTGCTGCTTACAGCGCGCAGTCGATGTTATTTCCCTTATAAGGTTCATCTGGTTATAGTGCTTACCCGGCGTAAATATACCTATTACGTGCATCTGCTTATAACGCGCACTTTATCGAAAAATTTGGAAACACTCAATGGAATTTTGCAGACCATAACATCACACACAAGGGGATGAAAGACGGATTGAGCTTAAGGTAGACTGGAGATCAGGGTGATACAGAAATGGGACATGGGAATCTAAAGTGGAGATCGCCTAAGTAGGGAGAAAAAGTGGAAAAGAAAAACAGATATCGAGAGATCATAACAATTTTTATTATTAAGAATGAAATTGTATTTTAAGTGCACAGGTACCTAGTTCTCTACCATAAGGCTACAATCAATAATTACGATTTATTCTTTTATTACGACTTGTAACTGTCCTGAGCATGTATTAAACGAAACCTAAGTACTAAAAAAACCTAACCTAACATACACATTTAAAACAGCGCTTAGCCATTTAAACACAGCAAAAAAAAATGTTGAAATAAGTCTCTTTTATTCCTTGATATTTACACTACCCTCTTCTTGTAACTGGTACAGAGCTAAGTGGTGATTGCACCATTTTTTACTTCCTTTAAGAAGACACTTCATACAAAATCTTACGTTTTGGTTTAAAGCTAAAATAATTCAAAAATAAACTAACGGTCTGTTACATTTGTATTTACACTTTTGTCTGTTTTAGTAAAGAGTTATTTAAATTATTATTACAAATCTTTGTCCTACATTCACTTATTTTTCAGAATTTCGTATTTACTGGGGATCAAGTAGAAGCAAGGTCCGGGGAACTAAAAGATAGGGCACCCCATGTCTTGACATACTTTTACATTATTCTAATCTCTTCTTGTATGTTATAACTATTAACAGTTACTATATAGATTAATATCTAAGAAGTGTGTACAAATATTAATGCTTGTTTGTTTCAAAATAAATATGTAAATACAGCCTGTTTATCTTTCTTCAATCTACAAATTCTAATCCAAGTCAAATGTTACTCGCTCCTTCTAATAGGCACAATTGACATCTCGCAAGACGTGACTGCCAACATTAAAAACGTTAGAAGGATCGTTCAGTCAGCTTCACACATTCAGAGAGAAAAAATAATGTAAATACTCACTAAGAACATTGGATTTGAATCGAACTTGAGAAAAGAAGAAACTTTGAAATTCGCAGTGAAATTGTCTTTGTGAAATTCGCCGACTGTCAATAAAATTATTTCGAAAAAATCAAAGCTCTCCTGTTTGGCTCACTTTAAAACCACTATGTGCAAAAAGATGTCCCTATCTTTATGTCCCGGACCATATACTGTTTGATTAAAATACCTAAACATTTCGTACTTGTAGGCCTACGAACTAGAGTATTCGAATAAAAAAATATTCATAATAAATCTCATTTTGCAAGATAGGCAGTTTATACTGCAAAGAAAAAAATCCGGGTAAGTGAGGAGGGTCTGTTGTTTCACTTTCTTTCCATTTATCTAGTTAAAAAAAAAACAAACCAACAAAACGCTCCCCTGTATTCTGTTTGAAACTGTTTCGTTTGCATTCTCTCTCTAACTTAAGTGTAATAGGATTTCTAGAAACATACAACTCTTCGTTACAATGTACAAAAATCAGTCTCATTAGTTTGTTTGATTTACACTTTCAAACAGATTACAATTTCGCGACAAAAAAAAGAAAGGACCCCCCCATAAATACCCAAAAAAAAAAACTTAATACTGGTGAAACGCACTTTTCAAGGTGTATCTTACAGTCTTAATAATTAAGTAACAAGAAAAATTAAATTGTTTTAAGTAAGCTTTGCGAATTACCCTAAAACATTGTTAAAGCATCAGTTTGTTCGGCGAATTCTTTTCATGAGAGAGGAGCATGGGGACAGGTCTGATTTATATTTAATGTTTATATTCGAGAAGTGCAAGGTGCGGTAAAAAGATTACCTCGAAATCGGGGCAACCTTTTACAGGGCAAGTGGCTTGGCTCGAGGGAGGGGTGGAGTAGTGGGCAACGCCGTTCCAGGTTCGTGAGCAATTTTCAATTATAGTCATGGCTTGGTCCTCCAGCCGACCCAGGGCCGAAGGAAAATGTGATTTTAGTGAGAACCTATGTGGGGGAGATTTTGAAACCTACACAACTTCTAGACGAGACGTTTCCTTGAGTATCCCACCAGCGGCTGATTTACTCTGCAAACAATGAAGCGGTCACTCCACACCTCAAAAGTTACGGTCTGGCGTATGAGAGGTAATCTCGATGCGCAGGGCCCTTATTTTTTCGAGGAGGGTGCAGCAACGGTCCCCTCAAATCAGCAGAGTGCTGATTATTTTCCGTCCAAAAATAAATAAGTTGCTTAGCGATCACGATCCAGAAGATGTACGGTTCCAACAAGATGGTGCCCCATTTTTAATGACACGCATGGTACTGTTCGGAAATAAAGTTTTTTCCTTTACTTCGAATAGAGGCACCTTTTTTACCGCACTGTACTTGTTTATTGTACAGGACAACTATCGGGTGAATTTAAAACAAACTGAAATAGGGTTAATCAAAATACGTAGTTTAAATGAAACACCCGGAAAGGCTATAGATTTTTTTGTTTAAGGCACGTAAGGGCATAAAAGAAATATCTTATATATAAAGTTTATAGGATCGATCTTTAGAAAGTTGTTATAGAAGATTGAGATGAAAATTCACTATCGACTTATCTATTTCAGAGTCTAGAAAAGATTCTTTGTCGTGGAAAAATGCCAAAATAGCTTTGGATGGGTATCCGATCCAAATGTGTCAAGGTGGCAGAGAGAATTGTATCGAGAATTGAGAATTGTAGCGAAAAATAAAGGAAATTTCAACTTTTTCCACGAAGATCTAAACTTATATATACAAAAAAAAACACTTATTAGGCCAGTGGTCACTCATGAACGTGGAACCTTACAAATAAAATAGGAGAGATGCTTACAATACTTGTAACAAACAGTACTCAAAAGAATTTTTGATGTTGTGAATGACACTGGAAAGTTGAGGATCAGGTATCTGGTATTGTAGGCTGTGAGGGTTCAGGACCAGAAAGCCCAATACCTAGGAGAATCACGACGATCTAAAATGAATCAACACAAATTGGGTTACAACTGCACTAAACAGAGTAGCGAGGAAACATCTGGAGGAAGCCCATGTTGTTCGACATCGGACAATGTAATCAATGAATCATCAATGATTGATTGATGAGGAGGACAATGTAAGAGATGCCGAAGAACTACTGCACTGGATGGAGGCGAAATTTGCAGGAGGTCAAGGCTCCCTGATTTGCTGTGGCACCAAAGGAACAAAAAGAAGATCTTTTCATCTCACCCTTGTACCATCGAACTGAATTTATGTATAGTGATTTCATTTAAACCTGATGGTATTAATAATACCAAAGATTGTTTCTGGGCCAAAATAGCATTGTTTTTAATGACTGAAAAATCATAATAGAAATACAATGTCATGTACTGAACTCACCAAGATTTACCAGCCATCTACATGTTGAGTTAAAAAAAATCAAAGACCTTATCCCCATCAAAATTAATTTAGAATTACATTTTTTTACGCAGTGTTGAACTAAACTCAAAAAGACTTTAAGACCAATTATCTTGTTATTAATACATAGACGCGCGTGTCGCCAACCACGTTAGCATCATCAGAGGATGATTCAATCTGCGTGTGGAACGCGCGTCGAGACATTTGGTAAACTCGAGGACATTTAATACTAAACACCTAATCACTTTTTTAAATTAATTTTCGATAACAATCTGAATCTCCTGATGATGCCAACATGATTGGCGAAACGCGCGTCTAGAAGTTTAAAAAAGTGACTTGGTTTTTAGTGGTAAATCTCTTCCGAGTTTAGTGTCGAAATCAAATTGGAAAGATAAGAATTCTTCAGATTAAGCTTATTAGGACGATTACATTCAAAATTGTTTTTTTTTTACCGAAATTATCAGTATTCCCCCAGCTACAAACACTTATATTGACAGACAGCTACCACAAAAGTTATCTGGACCTGCTAATCGCTATTTTGTGTTACGCAAAGACGTTAACTAAAAATTGGCACGTCTGTTTATTGGCATTTGACACTGGTATGTGGACGTATCGTGACGGTTTTGACGCGCCCTTGTCGGGAGAGAGAAAGACCGGTACATCTGCTTTTTTGTACGTTCTGTACGGAACAGACGACACGTCCCTCGCCCCCACTGGAAGCAATTCAACAAACAGACGTTTTTTATCACAATGTTTTATGATCGAAGTGCGATCGTTTTTTTGCATAAGACAAAATACGTCCTAGTCCCACATCGCAGTTAATTTACAAAACGGACTCGATCTGTTTGATCTCCTTTTCCAACGGACTCGATGCCGTTTCTATTATTTTCGGTAACGGCTTGTTGCCCTGGCCCATTGTGATGGGTTCGTCTTCTTCGTCGTCCTCATCTATAAAATAAGATCGATATTTAAACTAAGTTTCGCAAGAGTAGTGCGTAGCATCACCCAGTAAAACCACATAAACTCAGCGTCAAAATGTTAGACACAGCACAGAGATTAATATATATATATATATATATATATATATATATATATATATATATATATATATATATATATATATATATATATATATATATATATTACATCTAATATTGTCACGGATGATGGATTATGTCTCCAAATCAATCCAATTTCGCCAAAATCTCTTTTGGCATTTTCAAGTGTTGTCCGCTTCGACTGAAGAGCCCAACTCATGAAGAATATATATATGTCACGACGGCCTGCAATTTTTTTCTGTGGGGCTAAAATTAATTATCACTGGCCGTTAAATCCGGAGAGCATGCAGGCCAAGAAAATAGGTCCTTTGACACCAAAAACATCTTTGTTGTGGTAGATTGTTTTGAAGAAAGTCTATTATAGAAATACTAAATAGAAAAACTATTTTTCACCTCAGTCGACCTGGCGGAAAGAAAGGCCCAATAAGCATGCCATTTACTATGCCAGCCCAAACATTTAACGAAAATCTGTACTGAAAATGGGTTCTTTTCACAGCATGCGTATTTTCTACTGCCCAAACATGGTTGTTGTGGAAATTATTTACTCCACTTCTTGTAAATGTGAGCTCGTCGGTAGCCAAACTAAATTTGTTAAAATTTTCATTTCTGTTGTACTGATGTAAAAGCCACTGACAAAATTCAACTCTTCTAGGGTAATCTTCGGGTTGTAACGCTTGTACCTGTTGATAATGATAGAGATAAAAATGTTGTTGTTGTATAGTCTTCCACACTTTCCTGTGACCGACTTCCAAGTTAACCTCCTATAGACCTAATGCTAGTTGTTGGCTCGTTTTCGACAATTTCTAAAATGTCTTGCTCAATCTCTTATCATTTTGCATGGAGGAAATTTTCTTCCGATCACTTTTTAAGTGATTAGGGTCTTAGGGTCTTAGGGTCTTAAGTCCGCAATTGTCCGAGTTATAGCTTTGTCCAAGCTTCCAAAGCGTTGATAATTGCTGGTTTATCGGCATAGACCAAATATTTAACATAACCTCAAAGAAAATAATATAAAGGCGTTAAATCACACGACCTTGGTGGCCAATTAACAGGTCCGTTCCTCGAAATAATTTTCTCGTCGAATTGTTCCCTCAATAAATAGATTGTTGCGTTGGCTGTATGATATGGTATTCATATGCTGATTCATATTCGGAATTAAGTAATCATTGATCATGCTCTGTAATGATCCCCATTAACGAAAGGATAAATGTGGCTCTTCATCAACACTCCCAGCAACATGCGCCATATTTTCTGTGGAACGCACATTTTTTTGTCTTGTTTTTGTTTGTATTCGGCGAATATATCGCTGGATGGGCGATTAGTGCACCATAAAATTCGCGAAGTGCTCTATAAGTTTGGCGCATAAAACACTGATTTTTGATAAGAAATTTCGACAATTTGCAAGCATTGCTGTGATGTTAAACGTTCCATGATGATTTGATAGCGACACTTATTTGAAGTTTGGACACTAAAAAATCACCCTTTACAAACTGCAGAACGCCTATGTAACGTTTATGTGTAATTTGTCTTACTATGTTATCTGTATTACAATTATGAAATATCTGATTAGATGTCTTTGAATTACCAATATGGCCGATCACGGTGGTCTGGTGGGTTAGTCGGTCGCCTGGCAATCCAATGGTCCCGGGTTCGAATCCTGGTTTAGACGTGGATATTTGGAGGTGTAGGGTGTGTTTGTCTGCCCATTGGTGCATGAAAAGGCTATAGTAATACCTGCGCTGGCCAAAAAATATTTAAAAAAATACCAATAAGCGTCTTTAAATATGAATTAAATTATTCGATTTCTTCTTCCTGAGGTGTTCTAGCCCATCAACGAACCAAACGATGATCCTCTTCACATGGGGATTTCTGATATCTACTGCAATACTGTTTTCATCTGTTTGCTCTCAGATACGAAATTTCCTTCCCAACTTCAGTAGTTTTCTTTTCAACCACCTTTATTTTGTCGATATTTATTTCTAGAACCCATTTAGTTTTTTTCTTTATTTCTGCATTATAGGTATTTTTAATGACCTCTTTGGTCGTGTTAATATGTTTAGATCATCTGCATACCTCCTACCATATATTTGTATGAATAATATTAAGCTTAGACTAAATAGTATTCGCGTTTGGATTGGTTAGGACCATTTTTTTTTATTGTTTATTTTTTCTCTGGATTAAAGGGAAAGGACTGGTTTATATCAACTCTAGTGCCTTACAACTATCGAATTCCAGCTGGAAAAAGCTTGGTGGTTTTGATGTGATGAAGTTACTGAGGTTTAAATTGAGTTCCTCAAGACAGGTAATACGACAGTAAATCAGGTGATGTTGCAGGGATCGGATGAGATGAAAATCACCAGGTTGCAGCTCACAATCTTACGCCGGAAGCCCTTTTTCTTGAGTTTGAAGCGCTATAACACAATAACATTAAAGCCTCTATTCTTATTCTCAGCTGTGAGTTCATGTGAGATCCAACAACTCTGTTTTTTTTAATTTTTCCCGGCTTCTGTCCGAGCTTCAGTAGTGTACAACAAAGACTTTCTTCCAGAAGTGTTTCCAAGTCTTTATTCTTTCCTTTTTGGGTCATCTCGGACATTGTCAATATTTCCAGTTCGGAATTGCTGACTGTCATGAATTTCGGCGGCATTTTTTTTCAGGCTACGTTCAGGGTAGGCTCGTGTGTTATATCGCATTTTGAAGGTGACAGATGGCGCTTTAAGATAATTATACGGCGAGGAAAAACAGGTTTTTGCAGTCGATGAAATGTAGGGAGGGACCTAATAGTTATTTTCTTTTTTGCATTACACAATAAATTATTTTATTATTAATATTTATTACTACTTATTTACAAATATTCTAAGCATCTGTATTGGCTTTAAAAATATATAGATTTTTCTGAGTGATGCATTTTTTTGGTTGCATTAAGTTGAATAAACTAACCGATAGGTGTGAGTGCATCGCCGTCCCCTTGCGGCCGTTCGTCATCTCCGGATATTTGCTTCATGCATCCTGCCAGGAAACTCGTGATGGCCGACAAGGCGAACAGTCCGCCGGCAACATAAAATGGCACGTCATAGGAATTGGTGGCGTCATACAAGGCTCCGGCCATCGGGGAGCCCACTATGGCGGCGGCGCCACGGAACAAAATCAACAGGCCGAAGGCGTTCGTCAACTTGTCCAGACCCAAAAGATCGACCAGGATGATCGAAGTCAACGAGATATAACCGGCTGAAACAAGATTTAATTTGTACTGATCGTGAATATGACCGCGAACATTTTATAGTCGGTCTCAATTAATGTCTATAACTTAAACTCGGAGAGATTCACGTTAATAACCTGTTTTTTCAACTTCTCGACGGGCATGTTGGCATCATCGGGATATTATTCAATTTCGATCTCAAACTGAAGTGGTTAGCGAAACGCTTATCGAGAAATTAAAAAAAAAGTGATTTGGTGTTTAGCGGTAGATCTCTTCGGGTTTAGTGTTTCACACCAAAGTTCCAATAGAAAAATTCCTAAACTCCTACACTTAGTTTTCGTCCTCACATATATACACCAGGCCAAAAGATTAAAATCACTACCTACCTACATTATTTCTTATTAGTAACGTGAATTCAACAGTTTTGTATCGTATTTTTATATTACATTTAATATTAATTTAATAGTTTATATAGAAAATGTAATATTATGACAACGAAATGAGAGAAATTTCCAAATCCTCCTTGATTCACTGGAGCATAACATTACGGCCTGTGATACCAATTTGATAGCTCCTTTATTAACTGCCAAATTATCTCAATAAAATGACAACATAGACCATAACCTAATATATATATATATATATATATATATATATATATATATATATATATATATATATATATATATATATATATATATATATATATATATATATATATTAGGTTAGATCGGGCTGCCAGTGGACATTGCAACACTTAATATTCGGACTATGAAAGCGGCTGAACGACTGCAAGAACTATTGATCGAGCTTGACAACATACATTGGGACATCATAGGGCTATGTGAAACACGAAGCAAAGGCGAAGAGCCAATCAAACTGGAAACAACTGGTCACATACTTTACAAGAACATGGTGAAAATGTAATTGGCCCATATGGAAGTGGTGAGCGGGACAATCGAGGTGACAGATTGGCAGATTCTGCGGAAGGACAGGAACTGTATATTATGAACTCGTTTTATAAGAAAAAATCTGCAGAAAATGGGCGTGGAAAAGTCCAACTGGTCTTACAAGTGAAATTGAGTACATCATGACCAACGATAAAACAATATTTTGCAATTGTACTATTCTTAGGGCCGGTTCAACAATGCAAGAATATACCAAGTATATCTTATACCTGGTATATTCTTGCATTGTAGAACCGGCCCTTAACCGTTTTAATGTCAGAATATATACTGGATAGTCAGGATAAACTGTCGTAGAGAACGTAAAGAATGGTAAGATCAAAGAAAGACAAAATAAATTCTAGGAAGCTGCTTCAGAGGGGCAGCGATTTTGAGATTGCTTTGTCGAACCGCTTGAATTTGGTAATTAAAAGAAATTTTGGGAAATTTCAAAGATGGTCTTTTGGCCTGAAGTGTACACGTTCCTGAAGTTTCTATGCAGGCATTTATACATCTAATTGTGATTGTGTATTTTTATCCCAAGTAACACAAGTATTTTTTGGTCAACTAAATTATCTTAAATTCCTCAACCTCATCTTAGTTCTCGACCTTTATTCATTGCCCCTGACATTTATTCTTAAAGACAGTAATCTTAAAAATTAATCACAGTCAACAGTACAAATTCGTTGATGTCAATTTCAATGATACTTACACACAGCAATTCCGAATGCAACGGACATGGCAACATAGGCGGTATAAGTATGGCAAAAAGGGGTGACGCTGACGGCCACCGTCGAGATGACCAAGCAAATGTTGTTGACGAGCAGCGCGTTAACCTGGGGGAAGTCGGCGAAGTAACCACAAGCCACACGCCCGATGGTGTTGGTGATGCCGATGATGGACAGCAGAAACGACGCCTTCGTGGGCTCGATCATCTAAAAATGAAAAAGTTTCGGTTGAATGGGATGACGCAACCTCCACGGCCAACTTCTTACATCAGCTTTCGCGCAGTCCACTAGGTAAACAAATGGCACGTACAATCCGGCCATCCCAAACAAGTTTGAAACGGCTATGAACATGAAGACGGGGTTTTTCAGAAGGGTCACGTCCAACATCTGGGACAGGGCCGACTTAAAACTATCGGGCAACACCAGGCACGGACAAATATCTTCCGCTAAAACAGCAATAAATAAAATTTAGCCCCAAAAGCGTCTTTGGGGAGTACACACGAGATCCCTCGTCCTCGAGCTGTTTTATTTTCGGTATGCTCATAATACTTTGTCGATAATTGGTCAAAGATTTCTGAGATTGGTGGAATTCTTGAAGATTGGTGATCGATCCCGAGTAGAAAATGTCTTTCCTCGACAGAGGTCGCACCATATTGCTTTTCTCCCTAGCCAGAGATAACTTTGATGTATATGCTAAACTCTCGACGTCCACCTGCAAAAGTAATACGTTTCAGGATAATTCTGAATGAGATGTTATGGAATCATCTCCCTGATGATAACATGATGAGCGAAACGCGCGTCGAGAAATTAGACTCGGCGTTGGGTGGTAAATATTTTTGAATTTAATTTAATGTAACCATGTTACCATCATGAGATTTGATCTTGAATCATCTCCCGATGATACCAGCCGGGTTAAAAAAAACTCTTTGAAAAAGATTAAACTCAAAGAGATTCGAGAATTTAGAAAAAAGTGATTCGGTGTTTAGTGGTAAATATCTCTAAGTCGGTTAGTTTAAGGTTAGGAGTTTTGAAGTTTAGTTTAAAGTAACCATGTTAGCATCATGAGGAAATGATTCAATCTTGAATCATCTCCCCATGCTGCTAACCTGGTTAACGGAACGCACGGCGAGAAATCAGAAACAAGTGATTTTGTGTTTAATGGTAAATCTCTTTGAGAAATACTAAATTCAAAGATTTAATCTTGAATCATCTCCTGATGTTGTTAACACGGTTAGCAAAACGTGTGTCAAGCAATTAAAAACAAGTGATTTAGTGTTTGGTGGTAAATCTCTTGGATTTAGTTTAAAGTAACCATGTTAGCATCATCAGGAGATGAGCCTATCTTGAATCATCTTCTGATGATGCTACCAATTGTTGTCGAAACGCATGTCGGAAAAATGGAAAACAAGTGATTTGATGTTTCGCGGTAAATATCTTTTAGAAACACTAAATTTAAAGAGATCAAAGAGATTCACCACTAAATACCGGAAATTAGATGATTTGGAATTATCTTCTGATGATGCTAGTATGGTTCGCGAAACGCGCGTCTGGAAATTATAAACCAGTGATTTGGTGTTTAGTGGTAAATCTCTTCGAGCTGAGTTGAAGGTAACCATGTTAGCATCATCAGGACATAATCCAATCTGGAATCATCTCCTGATGATGCTATAGTGGTTGGCGAGACCCGTGTAGAAAAAAAGTGATTTCCTGTTTAGCGGTAAATCTCAGAGAGATCAAAGAGGTTCACCACTAAACATCAGAAAGGAGATGATCTGAAATTATCTCCAGATGATGTTAGCATGGTTAGAGAAACGCGAAATGAAAAAACAATCAACGGCCAGTATTATGCGATGCGAACTTATTGCAACGTTTGAGTGATGTAATCAAAAAAAGCAAAATGAAAGGAGAACGGAAAAAGAAAGTTTTGTTTTTGAAAGATCAGTTTGATCATCTAAAACAAATGGGTAGGTCTCACTAACTTAGTGAGTGAAACTTTCTGAAGCGGATGATAACGGGTGATGAAAAAAGTATATTGTGTGCAACAATGTGCAATGAAAACAAATCCTGAGGTTACCAGGATCTTAAACAGATCAAAGACGGGCTTTACTCGAAGAAAACTATGTTTTGAATTTGTGGTGGGATTGCAAGGCAGCAACGGAAGAAAACGGGCCAGAATTAGCAAACAGGAAAGGCGTCGTGTTTCAACATGACCATGCATGATGTTTGATTCAGTTAGGGCCCCGAAAAAATTGCTGCGCTTCAATTGGGATGTTTTGCCCCATCCACCTGACTCACCGGACATGGCACCCTCGGACTACCATCTATTCCGCTCCCTCCAGAATTGTTTAAATGGAAAAGGAGGTGAAAAACAACTACTATATTAACAAAAAAATGAAATTAACAATGGTAATTACATCATAAACTATTTGGGTTTCTCTTTCTTTTTAGGAAAATCCCTATGAACTATTTGGATAACCGAATATTAGCTACAAATAAATCGTACCTCGCTATTGTTATTTCGACTGATGAACGAACCGGTGGAGGTATTTCTCAACCTCCTCATGTCGGCGTTGGAGGCGATCTTGCCCCTGGATGAGGACTTGATCGGGTCTAAAGTGGGCTTGAAGCGCTCGCTGACGGACGTTTTCCTGATCCTATCGAACGTTGGCACGGATCCATTTTTGGGCAAACCTAAGGAAACGTTATCGGAATCATTAAACTCACAGAAATTAACCACAAAACACCAAATCACTTCTCGACACGTGTTTCGCTAATAATGTTCAGGAGATGATTCCAAAACATCTCATTCATAATCAGCTCGCCGATGATGCCAACATGGTTAGCGAATCGCGCCTCCTAAAGTTTAGAAAAGTGATTTGGTGTTTAGTGGTTCCGAAGGTTCCAATAGAAGAACTGAGCATTAGTCATGTCAAAATATTGGACGTGACGTAAAAAAAACATTCAATTCAGCGAAACTACAGAGCCTTCATTTTATCCTGAAACCCATGGTTCTAGTAAATTATTTAAACCTGGGAACTTTAAATTCTTTTATGTTATCAATTATTATTATTAATAAAAAATATTGCTAAAATTTCCCCTAAATTTGTAATCGTGTAAGATTTATATTAGTTTCTATGTTTGCTCAGAGACAAATATATTTTAAAAGCACCTGTAAAACATACTTGATTATTTAAAAGAAATACTTTTCGCTGTTTGCATCTCATCAACAATATTTTCCATAAAAAAACTGTGCTTCCCTTCTTTTTTTCCTTTCATGGCATCTGCTCCGTTGAAGTTATTATGTAAGAGTTTATAATGTTATTTCGCATTTCGCGCTTGTAGCAAATGCCAGTTAATGTTAGCAGGTTAAGAAAAAAAGAATAAGGTTAAGTGTCTAGTAGTTGTACACGCTTTAAGGTTAAAGCGTGTACAACTACTAGACACTTAACCAAATTGTGTACTATAAACACAATTTCTTTTATTTCGTATTTTGCGCTTGTAGCAAACGCCAGTTAATGTTGGCAGGTTAAGGAAAAATAAGAAGGTTAACTATTTAGTAGTTGTATATGCTGTAGAAGTATTTTTTTTTGTAAATCGGCCGTTTTTTTTTAAATTTATGAAGCCATTCTTACAATTATATATTTTTTCACTTTAGGATCAAGATAATGCTGGACTGGCCAAATGTTACTTATGGTTATTAAATGTTATTTTCGGTTTTAGTGCTAAACTGTGCATATAATTGAAAGAGAAAGATTATATTTAAAAAATGAAAAGAACCAACAAACGTATGTCGTAGTTAAAAAAAATTGGTAAAATCATGGCCAACTTGTCCTGCTGGTTGTCCCCATTTATATAACGTAAGTAACGTGAATTTCGAGATTAAAGAAAGGCTCTGTATATAAAGTGTCATCAATATGTGACGTCCCTATGTCCGCAATAAACTCTGATCATAAAGTAAAGTGATTTTTGTTTAAAAAATCCACAGGTTTTACATATAGATATAGAGACAAGCTATGTCAGAAAAGAAAACGTTTACAAGCGTTATAAGGAATTTTGTTATGATGTAGAAGCAGCTGAAGATCAAACTCGTACCCACAAAAGTAACCGAAAAAAAAACTTTACAAGCTGTTTTGAAGGAAGTACCAGCAGTTAAGTATAAAAACTGTTTTGAAGACTGGAAAAAACACTGGGACATGCGTATTGAAGTGAGATGGAGATACTTACTTTGAAGGAGAAAAAATAAATTCTTAGTAAAGCCACCTTACCTTTTGTTTTGATCAGGAATATTAGACTATTGCATGTACTAAATATTTACCCTGTGTGTGGGAGGAGAAGGCAGGCTGACTGGCGTTTCTCGGCATTTTCGGATCTTTTCCCTCCACGTGGTTCTTCAATTCGGCCAAACGTGGATGTTTTATCTCGACAGTACTCTCTCCAGGACTCGGACTACCAGAGCTACCACTCTGTTCAGTCACCTTAACCTCGGCAATGGTGGGCAGTGTAGGTACCGTTGGTATGGGGGTGATGGGTGTTCCAGGAGCAAGCTGATCTAGATTTAAACTGGAATGAACACCTACAAAATCACATAATTACATATAATGACTCGTCTTCAACTTTGTCACGTATAATGAACCTGGATCTATATTGAGCGGTTGCTTCATCCTTTTTTCCATCGTTCCATCCGGCAACTGCACTAGAAAATACGACCCCCCGATGCTCCCTCTCTCCATCTGAATCCGTCTCTCCTCCGCCATTCGTTGCAGCAACGGTTTCTCTCCCGATTCCTTCGGGTAAGTGAGGGGACGCATTAGCGCCCCGAACACCACGCAGTTCAGGATGAGGCCGGCCAGGATGAGATTGGCACCGCGCCAGCCGTATTCCTGCAGCAGCATATCTGCGAGGGGAGCGAACGCGAACGTGCCCACCCCCGAGCCGCAAACGGCGATGCCGGTGGCCAGGGATCGCTTGGTCTCGAAGTAGTATCCGACGCAGACCACCGCGGGTAAGTAGATGAGGCCGAAACCCAGGCCGCCGAAGAAGCCGTAGGACAACATGAGCCAGTTGACTGTGGGACTGAAGATGCTGAGGACAAAAGCCACGGTGGAGATGATGCTGCCTGCCACGCAAACGGTGCGGCAGCCAAATTTGTTGGTGAGGGCGCTGACTAGTGGGCCGGCGCTCAAGTACATACCAGACAACAGTGACCCGACCCAAGCGGTTTTTCCCTAAGGCGAGAAGCACAGTATTACATACAAGGTGTATGCATAAAGTAATACTGATGGTGTAGCGTTCGATCTGGCAACAATTGCGGGTCCCCCGTGGGACAACATCTGATGCGTATTCAGCGCGGGTTTGAACTAATATGAGCACCACGGGAAGAGGAGAGCACTAGTCACGACTAGTGCTTCTCCACTGGCGTAGGACTTGTGGAGGTAGTGGTTTATTCGGTGCGTGGTCACGGACTGTAACTGAAAGATATAAGCTGAAAGCCATAATGTTCAATGTATCCAAATCTCCAAGTGGCTCGAGAGGATTCAAGGGAGGTGTCTCGTACTGAAATCGCATTAGATGTTGACTTGACTATTCTTCAAGAAGGAAACTAACAATGCTACCAGATCGCTTACTTTATTAACACATCTTATACAATTTTATATCGCGACGATGGTTACTCACCTTAGTTTCTCCATAATGATCGACCATGGGTGTGAGGAAGACTCCGAATGTGTAAGCGATACCGTCAACGATCATGTTGCACATGAACGAGGCAAACACGATCACCCAGCCATAGCCGCCGTCCGGCGGCGGGGGCAGATCGTGGTAATCACAGTACGACAGGGCATCCTCATCCTCCTCCTGTTGTTCGGCAGTAAGGCGAGCCGCCTCCTCGCATGCTACTTCGCTATCAGTCTGAAATTATATAGATATACGTAGATCAGTTTTCTTACGTCCCTGTGGTGACATGACATAACCAAAATAAAAATTGCCGATTTCAAGATTTGTTATTTCCAAGCAATAATTCCCTAAAACGTCCATGTACAGGATGTAAGGGAATAACTTTTACAAATTTAACTATTTTTTACAGCATTTAAAAGAAACCGTTGCTTACAACAAGGGCCAAAAATCGAATCGTTTGCGCGAAAAAAATGCAGTTATTAAATGTCCAATGGAAAAGCTATGCGAATTATCTTTTTAAGTAAATATGTATAAAGCGTATTTGACAAATAACAATTGGTTATTGTTCATGGAAATAAACTACAAATAAACGCATCAACATTTAAACAAATTACTAATCAGCCAAAAAGTTCACTGGCAACGTGGTGTTGACTAACTGACGTATTGTTGACACAAATCACTGACAAATGAAATGAAGTCGAAGAACAAATTTTATATCTCGTTGAAAAAGATTCTGCCAGAACTACTTGAAGTGTTGCGCGACAACTTGGATTTGCATTGTACATAGAAGAATGAAAGAGCATTCACTCTACCCTTATCAAGTACAAGCACTCTTACACGCTGTTTTGTCGCACAGGCAAAATATTATGAATTGGATTAGCAAAAACTAAAGGAAGCCAAATTTTGTTCCATATTTTATCAACCGACGAAACGTCTTTCGCCAGGAATGAGATGGGAAATGGGTGGTAAAACGACAATAATGTGAAAGTGTCCCTTTTTTTGTAACAAAATATATCAAATTTAAGCCGAAACGAAAGGAATAAATGGCGATAAATATATATTTTTTTCAAACAATACATTAAAAAGCAAATGCAACAAAAAACTGATTTTCGATGCATCAAAAAAAAAGGTCTCATCCACCATATAATTCTGATTTATAACCGGTCCATTTATTTTTATTTGTTGCATGTTTAATTGTAAATATCCACATACGAATTTTTTATTTGTACATGATATACATTTTCTTAAAAAAAGAGTCGGGATTTGATCAAACAATATCAAACGAATTCAATAAAACACAAAATGTTTATTATTTATCCAAATTTATTGTATCTACTTTAAAGTAGGCTGTTTCCGAAATAATTCACTTATGCCAACGAATAATCCAATTGTTAAAACATTTTTTAAACGCATTTTCCCGAACCGACTTAAGTTCTCGCCGCGAATTCCCTTTTATGCCGTTTATCGACTGAAAACGAGTGCCTGGAAGTGGTAATTTGAGTTTTGGAACGAGAAAGAAGTCGGCCGAAGCCATATCAGGTGAATACAGTGGTTGTTCGATGGTGTTTGTTGAGTTTTTGGCCAGACATTGGTTCACGATGATAGCTTTGTGAGATGATTGTCGTGATGCAAAATCCAAGAGTTTCCTTTCCACAAATCTGGCCTTTTTCGACGAATTTACTCTCTCAAACGCCGCCTAACACTCAGCTAATATGCTTTATTTACCGTCTGACCTCCTGGCAACAATTCCGTGTGCATAACATCGCGATAATCATAGAAAACAGTTAACATCACCTTAACTTTTGATCGACTTTGACGTGGTTTTTTCGGTTTCGGCTCAGTTGAAAGGCGCCAGTTCGAAGCTTATTGACTTGTTTGCATGTCAAACTCATATACCAATGTGTCATCACCAGTTACAATGCGTTTTATCAATGTATGACTCGTTCTAGCGTGTCTTTAGCGACCTTTACGCGATTGAGTTTCTGAAGAAAATTCAGGTCTTTCGGCACTAGTCGAGCGGCAACGCGTTTCATGCCAAAACAGTCGCTTAAAATGGTACGAATTGATTCGTCAGACAGAGAAAGATCAGCGGCTATCTCTCTCAAACTTAAATGACGATTTTCAGTCACCAGTTCCTTCACTTTAGCAATGTGAATTTTATTTGAAGAAGTTGATGGCCGACCAAAGCGAAACAAATGTTCCATCACATCTCGACCCCTTTTGAATGCACTGTACCACTCATATACACGTGTTTTTGATAAAGTCGATTTACCGTAAGCCTTCTGCAACATTTTCAACGACTGGGCATACGAAATTCCATTTGCAATACAAAATTTAAGCCAAATTCTTTGCTCGATGTTTTTATCCATTGTAAAAATCGCAAAACACACTTGAGATGAAGTGACAAAATCGAGCACTGTAAATAAACTAAAGACAGATGACGTTTAAACTCCGCGTCAGTATAAAGGACAGTTGTGCCAACTTAGTGATACGAAGAATTTTGACAATGCCTTTAAGCGGGCTTTTCAAATGACCAATTCCCGGTACTTTTTTGACAGAATGTACAATCACTCTAAGTACGAAATGTTATAGTTCTAATGCACACGTGTGTAATTAATAATGAATAATAAAAATGATAAATAATGTGGGGCTTACAACAAATATCGGTTAATTCCTAATTAAGCGTATTAAAAGCTTTTGTTTTATCTTATCTTTTAATAATCATTAAAAAAATACACTGCAAACAACATTTTTGATTATCGTAACATTTTTCATATTAGAAGACAAACTCGAACCTTTAAACGACTTGAATTCACTGCATAAATATTTTGGGTTCACATCAATACAAATTTTCGTTGTGCGGGCTGTATGTGGTGTGTCTGCGCACCAATGCAGACGCTCTGACACACAAATACTGTCGCCGCGCAGCACGCACACGAACCATCTGTTGCGCCCCAGACAATACGAATAAATTGTTCCGGTAAATACAATACATACCCAAAATTTTATTGGTGTGAACCCAGCTTTATAGTACTATAATCAAAAAAATCAGAAGAGAACGTCTAAGTGAAATTTACATCAGAACCAACAGTATACCAGGTGTGGCGGTTAATAATTTTTATAAGAGATGGCGCTGAAAACAACGGTTGGGTACCTTTCAAAACGTCATTGATCTTTAAACAATTTCGAGTTAGCATTATATTTCTTCGTGTGGTAAAAATGTCGAGTGTCGAGCCATTTGTGGCACGTACTGCTTTTTCTTTTCCAATCAAAAGAAAAGCGTGTCTTATTCTTCTGGAAACTGGAAAAATATATGGAAATGGGAATTAAAAAAGATGAAATGGGCAAGAAAGGGCTAAAAATTAAAGTGGGAGAAAAGGGTTGATCGTTTTTGTTACCATGGCTCAACTATTACAGACAAACATGAAATTGAAGCGGAGATTAAGGCCAGAATAGCGAAAGGAAATAAATGTGCAGCGATGCTGCAGAGACTCCTGAGAGCCAAGAATATATCAAGAAAAGCCAAAGTAAGAGTTTTTAAGACAATAACGAGAGTAGTAACCAATAGCAGTGAAATAATGTTGGAGGTGTGGAAGCTTAGAGTGTTGAGAAGAATATACAGTGGTGTCAAAGGGAGAAATGAAACGAGGGAAGAATGAAGAGAGGGAGACCGAAGAGAAAGTGGCTACAGGAGGTGGAGGAGGATTTGGCTAGAATGGGTGTGACACAGTGGGAAAAACAGGCAAGGGATAGGGTAGTTTGGCGGCAGATTGTAAACCAAGCTAAAGGCCTTAAAGGTCTGTAGAGCTGTACATATGGTATATATAACCTCCTTACCTGGTATAACTTCAAAAAAGTGAATCATTTTGAATATTTGGGGGTTACAATATCAAACATGGGCCAAGAAGAAACGGAAAAAATAAGAGGAAGTTGAAAGGAAATAGAGTGCAATAGAGAACAGTCAAGGTCTATGCATACGAGGCAATTGTTCGACCAATCGTTCTGTCAAAATTATTTTTATCGCTAAGTTGGCAAAACTGTCCTTTATACTGACAAGGGGTTTGAACGTCATCTGTCATTTAGTTTGTTTACAGTGCTCGATTTTGTCAGTTCATCTCAAGTATATTTTACGATTTTTACAACATCGAACAAAGAATTTGTCCTGAAATTTTGTGTGCCGAGTCGCTGAAAATGTTGCAGGAGGCTTACGGTGAATCGACAAAAACACGGGCATATGAACAGTACAATGCCTTCAAAAGCGGTTGAGATGTGGTGGAAGATTTGTCTCGCTCTGGTCGGCTAAAAAACCACGTCAAAGTCGATCAAAAGTTAAGGCAATGTTGACTATTTTCTTTGATTATCGCGGTGTTGTGCATTCGGAATTATTGCCAGAAGGTCAGACGGTAAATAAAGAATATTATCCGAGCGTTATGCGGCATTTGAAAAACCATCTCACAAGGCTATCATTGTAAACGAATTTCTGGTCAAAAATTCAACAAACACCATCGGACAACCACCGTATTTACCTGATATGGTTCCGGCCGACTTCTTTCTCTTTCCAAAACTCAAATTACCACTTCCAGGCACTCGTTTTCAGTCGATAGAAGACATAAAAGAGAATTCGCGGCGAGAACTTAAGTCGGTTCCGGAAAATGCGTTTAAAAAATTTTTTGACAATTGGATTATTCGTTGGCATAAATGAAGACAGGGCCTACTTTGATGGCGATACAATAAATTTGGATAAATAATACACCTTTGGTGTTTTATTGATCAATTCCTGGTACTTTTGACTTTTGACAATATTTAACTGACATACAGAATGTATGTCAGTTAAATATTGACAAGTACGAAACAAGAGGAACAAAAGTTGCCTATTTGGGAAAGGAAGATCCTGAGAAATATTTCTGGTGGTGTCAGAACAACTAAAGATAAAAGAAATACGAACAAGCGAAAAGGTAATGAACATTTACAAGACGCCTAAAATTGCACAGAAAATTTGAGAACAAAGAATTAAAAGGTTGAGTCACCTAATTCGGATGCCAGAAGAAAGAGTATTAAGATGTTGCTGTATGAAGGGGAAGGAAGTAGGTAAGAGAAGGAGAGGAATTAAGGAAACAGTAGTAGAAGAGGCTGTAGGAGGCGAGGAGAGATATAGAAGAACTGGGAATATCCAATTGGCAGTTGAGGAAGAACCCCGTTCAGGAAAATAAAAATCCTTTGGGGAACTGGAAAAAAAAAATTGGAATGCATGGTGTTTTGAAGTGAGAGATTATTTATTTAGCAGACAAATATTGAAAAAATAAAATGCGTAAATAACAAAATTAGAAGAATTTCCATATGGTTTTTTTCTACGATCGGAAAAATGCCATCAATTCCCGCCAATTAGCTTGATGTGGCGTGATGGTCGACAATAAATGACGCTATCCCGTTCCAGCAATTAAATAATGTACGCGTAATTGTTGATATTGCGCTTTCACGAAAGCCTAGTAACAAAACAATGAGCGCAGCATCAACCATGTCGTCAGTTTAATGCTACGCCAGTTCCCAAATGGCAATGAATATTTGTACTTTATTTTTTATTGCTGCTTTTTATATTTGTTGGAGAATGTTGCGATAGAAAACAATCAGTCTGTATCATCGTTTAAAAAAACTTGCGTTTTTATGTAGAAAAGTACATCATCGAAGATATAACACTGAAAATTAAGAAAAATTGCAATTCTATGTACAGTTTTTCTATATATTTTTGTACTATATATTATATACCGTTGACCGATTGGCTGCAATAAACTCTTAATAACCCCTGTCGTAACGAAACCCGGCAAAGTTGCAAGAAACGTAAGCAGGGCCGGGCCTAATAAAATAACAGGTAAAAAGATATAATTAATTTTATACCTGGTTTAGTAGTTTCGAAATATTTTAGTTTAGTTCGCATTATTTTCTTAAACAGTACCGTTCTATAATTTCGATCGTATTTTTTGTTATTCCAAACGTTCTACAAATGTGGCGTTCTTGTAGTGCTAATTTGAAAAGAAAACATTTATCGCCCGATGCTAAGCAAATTGTTAAAAAAGTGTATGTTTCTTTATTGAATAGGGAGGGGCTTAATGTAAACGCAGCCGCTGTAGAAACGTCTTCATTAACGAAAACTCCCATTGTCTACAGTTAAATATATTGTGACGAAGCCAATTAATAATAAGGAACCACTTATTATTAATATAGACCAAAGTGACAGTGAGAGCGAAACCGAATTAAATGTATAATAAAATCTAAGTTATAATTTTTATTGTACTAATAGATAAATTTAATTAATTATTTATTTTTATTGTACTAATAAATGCAAAATACACAAACCAATAAACAATGTTTTAGTCATACATAGTACTAATAATAATAATTTATACATAATTTAACGATATTTTATTTTGCCCAAAATTATTCAGAAGTTAAACCACTCCGGCTCTGGCGCCTTTTAAGAAACTAGGAATATTTTTATTGAGATTTATTGGGGCAATTAATATTTGGCCGAAGGACTACGAAATATTTTGAAATGGGCTATACCGAGCCTTTAAAAAACATAGATGGTGTTAATCTGAATATAAACAATTACTTTATTTATGATTATACGTTGATTGGTATTTTAGAAAAACTTACGAGATCAAAAAAACGAGTAATTTTTATCAGAAATCATAAAAAAACTAAAAGGCGTAAACTGTTTAGTCGATATAATTACCGAAGTTTAATACTTTCTGGTACGGTTCTTATTGTTAATTACTGATTTTTAATTAATTACTGATTGACATCTCGCAATGGAATCGATTAGATGTCGACAAGTATTGAAAACCAAGCTGTCAGAATTTCTTGCAATATGTGTCTTTACCAGCAAGACGTCGTTTTACCTCCCTCCAAATGTTTTCGATCGGATTTAGATCCGGAGACTATAAAGGACATTCTAACACTAAATTTCTTTTGTCATATTTTCCCAAATATTGGACCTTCTTCGTTACATAAATCACCATGTCTCACTGTACCCAAACACCATACCCCATACAATTTGCCATCAGAACCAAGTAAATCAATACAGTTACGTTGGTAATCTTTACTACAGTTTTCTTTTGCAAATTTTGACCGCTGCTTTATATTGTGTTTACTTAGAAATAGAACTTTTCTGGCTACTCTACCGAATAGGAAAGGAAAGGATTTACGGTTAGAGACGACGCATCAGCAACTACAAGGCTATTTAGCAACTGGACCTACAGCTTACCGTGGGTTCCGAACCACGGTCATCAGCCACCGATAACCCAGGCCAACACCCCCCTCAGGCTATCAACTCTTGGTTATGTGCTTACCCATAAGTCTATCAGGAACCCTACCGACTGGCGAGTGACCAACGTAGAACACTTCTCAGAAGGCATCCGGCCTTATCCAGCCTTTAACTGGCGTGACTGAGGGGTAATTCGTTGTCGGATTTTACACTCTTGCCTAGAAGCAGTCACAAACATTTAGGAAGTAAACAGACAGAAAAAATCCATCCGAGCGCTGGAATCGAACCAACTACCGCTCCAATGCGGTTTCGGCCTAGCAGCAGCAGGCCGCACCAACGCGACCGGCTTTACCGAATAGGTTCCACTGTGGTAAACGTCGTCATGGTTCTGGGGATGGTATGTATTTTTTTTATAACCACCTAGGTAGCAAAATGATCCTTCAAAGCTTCGCGTACAATGCGATTGTCCATTTTTTTTTTGCTCAATTCAATCTGAACTACGAACCATTAGGAGGAAATAAATTCTTTAAGAAGACAAGCAGGAATAAAATGCGCTGGTTATCTTGTAAACAAAATGTTTAAAGGTTATTATATTACAAAGGTTATTATATTATTTATTATGGTAAATAAATTAGAAAAGAAAACTTGTTTTTAAACGATTTTGTTTCTACCACTCTTATTTTATTGGCCACTGTAAGTGGCAGGGCCGAATGTCAACTGGTGGCCTATGCACAAGGTCTGTTTTTACAGCCTTGGCCTGGTTCACGTGGCAGGATTTCGTGGTCGACTAATAATTTTCCGTGACGCATTTGTCGCATTGGAAATGCACGCGCCATGACACGATTTTCTCGATAGCTCGTTATTTTTCTTTATGGCCACGCTGGCGATATCAGTCGCCGTCTACAAGTGATAATTATGATTGAAGCTCTGAAAATGATTCTCAGAATTTCTTTTTCATGTCCTTAATAAAGTTCAACTCTATAATTTATCATGCCCAGAATACGATCTTCGCTCGATCGCCACAAATAAGTATCGGGTGTACAAATAACTTTTGACGGTTTTTTTTGAAACTTTGAAACTTTATTCATAAAAATTGGTACAATGCATTTTATTCAAAGTATTGTCCATTATTAGTTACAACTTTTCCCCAACTTTCAGGCTTGAAAAAATTCTTCGTGCTTTGAGCCGATCCGAAAATCGACCCAATTCTTGGCTTCTTCGTAAGAAAGTGAAGTGCTGCTCGGCCAGGCCATAAGTCATCGAGCGAAATAAGTGGTAGTTGGAAGGAGCAATGTCTGGTGAATACGGCGGTGGGACATCCCATTGAAGCGCCTCTAGTTTCCTTGATGACTTTGTTGCAATATGCGGCCCAGCGTTGTCGTGCTAAAAGTCTTTTGGCAAATTGGAGGCACTTGAGCTTCAATACTCGCCTCAATTATTATTGGTAACGTTTCCCAGTGATGGTTGCGTTAGGCTTAAGTAGATCACTTCTAGAGATCATCCCACCAGATACATAGCATTAGCTTCTTGCGATGAATATTTGGTTTGGCCGTTGAAGTTGATGCATGGCCGGGCTTATCCCACCATTTTCTGAATTGTCGATTGTCGTAGTGAATCCACTTTTCATCTCCCTTCACGATTTGATGCAAAAAACCCTTCTGATTTTGCTCTTGGAGCAGTTACTCGCACGATTTCCTTGTTTTTGTACCATACCCATGGCCTTGAGACGGTTTGAAATCACCTGTTGAGCCACTCCCAAGGTTTCAGGGAGCTCCTCTAGAGTTTGACAAGAATCTTGGTAATGTCTGAATGATTGTGGCGTGTTCATAAAAGAATCACTGAGAAATTTGTCTCCGTTTGGTTTTTTGTTTTTACCTAGTGATTCTTTATTTACATAAGAACAGATATTTTTGATATTTTTTGAGTTTTAGATCGTGGAGAAAAACCCCAAAAAAAAAGAAAAAGATATAAGAATCTTGGTCCAATAACGTCTCCAACTCAGCGTCTTTATTTACTGGCCTCTCCTCGCGTTCTTTATCACTGGTGTCGAAATCGCCACTTTAAAAAGCCGGTACCAGTACTCACACTTTTTTATTGATAGAGCATATTCCTCATATGCTTCTGACAGCAATCGATGTCCATCCGCTGCATTTTTCTTCAAATTAAAACAAAAAAGCAGCGCTTCCCGCAAATTGTATTTTGTTAGCACAAAGGTTGACACGGTTAGAGCGCAAAGAAAGTATGTTGTTTACACTTGAGCGAAATGACACATACTGATTTTTAGAGGGAAATGATGACGCTCTAACATGAATATAGTTACAAGGTTATCCGATGTCATTTAATATTAGGTACGCCATGTTGTAAACCCTCAAAACTTATTTGTACACCCGATATTTAAGCTTCTCAGCACGCCATCAAACCAATCATACTTGACAAATGTTACAGCCGCATTATGACATACCTGCGCCATCTATTTTTATCCATCCAATTTTACACCAAAAATTAATGTTTAGATTTTTTTTATTAACATTGAAAACAGTTCTTAGAAAAATAAATGCTAATATTTATTTCTCGATATAAAGAAAAACTCTATTACAATAAACTGACGAGATCGGGTATGATGCGAACGCAAATGGAAATATTGTTGTCGAAAAGAACGAAGACAATTGTCGCAATCGATAAGAAACGGATCGCCTTGGCGAAATTTCGAGCGCTACACTCAGCGTCAAAATTTTAGACACACAGTTTTGAAAAATTTAAATAAAATTAATATTTATTAATCTATTTAGGGCTTTTTTATTTGTTTCAAGTGTATGTTAAAATATTGGAAAGGGGAAAAAAGTTTCATTGACCTTGATCAGAATAGAAAACAATTAATAGTAAATATGTATTGTTTAGGGCGTCAAAAGGTTAGTCACATTCGTTTAAATTTAAGATTTCTTAATCATCTATAAGTTTTATCATAATCTATCAGTTTAGTTAAGGTACCAGGTTAATTACTCTTGTGTCATGGTTTGGTCGAGTATTGGCTACAAAAAAAAGGTAACAGCGTTTCTTTCTCATCGAGTTAACTCCCGGAAATATTAAAATTTATTAGGTGAATCCAGGAAATTTACAAACAGAGAAGATTTGAAAAGTTCTATTCGGGCTTCGTGCGGAAAAATTTCGCAACAAACAATAAAACACTTAAAAAAATCCTATAAAACTAAGGGTGACGCATCTACAATCCATTAAAAAATAAAACATATTAAGTTTTCTCCTTCAGAAACGTTTTCAGTTCAAGTTAAGAAGAGAAAAAAAAATCATCTTATTGCAGTTTTCATAAAGTCTTAAACAATAAATAATTATTCCAACATTTTGACCATGAGTGTACATTAAAACGGTCAAAAACATGAACGGTGTCAACAAATGCCCTACCCATAGCTGATTAGTTTAAATTGTCGAGAGACTTGTACGTCACGAGATCGTCGTGTGGCCAAGTCGAGCGCGCATAACAATTAGATTAATTTTAATTTAAATTTTTTTAAATTTCACCAATTGTTTTTTGTGAACGTCTTATGACCCGGCCCAGTCCAAAAAACATTATGGTTGCAAATACGCGACACATATGAGGCTCACAAATTAATAATAATAGATAAATGTAGAACTATTAACATAGAGAGGGTCTACCAAGTGTGGCGATTAATAATTCTTTTTTTTTAACACGTTTGTAGGGGAATGTAGGGGAATGGTAAAAAACGGTTTATTCGTAGTATGCACTACCGCTAACTGCACATTTTTCTCTCTGGCTATTTGTGGATGCCTCTCAGAAAAACCGTTCATCTTTTGAGATAGGCCATAGATCAATGAAAACAAGTGGTAGTCGAAAGGGTATGAGTATGATAGGTGGGGCAAGAGCCAAGTGCCAGTTAGTCTCTGACCACTTTCGCTGTGGGCGTTGTTATGCTGCGAAACCACTTTTCTAAGTCTTGAAACCCATTATGTTCGCTTTTCGATCAATGCATGGTTCAAATTAATTATTTGGTGATGGTAGCGAACGATATTAACTGTTTCACCTGGTTTCAGAAGCTTATAGTACAGGTCACCTTTCTAATGCCACCAAATGCACAACATTGTCTTCTTTCCAAAGCCATTCGATCTTGCGGTTGATGTTGATGGTTGTCCTGGGTAAACCCATGATTTTCTGCATTCTCGAAATATATACATTTTTCGCCTCCAGCCACGGTCCGATGCAAAAAAAATATTTCGTACAGAGAAAGCAAAATTTCGCAAGCTGTTTTTTTTTGCTTTTCCATCTATCTGTCATTCAACCGATGTGGTACCCATTTTCCCGCGTTCTGGACCTTTCTCAGGGCATGCAGAAGACCACAAATGGTTCGGCGACCAACATTTAACCTAACTGCCATTTGTTGTTCAGTTTGCATATCGTCTTCTTCCAACATTTGTAATTCCGCATTTTCACAGGTCTCCCTCAAGTAAAAGACGGCTTTCACTCGTGCTTTTCTTTTGATAATAGAACAAGAGATGTTTAGAAGATATAATAGAGATGTTTACCGCACGAAAACAATATGATGCTAACTCGAAATCGTTTAAACATCAATCACGTTTTGAAAGGTACTGTCGTAGCGACAAAACGACATTAGACTGTGAACTGATACGTTGTTCCAGTGCCACCTCTTAAAAAAAAAATAATCATTAACCGCCACACCTGGTAAGTGAGATGAGATGACAGGGTTTGTCACTGCAGAACAAGAATATAAGAGACAATGCAGGAGGGCGACGGATATAAATACCTTGGAATACCATAGTCCAAGAGAGTAGAGAATATACTCATTAAGGAAAATCTAACTAAAGAATTACTTTCAGACTTGAAAGCATATGGAAGTCTGACTTAAGACAGCAGGAATATAGTAAAAAAATAGTATAAAGTTTTTTGCTATATCGGCCTGATATATTCGTTTGGAATTATATCACACAGAAATATTGAAGGGCTACATATTTCCATCAAAGAATGATCGAATGATTAGTTAAAATACCCTCCACGAATTATCTTGCAAATATACTTGACAATTTCTTCGAGTGTTTTTTCCTCCTGTTTCTAACTGGTTCAAGTGGAGATCGTTATATCAAAGCGAAAGAAAAAATAATTCGCAATGCAAGAAAAAAAGTGGGTCGCGCGCAACACTTTATTGGCAAAATATGAAAATTTCAAGGAAACAACAGAACCAGTTAAATGAAGGTGAAAAAAGTTGGACGATTACGTAAAAGTTTTAATTGTGGGCGGACTACTTTCACGCCAAGTAATCCATATGTTACGCGAAAAATTTAATTTCCGCCGTTTCAGTCTATTTGTCTACTTCAGGCGGAAAATGATTTGGCTTTTTCAATAAAATATTTTCCATTGCTTAATAATTCTTCTAATTTATTCTATTTATTAAACCGTACATCTTTTGAGGTGGTCCAGTCATCAAGCAATGTTTCGACACCTCCGTAATTGTCGCAGCGTAATTCGGATCGATCATTTCTTGACAGTAGCGAACGGTATAACTATTTCACCTGCCTTCAGAAGCTCATAGGACACAACACCCTTCTGATCCCACTAAATGCACAAGACTGTCTTCTTTCCAAAGCGATTCGGTCTTGCAGTTACTGTTGATGGTTATCCTGGGTCAACCCATAATTTTCTGCGTTTTGGAATCTCGAAATATATCTATTTTTCGTCTCCAGTCACGATCCCATGTAAAAAAGGTATTCTTTAATGCCAACCGTTTTTCGCTTTTCCATGTGTCTATCGTTCAACTAATGCCGTACTCATTTTCCTGCCTTCTGGATCTTTCCCAAGGCATGCAGAGGATCGCAAATGGTTCGGCGACCCACTATTAACCTCTTTGCCATTTGTTGTTGAGTTAGACAAGCGTCTTGCGTTGGGACATTGTGTTACCGTTAAGTTTCCACAAATATACGACGGCCTTCATTCGCGTTTTTCATAAGCTTGAAATATTTTTCTACTTTAAGAAGAAACATTAAATCATCTATAATATAAAAAGGGAATTTATGGCGGATACTTAGTTAAAATCAAACTTGATCCGTTTAATTTTTCTTATCATCAATAATCTAATCAGAAGAGTCTGGAAAAAAAACTCTGGGATTATATCCATAAATAATTGTGTACTTATGACATGTACACCTTTGGACAATATTAAACCGCGTACTTTGTTCATGAATTCGTAAAATAAAACATCTCGTGTAAGAGTTTATGTAATGTTATTTGGTATTTCGCGCGTGTAGCAAACGCCAGTTAATGTTGGCAGGTTATGTTAAGAAAAGAAGAAGAAGGTTAAATGTTTAGTAGTTGTTCACGTTTTAAGAATAAAATTGTTGTTTTTTTTGTAAATCAGCCATTTTCTTTAATTTTTGAAGCGATCCTCACACTTCTCAATCTCAATCTCAACGACTTCATCACATAAAAAGTACCAAGTCTTTTTTAATCTGGGATTCTACAGTTGTCTGAAAGGTGGCGAAAGCGACGGAGATTACTGCGAAGATTAAATATATATTGCCTCTACAAAACTAAAACCGTTGCACGTCATCGATGACGCTAAAGAACTGCTGCTGAAGAACAACAGAAATACCACTACATAAATTAATTAATAAAATAATCAAATGGAATGTATTCAATAAATTTCAAATTTAGAGCTCGATTCGGTTGGTCGCATATGCGACGTTGTCGAATTTCAAGTTTTTCTTGTTGATATTTATTGACACGTTTGGAGATTATCCCATTTGGATCTGAACGTTTACTTTCATTTTTTACCGTACGATCAAAAACAGTTCTTTTAAGAACTACCACAGTGTTATTATTGCCAAAGTCGCGCCTGTAAAATGCCAAATCATTTAAATAGTCATTGACAAGAGTCTGTAGCATCTCTAATACACTATTTTGAACAAGAACGAGACAATAATGGTCCATTGTTACCCTTTGCGGCTGTTACAGAGGTATGTTAAGTTAAATGCTAATAATTAGATATGTTTAGTTTAAGTCTTAAGGTTGAGTATGCCCACTGTTAGTACTCTTTCACGAAAAGTGAAAAACAATGAAGTTTTAAAATAGCCTAGAAGTGTAGTTTTACTAAAAGGGTTACCAACACTGTAGCGTTGGATACGAGGCAAGACTATTCGTGGCGCCATTTAGATCAATGCATGAACACAGTACGTAGTCGTAACCTAATAATTGCATAAAAGATATAATGTAAATAAAAGAATCAATGGGTGAAAAACAAAACAGAGACCTATTTCTCAGGGTTTCTGTTTCTGTAATAAATTTGTCTAACAAACAAAAATGTTGTTTGGTGATTTTGCTCGTAGTAGTAGAGAAGTTGCTGAAGAGTTTAACATGAGACATCCCCAACGTGCACCCATTTCTCATGGAACAGCTGCCCCTGTAAACGCTCTTTTCAATGAAACTGGCAGTGTTATTAAAATATATCAAAAAGGTCAACCGGGTCGAATACACCCGCATCCTGTAGACAACGATATACTAACGGCAAATCAAGCAAATCTATGCATGAGCCTTCGAGATTTATCGTCTCAATTGAATATCAGCAAAGATAAAAACTCTAAGATGTTTCGTTCGCCCCAAAATCAAGCCCTATAAACTGAAGTTATTACGTACTTTGAAAGAAGGTGATGATAATAAAAGATTAGACTATTGTTGTTGAGCCCAAGTCCCATTACAGTCACCACTAATGGGGTTGTATAGTCTCAAAACTGTAGATAGTGGGCCAGAGGTAATCCTCACTGGGTTATAAATTGTAAAAGCCAATACTCCCAGAAAGCCATGCTGGTGTGGGATTTTAGGAAACCGAAAGTTGGTCCTTTTTTCTTAAATGAATCATTGAATGTTGGTGGTTTAGTTAACTTCTTCGATAGGGAATTTTGGGATGCAATTGAAAATCTTCCTCTTAATGTGCGAGAGGATATGTATTTGAAACTAGATGGTGCATCCATCCAGTATTCAAGGATTATTCGTCAATGATTGAACCAAAAATATCCTATGCGCTGGGTAGGAAGAAACAGACCTTTTGAACTGTAGCCTCTGAGGTCTTCCGATATTACACCCTTCGATTTTTATTTTTGGGGAATGGTCAAAAATAAAGTTTATAAAAAACAAGGTCCAGAAATGAACTTTGTGTCAGAATACGACATCTACCAATAAGTGCCAGAATAAGGCAAGAAATTAGCATCCCCGAACTTAGACGAGTAGCTAAACAGAATCGAAAAATGTATTCGAATAGAGCGAGGACTAGTCGAGAGAGATCACATCTGATAGTTAATTATTTGTATTATGAAAATTATTGTTGTATAATTTTTCCTAAATTTAATCAATTAGCAAAAATTGTTTTCCTATAAGAATAAAATAATTATTCCTTTGTAAGTGCTATTTATTTTACTGAAATATTTGAATACATGACACGATAAAATTGTCAATGTGTCAAGTTTTTTAGTTTTCATGGCACACTATCAAATTAAAAAATAAACTTCTAATAATTTTGTATATAGACCAAAATAGTGAAAAATTTAAAAAAGGGAATTTTCTTATAAAACTCGATACGTGGGGTTAAAATTATATCCTGAACAACGTTTTTCGATATCTCTAAAGCGAAGCAAAATATCGAGAATTGACTCTGAGAATTCGTAATAAGCTGAGTTTAAAGTTCAGATTTCAGTGTGTCATTCAAAATGTGACCCATCATCAAGTATGACTACAAAAATTCAAATCTGTATTCCTTCATACAGCGAAAATATGGGGGTGCCTTCATCTTAAATGCGACGACATGCTGTATAATATGCATCGTAATTTTACACTTTTATTTTGTAGCTACGAAATCGTTTATTAAAACATTCATCAACAACATTGTACTTATCTCGCACGACCAAAAAATCTGCTAAACTTACCCCGCTTGACATTAGAAATGGCGCACCACTAACCAAACAAGATTGGATTTTGCTCAAGCTGTGCAAAAAAGACCTATTTAAAAAACACTTAACCCGACCCAGCGTTTGTTATCTCGTAAATGCAGATAACAGCTGTACTTAAGATTACTACAGAACCGCGCTTACATAATTCCTCTCTACCTGTCGGCTTAGATACAATTCCTCTACTAGTACAGCTTTATTAACGTTATTCTTATCGAGTGGCGGGGAGGGAGTTTTATCATGAATCCATTCAGCAAAATGTAAAGGATTCATCTTATAAATATCTATCAAAAAATTAAAAATTATCTAAAAAAAAATTAAACAAAGTAAAAAATTGTTTTATTCTTTTTTAAAAAATGAACTATCACAAAGTACTAACACAAAATGAACTATCACAAAATCAATACTTTTATTTAAGTTCTCGACGGACGTCTCGCTAACCTTGTTATCATCATCAGCAGATGATTTAATCTCGATGATGCTAACATGGTTAGCGAAACGTGCGTCGAGAACTTAAAAAAAATAGATTCTATGTTCAGTGGTAAATCTCTTTGGGTTTAGTGTTCACACCGAAGGTTCCAATAGAAGCATATTGGCTCTAGAGCAAAATGCACTAAAACGAAGATAATTAATATTAGTATTAAGTGAGACCCATGGTTACTGATAAAGTTCATTTACGCCACTGTATTTTGTACGAATTCCAACAAGCAAAAAATGCTACAGAAGCGTGTAGAAATTGATTGAAAGTGTTTGGTGAAGGTACAGTTTCTGATAGAACATGAAGAAGATGATTCAAATAATTTGAAATAGGGGATTTCGACCTTTCTGATAAGCCACGCTCTGGGCGACCACCTTTGATCGACGACGATACTGTCAAAATCATGTTAGAGCAAAATCCTTTTTTGACAGCATCGGAGATTTCGGAAAGGCTTGATTCAGGTCAATAAATCATTTCGAACCATATTTGGAAACTAGGATTGGTGTGGAAATATTCCAGATGGGTACCACATAAGTTAAGTGAGAGGAATTTGAATGATCGAGTCATCATATACACATCTCTGGACTTCTTGGACCGGATGATAACTGGGGATGAAAAGTGGGTTACCTATGAAAACATCGTAAGGGAAAGGGCATATTGTGAATCCGGGAAACCTTCCCCCTCCACCTCTAAACCGAAGTTAGGCCTGAATAAGAGAATGTTGAGTATTTGGCGGGATGGCGGATCAGCTTCATTTTTGAAGTATGGGCCAATGACACCGCCAGACTAAAATCCACACCAGATTGTGACTCTTTCGGGATACATTTGCAACTGATGGTCCTCATGTCAATTTTGCTTCCAATAAAACATTTATCCAAAAATGAGCCTTGTTGCTGAAGATGATTTTCCGTCTGAAATCAGGATCCACTTCCAACTGCTCCAGAGCCTAGTCACCAAATGCGCGACGCTGTCTATGGTCGTTTACCTTCAGTTGCTGGGTCAATTGAATTTTATAAGGGAATGCGCAAGGCAAAATTCGCGAAGTTGAGGTTTGCGAAAGGTCTAGTTCTTGGGCGCGACGAGAACTGACTGCCTCGGGCTATCCTACACACTCTCGTTCATTGCAGACCTCACGTTTCGTCGAGGTACGGATGTTGTTTGATTGTTTATTGAACCAGTTGATTCCAATTTGTCTACCAAACGACAAACAGTCGACTCAGGATAATCGTTTGCAGCTTAAAAATTACGTAATGCATAAAATGTAGCTCGGACTAAGCACTCACTTTGATAGTAAAATTTAATGATTTGAACGCGCTGCTCAATACTGTAACGGAACGATAGAGGGGAGAAGAAGCTTGGGAAGACCAAAAATGTAACAGCTGCAAAACATGAGACTGTATATCGAACCAGCTGTTTAGAGTAGCTGGGGACGGGGTGAAGGCAGTCATGCTGGTTACCAATTTTCGTTTGAAGACAGCACGATGAGAATAAGGAAAATATAAGACACAAGTAACGCACATACATAGAGCTAGAAGTAGAGGTAATGTTTGGAAGTTGCTAGCAAGAATAGGAGAGAGAGAGAGAGAGAGAGAGAGAGAGAGAGAGAGAGAGAGAGAGAGAGAGAGAGAGAGAGAGAGAGAGAGAGAGAGAGAGAGAGAGATGGCGAGAGAGAGATGGCGAGAGAAAGAAGCGAAAGAGAGGAGGTACAGTGATAAACATAGAGAATGTAACAGAGAAATGTCGTGGTGTTGAGCCTTAATAATCTTATAAATAAAATCACAAACCATATCGACAATGTTGTTGCACTGATTATTCTTAAACGGGTCAAAAGAACGAAACTGATTCTCAAACGCGACAATCCGCGATCAAACTGATTTTCATTTACCTCCTAAAAACCTGACCGTTCATATTACCAGATCTAATAAATATTATAAATAAATTAAATATGTATTTTCGTTAGGAACCACATGCGAATAACGTTTTGTAATAAAAATATCTTCGTTAATACCCATTTTGCCAATTTGAAGGTTCTTTATATAATCTACGTTAGTTTGCGTGTGGTCTGATTATATTAGCACCAGACGAAAAAAATATTCCAGCAAAATAATCCCGAGTAAACAAAACGGAAAGAGAAACATCGAAACCGCACATGCTGACGCGGTATTAAAATTATTAACGAAAGCTACACAGTATGTCGGAAAAATAACGGCTTTTTTAATTTAAAGTAAGCTACTGGCGCCATCTATCGAAATAATATAAAATCTGAAAGCTGTATATCTCCTCTATAAAACGAGACCGCCATCATTAGAATCGATCAACGGAATGTCAAGTTATAGCGCTTAAAAGCGACAGTGCCTTTTGTGCTGAAGCTCGATAAAACTAGAACAGAAACATTTGAATTGATGAAAAAAATTTGTGGTGATGATTGCTTATTCCGTACACGCGTATTCGAGTGGTATAAGCAATTCTAGGGCTGTCGTGATGCTTTGGAAGACAACCCAAAGCCAGGTCGGCTAGAAAACAAAAAACGCGATGAGCTGGTGGAAAAAGTGCGTGAAATCATCGGCTACGATGCGAATTCGATTGTCAGATGTATAGCAGAGGAATTAAATTCGACCAAAGACACGATTCACAAAATGTTGACAAAGGATTTAAACAAACGGAATGTCTGTGCTCGATTTGTTCCTCAAGCCTTAAATGAAGACCAAGGCATTGCTCGCGTTGAACATTTTATGGAGGTTATTAAAGTAGCCAAACGGAAGACTTGCTTCTTCAAGTTCGATTCCTCAAACAAAGCGCCAAAGTGGTATGTAGAAGTCCCCAAGAAAAAATTGCGTTTCCAGAAGTCAAGAGAGAAGACAATGTCGATTTGAATTTACGACTGTAAAGGTATTATAGTTTAGAAATTTGTTTCACAGGGTCAAAATACCACTGGTGAATATTATCTGGGCGTTATGGAGCGTTGGGGCGAGAGAATCGTTCGATAGAGGACCGAATATCGAGTTGGAAGTTGGCTTTTGTTGCACGATAATTACACACCATCTTACAGGATGGTCGCTATTGAATACGAATTTACGCGAACAAACAAGTCTATGTGCTTCAACATCATCCGTATTTGCCTGATATATCTCCGTGTGACTATTTCCTGTTCCCGAAAGTTCCGTTATATTTTATCTTCTCCATATAGAATTCTCGATTATTCTGTTCCAGATCTTTACACGTTTATTTCTGTTTGCCGCAAATAACAATAAACTACAGGGAAAAATGTACTTCCACCAAGTTTTCCGAACACCACCAAACAAAACTTAAAAGCTTACTTTTGATCGCTAATTTCATGAATGCAAGTCCGGCAAATAAGAAGGACGGCCGAACATCATGAAATTTCTGTTTCACATCCCCCCCTCACCGACATATTCACTCCACTTTCCAAAGTTCTGACACTCTTATTAGACAACTGTCTATTTATAATTGATTTTGAAAATGTTTTAAAAACTATTGCATTTACCTTTTTCGGTGCCGCCTTTTTTTTCGCACTCATATTGCTCACAAATATTTAAAACTTTCACGTTGGCAAGACACGTATCTAATATCACTCGATTACACCAATAAAGTACTAAGTCGCTGTCCGGGCTTTATATACGAGCATTGATAAAGAAGTACTTAAGTTTAATGAATTGCCTTCGGTATCTGATATTTAACAAACAATTCGTTAACTTTCAACTACATTATATTGACCGATAAGCATTGAGTGCCTGTAAAAATAACATACTTTGCTCTGGAAGGAATAAAAAAAATTGGGGCTTACATTTAGAAAACAATTTTCTAGAAACTTGTTGAGATAGTAACGAGATTGCCTATTACGATACGTGATAAAATAGATATGCAGAGGTGAATAATGAAATAAGAGTAACGAAGCCTTATTAATATATTTTATTTAAACTAAGAATTAAGGCACTTCAGAAGAGGATAGACAACGGTATACGGAACAGAGAGCAAGAACAAAGAAAATAATTACACAAAAGATAATATTAAAAAACGAGGAAATTGTACTGCAGACAGAAAATTACGTGAGAAAGGCATAAGAAAACGAGATCAAAAAACATATATTAGAGATAAAAAGGGCAATCTGATAGGAGATGAAAAATGAACGAAGGCAAGATGGAAATAATATTTTGAGGAAATGGTAAATGAAGATGTTTATGAGGAAAATGAAGAACTGGTAATAGATACAGAAGATATCGCTCAAATAGCAAAACCTACAAAAGAAGAAGTAGAATAGATTATAAAGCAACTTAAAAATGGTAACAGTTCTAGGAGTCCATTCCCCTCTTGATAGCGGCGGAAAATATAAAATTTGCAGGAGATGAGCTAAAGTAAAAAACTGTTCGAACTAATCATTAGCATATGGAGAGAAGAAAGAATATCAGCAAGTTGGGGAAATGCCACCATTAGGGGAAATGCCACCATTATACCTACCCTAAAAACGGAGACTAAAGAGATTGTAATAATTAAAGGAATTTCTTTGTTGGAAACTAGTAGTAAAATAGTAGAGATGAGACCAGGTGTTTGTCATCAAAGAAGCACTAATAAAATTTCAGCTATGGTACTGTTTATAGATTATAAAAAGGCCTATGATTCAGTACAGAGATCCAGAATGATAAAAACCATGGTAGAATTTTTTAAGTACCCTCTAAAATAGTGAGATCAGTGGGCATGACAGTGAAGATAACAGCCATTGTACCACCTTACTCGCCCGACCTGGCACCCAGCGACTTTCTTCTGTTCCTTAATTGGAAAACATGGCTCGCAGGAAAAAAATCAGCTCAAATGAAGAGATTATCGCCGAGACAAAAGCTATTTTGGAAAGTTTGAAAAATCGTATTTTTCAGACGGCTTGAAAAAGTTGGATAAACGGTTGGAAAAGTGTATTTTAGGTCTATACACTTTTCCAAGGAGACTACGTTGAAAAATAAAAAAAAAAATTGTGAAAAAAATTACGTCCTTATTGCATACACCGCTACTTATTGATCAACCCTCGTATTCATTTGTAAAACAGTTATGGTATATTTCCTTTTTTATTATTCTCTATATCTCCACGTTCAATACTGATGGAAATAATTAATATTAAGTGTATGGGGCATTTTCTCCAAACATTTCACCAAAGCAGGACACAACGAAATAGCAATCTAATAATAGAATCTCGACTGGATACAAAATAACTGAGAGAGTGTTGGGATTATTTTCCAGCAACAGGGCAGACTAAATATTGAATATTTAAACGCGATTAAGAAAGTGCAAATAATTGACGAAAATCAGCTAGACCGCACAGAAAAAAGATGGCTTGATGCGCTGTTAATACAAAGTCAGGGAGATGAGTCACGAGACTTGCAGACGACAAAGCACCTCTCTCAAACAAAGCCCACATTTAATTCCAGATACGACAACGGGGCATTTGATCGTATAAAAATTATTTTAATTCTTCTGGCATTTCTTTATAAAACAAGCATTATAGCGCGTTGACCGAATGGCTGCAATAAACTGTTAACAACCCCTGTTGTAACGAAACCCGGCAAAGTTGCAAAAAACGTAAATAGGGCCGGACCTCATAACAGGTACAAACATAAAAATAATTTTATATCAGGTTTAGTAGCTTCGAAATATTTTAGTTTAGTTCGCATTCTTTTCTTAAACTGTGCAGTTCTATAATTTCAATCGTATTTGTATTATTCCAAATTTGCTAAAAATGTGGCGTTCTTCGTAAGATAATGACCATTGTGGCTACGGTAGTACTAATTTTAAAAGAAAAGATTTATTGACCGATGCTATACAAATTGTTAAAAATGTGTATGTTTCTTTATTGTATAGGAGGCTTAATGTAAATGCAGTTGCAGCAGAAACGTCTTCATTAACGAAAACGCCGTTGTCTAGAGTTAAAGATGTTGTGACGAAGCCAATTAAAGCCAAAAACGTTTGTAGTGATTCTGGTAAAAGGAAATGTGTTGACGAAAGCGACAAAGATTTAATTTGAAGCAAAATTTATGCTAGGTATGAAGATCAAACGGATCAAACAGATCAAATCAAACGGATCAAACAAAAAAGAAAAGATGAAACCAACATTCTTTGCAGCAGAACTAGCCTCCGGAGAATATTATCTCTAATGGGTTTTGCATATCGGACCATTAATAAAAGACAAATGACAAATAATGGATTCACAACGATTGCGATGATGGCGGTTTGACTACTTAAACTGTATAAAAAAAATACAGATTAGAAAATCGTACCATTATCTACCTTGATGAAACATGGTTCGATACACAAGAGACGCCAGCAAAAGGACGGGTAGATACATCAAGAAAATGCCAAAACAAAGCCCCAGCAAACAAGGGAGAAATAATTACAATTTTACATGCTGGTTCCAAGGATGGATGGGTTCCAAATTGCTTACGGTTGTCCTCCAAAAATATTAAACATTCATCTTTGGACTACAATGAAGACACCACAGGAGAACTTTTTGAAGATTGGTTTATAAATAGCCTTTTGCCCAATGTTCCTAAGGAAAGCGTAATTGTAATGGACAATGCTAGTTATCATAACCGCCAAAAAAATAGTTCCTAATGCAAATAACACTAAATTGGACATATGTTAAAAAACGATATATACTTCGAAAATACGTAAACAAAAATGCGATCTGGAAATATTAAAGACATTTAATATTAAAAAGGAACAAGGATGTGATACGGGTAAGCGAAAAACGACTTTCGAAAATCGATACTTTTTGCATCGGATCGTGACTGGAGACGAAAAATGGACATATTTCCAGAACCCAAAGCACAGAACAACTACCAACATCGGCTGAATCGCTTCAGAAGAAGATAATACTGTACATTTGGTGGTATCAGTAGGGTGTCGTGTACCACGAGCTTCTGAAATCAGGTGAAACAGTTGATACCGTTTGCTACCGTCAACGAATGATCAATCTGAATCATGCATTGATCGAAAAGCGACCAGAATTGGACATAAGACACAGAAAAGTGATTTTGGAGCGCGACAAGGCCCCATCACACACAGCGAAAGCTGTCAGACACCATTTCTGCACTTGACTGGAAACTCTTGCCCCACACGTCGTACTCACCAGACTTGGCTCTTTGCGACTGCCACTTGTTTTCATCGATGTCTTACGCACTTGCCATGAAATCCTTCAACAATTACGGAGATGTCGAAAAATGGCTTGATGACTAGACCACCACAAAAGACGTACGGTTGTTCTGGGCAGGCACCAGCAAATTGCCAGAGAGATGGGAAAAATATGCAGCTAGCAATGGCGCATACTGGAAAAATCGCATACTTTTAGAGAAAATTAAGAATCATTAACCGCCACACCTGGTATATGTAGCTGTTTTGTTTTGAACAAAATGTAAGTTTTTTATCACTAACACGATACGGTAGTTGGTGATAGCAGTCACCAGTGACCGTTATCAGCAAAGAATTAGCTAAATTAGCGCAACATCAAGTGGAAAATACGCCTACGAAACCTTGACACATGAATTTATGAAGGAAAAACACAGAGGCAGTCTGGACAAGAAAAACAAACAGAAAATTTGTGGAAATTTGCAACGAACCAAATATAAGTACCTTCGGCTGAGATTTGAGCAAAGATGAAGACACAGAAAGGATGACAAAAATAGCAGTGTATAAAGAGGAAGAGAAAACCGAGAATACCGGAGGAAAATATTCGAGACGACCTCAGAATCATACATTCTGAAATTGAAAACGAAAAGTCTTCTCTTCCTTTCTGAGGTGCTACAGTCTATTAATGAGCCTTGCCTTCCTTCAACCTTCGCCTGCAACTACAGTAGTTCTTCAACATCTTTTTTTACATTATTCTGCCACCGTGTCTACCTCTCTTTCTATTACCGCTTATTTGTCCCTGTATGATTGGTGCAAAAACAAAGAAAGGTAAGAAATAAAAATTTATTTACTAATCAAATGGGACGTACGAGAAAACGACTAGGCAATTTATGCAAACAGCTGGAAAGTCTTCATGAAAAATTAGTCCACAGTTAACAATAACTGATAGCAATACATAACCAATAATTAAAGCTGTAGATGATGCCCAACAGTACAAGTTTGGAGAGCATCGAACAGTATAATAAATTCCAATATAAGAGATATTTTAAAGAAAAAAGACCTGGTAGATCAAATGTATGGATCTTTTAACATAATAAAAGTAATTTTCAAGCTTTTCTCAGTTGTTACGAACTTTTACTTTATAAATAAACGAAAACAGCGAATGATTTATAATTTTTTATTGTGTTTAATGTGATTTGCAAACATTTAATATTTATTTTTAACGTCTAAAGTACACACATAAATAACTTGATATCCGTACTGGAAAAATCAAACGAAATAACATTGAGGTTAGAATGAGATACAATAAAATACAAAATATCGTTGTTAAAATTTCTAATCTGCAAATCCCGTATAGACTAATCCGCGACTGCCTGAGACGTAACATATTAATAAAAAAAAGCATACAGGGCGTATAATGAAACAGTTCTCTATAACTTGAAATAAGACTTACTCGACTAACTTGGCTGATTTTTCTCGATCTGGGCTGTCTGATGTCCGACAAATTTCCCGTAGACATAGTTCCTGACGGGAACGATCGTAACAAAACTAAATACACGCACAAAACACTTAACAGAACTTTTGTTGGCACAGCACGATCCTGTTGATTTTATGGAGTACGCCCATTTTTCCTTCGGATCAGACGTAACACGTGGTGCAAAGCGTACTACACGCCGAATCAGACTGATTCGCAACCGGTACAAACGCGACCTAATCGGAAAATAAACCGCGATGTACATATGAGTGACGTCGATCGCACGAACTAGTCCGATCGTGTCGATAAAGCCGTGCGCTGAATGACGTCACCCTCTCCCGCTTCCAATATTTTTATTACTCTTGGTATTATTACCATTATTTAAACCGTTTATTGTCATACAGGAAGTAGAGTAATTCTGCTTTCCATACATTTTTTTTACATTCTTAGCGGCTATTGTTTTAATTTTCCTATTTTGGTAGAGTGTCTACCAGTTTTCCAGCTTTTCTGCTGTTCATTTGCTAACAGTGTTTTTGGTTTTCTTTTCCGTATTTAAAGCCTGTGCCTTTATGATGATAGTTGTCAATACGAGTATGAGCTCAGCCATAGTAAATATTTACGAATTAAGGGCTGCATAGTGGTTCAAATAACCCACCTTAGATCTGCATTGCCCTCCGCATGCTGGGCATTTATGGTCAGGAGGATACGGAACTGGTACATATAGCAGGTCAATTTTGGTCATGTTGCCAAAAAGGGATAATGGACTACTGGAGGTCGAAGTAATTGGGTGGGGGAAAGACTGAAGGTGGTCAAAGCTCACTAACGGGTTGTAGTACCACAGCAAGAAAAAAAAATACAAGATAAAAAGTAGTCAAACAAAATCGAAGAAGATTGGAAGAGAGAATAGGGGAGATAGAAGCTAGAAAACATATATATTATCAACAACCGGTGGGCAATAGATCTACAGAAAGAACGTGTAATAAACTAAAAGAGCAGGTGGAGAAAACCCTTGGAGAACGAAACGTGACAAACTGGAGGAACAAGGTAACAAATAAGAACCAATGAAGCCAAAGCCTTGAACATTCCTAGACCAGTGGAGAGTTTGGCTTTATCTTTTGAACGGTTATACTTAAACTAATTAAATTTGGAATGAGAAAATGACTGGACGTAAACTCCTTTTCTAGTGATAACTGATGACATAATCATAGATGGCGCTACAGTACCATTGTGACCAATAATTTTCAATGGGATCCTATGGCAAGTGATAGCTCGTTTGAAAGGTATTTAAAAGACCTATTCAACCATACTAATTTTGTCTGAATTCAAGGTAGTATTGATGCATAAAATAAATAAATACTAAAATTTCAGTTTAGCGTATAATTAATACAGATTCACAAGTCCGCCTCAGGCCAATTGTCAAAAAAGTTGACTTTGGTAATTCTCCAACTTATTTTACTTTTTCTGCTTTTACATGGATTCAATTTTTGAATATTTACTTGAAATCTTTTTGCACGAAACGTTTGAATTTTTAAAATTTGAAACCTCAAGGAGTGTTAAAGATGCAAAACGATCTGACAAACTAAACATTTCTAATGACAAAGAAATTGCCATAATTGCAGAAACATATCAAATTATATATATATATATATATATATATATATATATATATATATATATATATATATATATATATATATATATATATATATATATATATATATATATATATATATATATACTACACTTTAAATAAGCTATCTTGTTGTAGTTAAATTGTCGTACATCTAATGTTATAATTTGAAATTCTGTCCTAAACTGCCCTACGTACCCCTTTTCAACGATTTTCGACCTGTTTTACAATGCATTCCCCTACTTGACGTAATAAAGAAATAACATGCAAGTTGAATAAAAAAATTTTACAAAAAAGTTTAAAACATTTTTGTTTTCTTATGTGTCACACGGTTCAGTTTTATTTTGTATTTCAATCAGTAAACGTCGAATATATTTTATTTGGTTTTACTAGTGTTAGCATTGTATAAGTGTAGTGTCCAGTAACAGTGCACCTTTAGAGGCTTCATTGAAGTTGATATAAGGTATGTGAATTATTGCAATGTAATTTTTGTTATATGGTAAAAAATATTTGAATTTTTCAATTTTTTTCAACATCTAAATTATTTCGAAGAACCAGGGGTGCCGATTTAAAATTTAGTTCATTAAGCTAATCCCCTTCTTGATCGGTTTGTTAATAACTTCGTTTACTACACAGGGTGGAAAAAATAGTGTGATACAATATAAATATATATATATATATATATATATATATATATATATATATATATATATATATATATATATATATATATATATATATATATATATATATATATATATATATATATATATATATATATATATATATATATATATATATATATATATATATATATATATATATATATATATATATATATATATATATATATATATATATATATATATATATATATATATAGTTTTTTTTCTTGGGGAAATTGGTGGTTTTCGGGCTTGCGGTCAGCAGTAAAACAAGTGTTTAATCGTCTCAATATTTCGTCATTGTTTTGATGACTTCATCAGGAGACTCTAAAATTTTTTTTTTCCTTTTATTATTTAATAAACAAAGAAATAGTATAGAACACCAACATGTTAAAATATAAATTCACATAATAATAAATATATAAACTTACAATTAATTACTATGGTTTAAAACGTGTGTATCTAAATAACGTTCTTGAACGATACGGACCCAACCAGGAATTAACAATCTTTTTTAAACACTAAGGTATTTCAACCTACAACCATCGAGGTTGAAAAGACTGGAGCACTTTCAACACGAACATCCATTGTTTGGTGGTATTTGAGAATATGGCAATAAATACTGCTAAGACCACTCGTATCTGATTTAAAATTCATTGTGGTCTTATTTTGTCTTATATGACACATCTCCAAAAACAGTCTTTTTTTGTAGTTATTCATCTGTTGTATGACTTTTACATTGTCGAAATCCATATTATGTCCAGTATTGAGGAAATGGTCAACCACAGCACATCTATTGTTGTGATTACGGCAGTCACTCTTGTGCAATTCTCTGTTTAAGCCACTGACTGGTCTGTCCTATATAAGACTGTTCACAATCTTTGCAGGTCAGTTTATAAATTACATTTGATTGTAGACCGATTGGAATGGTATCTTTGATTTTGGTGAACAGATTCGCGATCGTTAGTTGATTGTATTGACTGATTTTTATGTGAGGAAAGTCCTTGAATACTTTTGTCACCCCTTGGGATAGACCATTCACTTTTGGGATTTTTTTGTAAACTAATTCTGGCCCGTTGTCTTCTAAAGGGCCATCATAGAATTGTGTGCTGTATATCAATCGTTTCAATATATTTTTCGGGTAACCATTGTTCAGAAACAATTCGTATAGAATGTTTAATTTTTTTTTTGTAACAGAGTGTTATGGCTGATCCGTGTGATCCTGTTTTTCATTTGGACAATTGTGTTATATTTTTGGCTTCTGGAGTGATTTGAATGGTAGTTGATGAATCTACCTGCCGCAGTGGGTTTCTGGTACCAATCCAAGATTATCTTGTTGTTATGTAATCTTATTACCTTGGTGTCCAAAAAAGGTACTGAATTGTCCATCTCTTTTTCTAATGTGAACTGAATGTCTTTATGTATCTTATTGAACGTGTTCAACGTTATTTCTATATGTTCATTGGGGACTGCACAAATTACATCGTCGACATATTTGTAAATGAATGGAAATTGAAATGATAACTTTCCAATTGCTTGTTGAAACACGTGATCCATTGTAATAGTTGCCAATATTGGACTGATTGGAGAGCCCATTGGCGTACCTTTCTTTTGTTGGTAAAATTTTTTGTTAAATATAAAATACGTACCGTTTAAAATGAAGTTTAAACTTTCGAAAAACCCTTCATATGACAAGGATGTATGTCTTTTTATTTCTCTCCAGTTGTCTTTCAATATCTGTATTATGAGATCTTGCGGAATGTTCGTGAACAAGGAAACAACGTCCAGGGATATGAGAGAGTGTTCGGCAGGAAGTGTCATATTCTGCATGTTTTCAACAAATGTGAAAGTGTCTTTTACATTGTAGTTATTTTTGTCATCAAATGCGAGTTGTAATGTGGTGGATAACATTTTTGATAGTTCATAGGTTGTGGAGTTCTTTGAACTGACAATGGGACGCATTGGCACTTCCGGTTTATGTATTTTCGGTAAAAGGTATAGTCTAGGCAAAGTCGAGTTGTAGATTTTTAAATGTTTCTCTTCCTGTTCATTGATCTCTCTTTTTGTTTTTAATTTGTTTATCAACTTATTGTAATGCATTTGTGTGCTTGTGGTTGGATCCCTTCTCAATTCTATATATGTGTGTTTGTCTTCAAGCAGAGAGATACCTTTATTAACTTTTTAACTTTATTTTTTATTATATTATTTTATTTTAAGAGATAACTTTATTAACTTTATTACTAACGATCGCGAATCTGTTCACCAAAATCAAAGATACCATTCCAATCGGTCTACAATCAAATGTAATTTATAAACTGACCTGCAAAGATTGTGAACAGTCTTATATAGGACAGACCAGTCAGTGGCTTAAACAGAGAATGACATTGCACAAGAGTGACTGCCGTAATCACAACAACAGATGTGCTGTGGTTGACCATTTCCTCAATACTGGACATAATATGGATTTCGACAATGTAAAAGTCATACAACAGATAAATAACTACAAAAAAAGACTGTTTTTGGAGATGTGTCATATAAGACAAAATAAGACCACGATGAATTTTAAATCAGATACGAGTGGTCTTAGCAGTATTTATTGCCATATTCTCAAATAACACCAAACAATGGATGTTCGTGTTGAAAGTGCTCCAGTCTTTTCAACCTCGATGGTTGTAGGTTGAAATACCTTAGCGTTTAAAAAAGATTGTTAATTCCTGGTTGGGCCCGTATCGTTCAAGAACGTTATTTAGATACACACGTTTTAAACCATAGTCATTAATTGTAAGTTTATATATTTATTGTTATGTGAATTTATATTTTAACATGTTGGTGTTCTATACTATTTCATTGTTTATTAAATAATAAAAGAAAAAAAAAAATTTTAGAGTCTCCTGACGAAGTCATCAAAACAATGACGAAATATTGAGACGATTAAACACTTGTTTTACTGCTGACCGCAAGCCCGAAAACAACCAATTTCCCCAAGAAAAAAAACTACAAATTGCACGGTCGAGAAACATATCAAATTATATATATATATATATATAGCGCACGACTCCATCGATAGGAGCGACTCGAAACCAACTCGCCAGTCGCAAAAGATCAGCTGATCCATGATTATTTTGGAGTTTCGCTTGGCATCTTTTGTTTTCGTAGAACCTACGCTTTTGTTTCGTAGTGTACACGAAAACGTCTAGCGACATTATAACAAACACTTTGTTATGCCAAATGAAATATGACCTTTGAAAGGTGATCGCGATTGATAAAACAATTTTACTTCGAAAACAGTATAAATACCTACTGCAAGACATCAAAATGCATTAAAAATTAGCTCGCCGTTAAAACAAAACGTTCCTAGAAAGACAATAATCAACAGTACTTATTGTTTAGCTAATTAGTTAAAAGAAACAATTCGATCCAAAGTTCAAACCGTGAAAAATTTTAATATGAACGACTGCCTTATGCAATATTTTCGTTAGGATGAAAATACAAACCCTACTGTGTCGCTATTAAATAATCAACTATTAAAAATGTTGCGATAATACAGCCTAATTATCTTCGTTAATGCGGAAGCGATACGAGCTCGAACTCTGCCCCGTTTGAACCGCTCTATTTACGCACTTTATCTTCGCGTTTCGCCGAATGCCCCGTCCGGATCTGTCTCTTTGTTCTCCAACAGAGCAAAGAACATTAAAAATTAATCACACGCTTCATAGTTACTGTTCAATCATCGGTCAACAAAGATTGCATTGTACGTCTCACAAATGGCTTGTTTGATCTAGTACGGAAACCGCTTTGTTTATATTCGTTAGAAGCATTAAGTAGATAACTAACTAACTCATCAGATTAACTTGGCAATCAAGGTCAACCACAAAAGACACCATCTGTTATTTAAAAATGACAACTCTCGAACAAAAAAACTAGTATTTTCCAGTAAGAATGTCAGAACCTTCAAACGTAGCAGCGGCAACACTGTTGGAAATGCAAATGTCGCTCATTGACTGCTATCTTCTATGTTAAATAATTTTTTTAGTTACCAAATTATCATCTCTTCCAACTAGCTAATATTGATTATATTTTATTCAAGTTAATATGCTGTATTTATAACTTCAAAAATAGCTTTAGAAGTGGGCTCCGAAGATAAGAAGGAAAATAATAAATGCAACCGAATTTTCGCGTTCACTTTATTCATTATTCTAACGGATCTTTGAAATAAACCGGTTTTTTAATTCTGAAATAAAAAACAGATGGCGTTGTGAATTTGCCTAGGTGTAGTCTCATTTCAGAACTGTAATGTACGACATTTATAAAAATGGAAGCGAGAGAAATGCTGGAAAATTAAAATAAAATTATTGGCTTTGCAGGAAGTAAGATGGAAAGGAGAAGGAAGAATTGACAGAAACGAATATGCAATGGTGTATGGAGGGGAAGATAAGCAGGGACAAAACGGAACGGGATTTTTGATAAGAAAAAACTCGAGAAAGGATTTAATGGAATTTAAGAAAATAAAGGGGAGAATTTCATACGTTAGATTAAAGAATGATATAGCCAACATTACAATCATAAACGCCCACCCATCAACAGAGATAGCAAATGAAGAAGAGAAGGATGAGTTCTACGATAAAATAAGTAAGACTTGCGAAAATACACCAACACATGACACACTCAGCCTTATGGGAGACAATGCAAAGATGGACAAGGAAGACTACTGGAGAGGAAACTTGGCTGCATAACGAAACAAACAACAACTGAATGAGACTGGGAAACAGTAGCAACCGAAATAGAAATGTATATAGTTAGTACAAAATACCAACACAAATCGCAGCATAAAGTAACCTGGCTAATCCCAGGCAGAACGACAGCAAACCAGATAGACCACATCCTCATAGACAAAAAAAGACAAAAATGATACAAGATGTAAATTCGTTCCGAGGAGCAGACGTGGGTACAGACCATATTCTAATGATAGCGAAGCTTAAGTTAAGAATGGTGGGTGGAGTGAATTTACAAACAAACAGAAGGAGATGGAACATTGAAATGATACCAGATAAGGAGTCACTATACAAAGAAAAAGTCAGAAAACAACTAGCAGACAGTCCAGAAGACGAAAACAGAAGTATAATTGAGTAATATAAAAAGATGTATGGGGAAAAAATCCATAGAAGGAAAGAAGGAATGGCTTGACGAAGAAAGCAGAGGAAGTGGGCTAATATCAGGAAATTAGAAAAAACAGCAAGATAGAAAAAGATAATAAGAATAACATAAAATTACATAGATATATCAAAATACAAAATGCGAAAAGAAACACAGCAAGCATAAGTAGCACCGAATGGGCGAATCATTTTAAGAAAATATTAACAGATACCAGAACGGTGACGGAAAGGGAAAAGAATGGAAACCTGGAAGGCAATATGGAAGAAGTGGATATATCCACAGAAGAAGAATTTAATGATGTAATAACTCAAATTAAATAGAGCAGGTGGATTAGATATAGTCAATGAGATGATAAGATACGGGGGAGAAGCCTTAGGAAGGATATTTAAGCTGACAATCCATATCTTGAAAAAAGGAAAAATGCTGCTAATGAGTGGAAAAAAGGGATAATAATACCAATTTATAAGAAGGGAGATCCAAAAGACTGCAAATTACAAGGGAATGATAATATATAACAGATTAATGTGGTATACAGAAGAAAAAATGGGAGGCTATCATTATGACTTTAGAAGAGGCAGATCTACCATAGACGCGGTAAAGCAAATAATCGAAAAATCTCAGGTATATTGAATGGAATTACAAATGGGGTATATTGATTTCAAACAAGCTTTTGATAGTTTGAAACGGGGACAAGTAATAAAAGCTATGACGGATATGAAAATACCGGGCAAGCTAATAAGACTAACAGAAATTACAATGAAAAATTCACAATCAGTAGTTAGAACAGCGGAAGGAGAAACAGAGGATTTGAGATGCATTTAGGAGTGAGTCCCTGTTTCACTACGGGCTATCAATAACATTGTTTATATTACAACAGTCATCAATAAAGCAAATAAAGCGAGAATTACAACCAAATCAGTAAAAATATGAAATTACAATTTGAAGTAGTGGAAAACTTTAAATATCTGAGAATAATAATAAATAGCAAAAGCGTCAGAAACCTAGAGATTGATCACAGAGTACAGACGAGACACAGAGCCTATTAGAAATTCAAAAGCATTATGAAAAGCGAAAACATAAGTATAAATACAAAAATAAAGGTATAAAAAGCAGCTATTAGACCGGTTGTGATCTATGATGCGGAGATAATACATTTAACAAGCTTGGAACAGGAAAAGTAACGAATATTCGAAAGGAAGATAGTAAGTATAGATGGATTAAAGAAAGTTGCAGAAGATGAATACAGAAGGTTAATGAATTTTAAAATAAAAACATTTTTAAAGGAGGAGATATACTGAAGACCATAAAAGTGAAAATACTTCGCTCGTTTGGCCATATAAGAAGAATGGAAGACAATAAAGTAGTAAAGAAAATTACAATGTGGAGACCAGATACTAATAAAGGAAGAGGGAGACCGAAAAGTAGGTGGGAGGAAATACAAGCATGGTGGGAAAAGATACGGGACCGAAATACGTCAAAGAAAATAACGGAAGAAACAAGGACAAACAATAGGATAGAATAAGGCAAGAATAGAGAAACGAGGACTAACTCACCACAAGAAATGAGTTTCTAGAGCTCAAAAGAATTGAGCGGCTACAATTCCTAATGAACCATTTCTATATATATATATATATATATATATATATATATATATATATATATATATATATATATATATATATATATATATATATATATATATATATATATATATATATATATATATATATATATATATATATATATATATATATATATATATATATATATATATATATATATATATATATATATATATATATATATATATATATATATATATATATATATATATATATATATATATATATATATATATAGAAATGGTTCATATCTCTGTGTGTGTGTATATACAAGACTATGCAATACTTTCCAAAATACTTTTTAAATGAATTGAGTTCAGATAAAGAAAATTTATAGACAAAAAATTCAAGTTACCCTCTTTAATCAAGGTCACCCAGACAAACCGCCATCTATTGTTTAATATTGTCGACCAAGGCAACTGATTTAAAATAGAAGAAAATTAAACTTTCAAAAATATCTTTTAAATAAATGAACGACTTCGGAAAAGGAAAAAGGATACATCCTGTGTTATTTTGAAAGTGAAATCAATACTACAGAACGTGATTTTTCAAAAATAAAAGTGATAGAGAACAAACTAAAAAATTGTGTATTCCTTTTTAAAAAATTAACTATGACAAACTATTATTACATTTATTTTATTACTATATTACTATTATTACTATATTTACTACAGAACGTGATGGCTTCAAATAAATCAAGGGATATTCTTAAATAATAGGTAAAAAGTAAAAGAAATGTTTTTCGCTACATTGTAAGTTGCGAATTTTTTGTTATTTCGAGCCAGTTGGGTAAAATCGTTAAATTTGCATTGATCCTTATCCTTTTCATGACGTTCCCCTATTTTCACACGAATCATTAAAACTGGTCCTGACCCCTGGACGTCAAGGCTTTCACTTTTAGGTTATTCAACTTATTCGATATCACAAAGAAGGCCTTTGGTAACGTTCTCCATTACCAGACACCCAATCAATCGATCGCGAATGCAAAAGAAGCCCGGCCTGTTGGCTGGACAGAAATAACCATACAAATTAACGATTTCCTAACCCCCAAAATACAGGAAAAGATAAGTAATGCAATCCTAGTCGTACTTACCAAATTGTCGGAGTCCCTTCTCGAGTCACATTTCTCCGGATCTTCCTCGGCGCCCTCGTCTCTGCTCTCGGCCTGTCCCATGTCGGGGGCGCATCAGCGGCTGCCGAACGGAGCCCCGTGGGGACGACGCGACGCGCCTTTTCACGCACGCCACCAACAAGACGACGACGGCTGCAGATCGCAGATGCCGGGCGCGACGCGTTTAAGGGTGCGCGTCGAACATTGCGCTGACCGTCGCCATGGTTACGGCTAGTGACGTCACAACGAGTTTGCGCAGGGTGGCCGTTATTTAATATGCGCTAGGGGATGTTCTTCTCAAAACTTAGGAGGCCTTAATAGATAATCCTATTTCTAACCACAACACTGTAAGGTCTTAATATTATGTTTCAGTTGTTTTTACCGCCCCGACTATCTTATCATAATTTAGTCCCGAAAACTGTCCCAGTCCATGGCTTTAGGTCGTGTTAACAGTAGGAAGAAAATTGTGTACTTAACCTAACTTTCAAATTTAAAAATGAAGTTTCCAATCATATGAGTTATAAAGTTTATTTGAATATGGGTGCTTTAGTTCATAACTTTCCATTAGTATTTGGTGGAATTATCAGTGTGCTGGGTTTCGGATTTCTTTTTCGGTTAGTAAGCGATCGGAGAGATCTGCAGATAACCAAATAGTTTTTGTAGGGCATCGTGGATGGGAGATATTGAAGGCGAAAAGAGAAAAATTAACCGAGAAGATCCCGAGACTGTTAGACTGATAAAGGAATCGATTCAAAAATATGGAAAAGGAGCAAGTTAGATTCGTGTGTTAAAACTAGTTAGTTATTGTTAGAACTTTAAAATAAAAACTGGTTATCAAAATAATTTTATTTTTAAAACTTTTGGTACATTACGAATAGTTAAAGAAACTCTAGTTTCTCGACCTATTGTTTCGTTTTCTTGATACTTGTTATCACATTGTTTCAAATTAACACAGTTTGATACAATGTCACATTTAATTTCTCTAATGGAATGTAAATATTTGGTGTACATGTCATCTTTAACCACCACAAGGCTTCTAGGCTCCAGTAACAAATTACACACTTTCAGTCTTTTTTCATTATTTTCTGAGAATTCCAGGACAGTATGTGAACCGCAGGTGATGGTGGTTACTATTGGATAAAACAAGGGACCATCGGTGTGAGGCATGATTCCTTGTCCTGGTAGGTATTCATTAACAAGTACCTGATTAGGTTTATTCTTCTCGAAAATATTCAAATCGCTAACTCTATCTATAAATGTCTGTAACCAACCTGGAATTGACTCGGGAATCATTCCCTTGACGTGCGGTACTCCACCATAATCTTGCAACCTTCTGTTTGCCAAACAGGTCCATTTTGGTTTTGGTACAGAGTAAACACGGTTCAATATTAACCGTTCTTCTGATTCAGTTACGAAATTTGGAATGTAAAATATTGTAGGGGGAGCTTCGAGGACTCTGTACTGTGTTAAATCCATATTTTTACATTTTGCTAACCCGGCTTCAAACAAGATGAACAAACAATAGTGTTTATGGTTGAATGACGTAGCACTTCGCATTCGAAGTGAAGTTAGGCATTATTCTTCCTTAAACTTAACCGTTCGGTACAACAACACCGGAAATAATTCGAAACACTTGAAAAATTAAAGTATTTATTAGCTTGAATTTCTTGTGATAATAAATCCTTTTTGCAGAGATAGTTTATGACTTTTTTTTTAATTGTACAAAAACACTACAGATTAAAATCTATTGATCCTGAACGCAAGTGTACAAAAATGGTCAATAAAAGGCAAATTGTTAAGCTTTTTATTAATTTGTTGGTTACGCTTAGGACTTTAACGGCAATAATCCTTTAAACAAGCGTTCCAAAAGGGTTTTGATTAAGACTTTATTTCAGAAGTTCCGAAACATTACAAGGACATTAATACAAAAATACTTAACTCTATAGAAAAGAATTTTTCAATTATACTTTAATAGGGGATCCAAATTACCTGAAAAGATCCGAAGATGAGAACAATTTAAAGTTAATCAAATATAAAAGTCTAAAGTAATGGATTCTTAAATTATTGAAAAATCTGTACAAAAGGAAAAATAAACTTAACAATTTAAGTGGATTTAGGTATCGCTCTTCCATAGTTTTATGGTTTTGTCATTCTCTAAAGCAGCTGAGGCGATAATATTCTCGGTCGGATGACATGTGGTACACAGTACAACATCTGAATATTAAAATAAAATTCATTAAAACAAGTTGTGATGGAGCCATATGCAATGGTCATACCTGTATGTCCTTGTAGTTTTTGTACAATTTCTTTTGTTTGCAAATTCCAGATATAAACCATGTTATCTTCTGAACCGCTGACAATCCATTTTCCGCCAGTGACTGAAAAATTAGCAAATATGCAGAATTTCTCATTCTTATGCCCAGAGTAAGTCTTTAAACACTTTCCCTTGGCATAGTCCCACAATTTCAATGTGTTGTCCAACGTGGCGGCCAAAATGTATTTGCCATTTGGTGAGAATTTGACAAAAGAAACTGGAGGGTTGTCATCATCTATCAAAGTCTTCAAACATTGCCCTGAGGCTGTATCCCATATCCGACTAAAATGTACTATTGTATTCCCTACATAATCTCTTAATATCATTCAAATATACCAAAGACCATCATAGCTGCTACTAACAATCAAAGAGCCATCTCTGTTAAAATGCACAGCACTAACTGGATCAGAATGTGCTGGTAAAGTCTTCAAACATTTTCCAGTTCGAACGTCCCAGATCCTTACTGACTCATCAAAGGAACCAGAGACAATTAGATTGGATTGAGGATTGAAATTACAACAAAAAACATAATTGCTGTGACCTTTCAATGTTTTCAGACATTTCCCTGATACCAATTCCCATATTTTCAATGTTTTGTCATCACTTGCAGACACTAAAAGCCACACTGGAAGTGAAGCACAACAAAAAATATTAACAAAATTATAGATTACCTAAGAGCCGGCTGTCACTAGACCACGCAACATCACTAATCCCTAGTTTATGTCCACTTATAGTTTTTTCAAATTTACCATCATAAGCACCCCAAATTTTTATCAGTTTATCAGCAGCTAAAAGATTTCGTTCATTTCACAAGATACAAACAGCTTTGAATTACATTTAATCAACTTACAAGAACTTGCAAGCCATTCTCCATTCGGGCTAAATTTGACAGAGGACACAGCCTTAGTGTGTCCAGCAAGGGTAAATTTAAGAGCGTAATTTGGTTTCTAAAATATATGCGTAAATCATACACATAACCAATATAAGACTTATAACTTACCACATTACAGCTGGATTTATTAGATCCTCCAGTTGGTGTCAAGGAATTACTGCTCTGAGATGTATTTTGCGAGACATTAGACGTATTATGTACTGGAGGCACAGTCCCAGCTATTGGCATCATAGTTTCTGACTGTTGTTTAACTCACAAAACACTTTAAACTTTGCAAATGTTTGTGAAAGCACACGAGCAAAGAATAAAATCTAACCCCAATTCATAATAATCATACAACGTTTAAATCTTTTCATACCAACCGCGTTTAAAACCATCAACAGTTTCCTTAGTTGATGATGTAAAGAATATAGCCCTTACACGCATACACTTTAAAACAGATCCAATTCTAAATTACCTAAATTAACAACGCGTATCTCAACAAAACACGACGAAGAGTTGACAATCTAATAGCTTCTGTTAATCATTTTGGCATTTGTACATAATATAAATTAATAACATTCTTCATATATAATACTTATTATATAAGAATGGATTACGCCCCTAATGAATAAAAGCCCACAATTTCTAGAGGAAACAGATTGTCAAATTAACCTATAAATTTATTGATCTTAGTTTTACTTGCATATATTCATATTTTGAAAATGTTTTGCCTGAAAAATATTTAAAATAAAAAATACTATTGTCAATAAGTATATGAATTAAATATGTCGGAAATGTTGACCAATATAATATCAGATTTCCAGCGCATAACAAGTAATCCAGCTACGTACTTATCGTAAGTTTTTCCAGAAAGTTAATTTCCAAATAATGTTAACCTTTCATTTACAGACCAAACGATGACCTGCTGGATAGTCTGAAAGCCAATATTAAAAGTGCATATGATTTTAGTAAATCAGAGAATAAATATGAATTATTTAATTCACTCCCAAAGTTAATTGTGAAAGATTTTGACTCCGAACAAATTTGGCAACAAATTAATTTACATAATGAAGAAGTGCTAAATCAATGTATAAGTGATATTAGTAAGTTACTTGCTAATAAAGATAAATTATTATTTGAAGAATCTGTTAGAAAGTTAACAAGTGAATCTGATAACAGTTGTTCAGAAGATATTGCTCGGGTTGAACATAACGAAGAGAGTGATTCAAATGAAACAAGTGAAGATGAACATGTCCAATCTTCAAATAGTTCTGATAATGAAAGTGGTGACAATAATATACATAAAGGAAAATCAGATAAAAAATCAAAAAAGAGGTCAATTGTAGATGATGACTTCTTCAAATTAAATGAAATGGAAGATTTTCTTAATAAGGAGGAACAAAACAAAAATAAATACAGTGATTCTGGTAAATAGATAATCAGTATATAGAAAAATGACTATTAGGATTGATAATTTTAGGAAATGATTCTGATAGTGATAAAGAAAGTGTGGATTTATTTCAAGAAGATAATGAGGAAAATGATGCTCGCATGGCTAAATTTAAAGATTATTTTATGACCAAGGAAGACGGTGGAAAAAAGCATAAAAGAAAAGTTGCCGATTGGTCAGATGTTGAGGTTATTATGATTTTTTTCTAGCTAAATGTACATAATATGAGAATAACATTATTTTGTAGGAGGAAGAGAAGAAACAGGCGTCAAAGTTTGAACTTAGGCAAAATCGGTTAAAGAGAAAAATTGAACAGTTGGAAGATGATGCTGTTAGTGAAAAGCCTTGGCAGCTAAAGGGAGAAATTAGGGCTGAAAGTAGACCACAAAATTCTTTGTTAGAGGAAGTAGTTGAATTTGATTTAACATCAAGGCCCGGTAGATTATCATGTTTTGTTTAAACAGTTTACATAAAAGATATAATTATTTACAGCACCAGTTATTACTGAACAGACCTCCTTACAGTTGGAAGACATCATCAGGCAACGGATAAAGGATAAAGTTTTTGACAGCGTGGAGCGCAAAGAAAAGCCTGTAGAATCTTTGTTGGAATACAAAAAACGTCTGGTTCTGGATCAGGAAAAAAGCAAACAGTCCTTGGCGCAGATTTACGAGAAAGAATATCTGGATCGTCAGGCGGAAGTAGATCCGGCCAATGCGGAGAAAGACGAGGAAGAACCAGAGTTGCATAAGGAGGTCCGTGAAATGATGAACGATTTGTTCGGCAAATTAGATGCCCTGTCCAACTTCCACTTTACCTCGAGACCGGCGGTTCCCGAGCTGAAGATTGTAAGTAATTTACCGGCTATAAATATGGAAGACGTTGCTCCAGTAGCTGTTAGTGACGCGGCACTATTGGCTCCCGAAGAAGTTCAGAAAAAATCGAAAGGTGATGTTATGGGTAAGTTTGATCATCAAACTATTTGCAGAGTTGCTCTTAGGAACCAACAGAGTACCCCCAAATCTTGATATTTGAATTTCCATGTAGGTAAAAGTGAAAGATCGAAGACCGACAAGAAGCGCGAGCGACGTAAGAAAAAACTAAAGCAAAAAAGGCACAGCGTGTTAAAACAGAAGCGGGACGAAGCAAAAAAGACAATTGTTGATGGTGTACCGAAAAAATACGGTATGAAAAATTCAAAGGCAAATAAATCAGTTTAACAAATATTTACATGTCATGTAATAAAATAGTTCCGAAGTAAATATCAGATTTTTATTTTGTGTTTCTTTTTTACATAAACATTGTATACTATGAGGTGTATAAATAAAGTAATGAGATTGGTGGCGTACCATAAGAGAGGCAAGCTCAGATCTGATACATCTTCAGCACGAGTTTGGACTCTAGTTCTGTCAATGAAAGTGGTGACAATGATATACATACAGGAAAATCAGAAAATAAGTAAAAAAAGATGATGACTTTTTCAAATAAAATAAAATGGAAGATTTTCTTAATAAGGAGGAACAAAACAAAAATAAGTACAGTGATTCTGGTAGAAGGAAATGATTCTGATAGTGATAAAGAAAGTGTGGATTTATTTCAAGAAGATAATGGGAAAAATGATGCTTGCATGGCTAAATTTAAAGATTATTTTGTGACTAAGGGCAATGGTGGAAAAAAAAAAGAAAAGTTGCTGATTGGTCATATGCTGAGGTTATTATGATTTTTTCTAGCTAAATGAACATAATATGAGAATACCATTTTGTAGGAGGAAGAGAAACAGACATCAAAGTTTGAACTTGGGCAACATCGGTTAAAGAGAAAAATTGAACAGTTGGAAGAGGATGCTGTAAGTGAAAAGCCTTTGCAGCTGAAGTGTAAAATTAAGGCTGAAAGTAGATCACAAAATTCTTTGTTAGAGGAAGTAGTTGAATTTGTAACTTATTTTGTGTTAAGATAGATTAGCATGTTTTTTTAAACAGTTTGCATAAAGAATATGTTTATTTACAGCACCACTTATTGCTAAACAGACCTCCTTAGAGTTAGAAGACATCATCAGGCAACGGATAAAGGAGACAGTGTTCGACAGCGTGGAGCGCAAAGAAAAGCCTGTAGAATTATGAGCCATCAAGGCCTACGGAAACAGTTTTGTGAAGGGTACCCGTTTTCAGATGGTTTAAGACATTTTCAGTAGGCCGAGACTCGAATGTCGCCACATGAAAGACCCTCAACGTCAATTCATATAACCCTCATTTTATTTAATCTTCTTTTCAATCTATATTGTAATTCAGAAAAATATAGATGGAGGAAAAATTTAATATGACGTCTGATAATCTTTTTTTTAATTGAAATCATTATTAGAGTCTCATCAGATTCGTCTTGCAAAATTATTAATGTTATTAACAACAGTAAGACAGGATAACCGATGGAAGACTTGAAGTTTATAAAGCTTAGTTTAAAATAAGCTAAATTTAGCTTAGTTTTGAAAATCTAAATAAATGTTTCAAAACAATTTTGCAGTTTGAGCCTGCAGTAAATGATGCAAATTAACCTCAGTGTCCCATCGGTTTCTTAAAATGAAATGGGTATCAAAAATATTTAAAGAACATGTAAAAGCGCTTATCCCGATAGAAACACGGAAAATTAATCGATCTGAAAAACAAAAAACAGAGACTTTAAAGATCAGTGGAGAGGACATAAAAAAAAGACAAAAGACGAATCTTTTTACACATTTTTAAAGGACCCTGACTCCTCTATTACTAGTACCGCTAGTATAACCCGTAGTACAACTTAAACTAACACGAACTTGAATGAAGCAAATATCGTATTTTCCGATTCGCAGCTTTAGCGCTAATAAGTTACCGGTGTGTATGTTTAGTTGCATATATATCCAGCTAATTAAAATAATTATTAAAATTATGAATATGATTTATAAGGAACAATTGCATGAAAGGTAGGAAAAAAGAAACAGAATTAACTGAATTAATTTTATAGAATTAAAATTAACTGTAACAATATCAGATGTATTTATAAAACCAGTTTTTAGATACTTATGTTGGAAGTTTAATACCCTGAAATACCTGTATTCAATAACATATTTATTTTATATCATCAATCGACAACTGAAAGACAGTGTAGTAAAATTTGAAAGTATATCTGACCGATTAGTCCAATGTGTCATTCAACTGAATAAAACGTTTGAGCTCCAAATCGCCCAAGCTTATGCACCAACTATAAGCTAGAGGGATGAGCAAATTGAGGAATTTTATGATGATGTGGCCCAACTTTTAGACAAGGAGAAGTCTAGGTGTAATATCCTGATGGGTGATTTTAATGCCAGAAATCGGAAAAACAAGAACTAGTGAAAATGAAACTGGCCCATATGAAAATGCTGTGTTGGACAACAGAGGTGACAGGCTGGTTGACTTTACTGATGGACTAAAACTCGTTTTATACCAAATTCGACTAAATTTTTTTAAGACTATAATTCGTTTTATAAGAAAAATATCAACATAAAATGGACATGGAAAAGTCCATCTGGACTCGCACATGAAATTGGTTACATCATGTCAAACGATAAAGCAATAGTTGGCAATTGTACTGTCCTTAACCATTTTAATGTGGGAAGTGACCACCGAATTGTACGAGCAAAGATTAGGATAAACTGCCGAAAAAAGCGCGAAAGAATGATAAGACCAAAAAGGGGCAAAGTGGATTCTGGGAAGCTGTTGGAGAGTGGAAGGGATTTTGAAATTGCTTTGTTGAACCGCTTCGCTGTGCTGCAAGACCCGGAGGACATAGAAATTACAGACCATTATGAAGAAATCACCAACAATGTGCTTGAAACGGCTGCTTCAATGGCACCAGAAGATAAATGTTTCAAAAAGTCACAAATCTCCAATAAAACCATTAATTTAATAAAAAAATGCTGGACAAAGAAATGTATCACCATATATGTATATATACATATACATATATAGTGATCCCCAACTTCCAAATCCGTTCCTAAAATAAAAATACTTTTGTCCTCAGCAAATTTATTGAACATGACCTGACTCTTCTTCTAATTTATTTTCAAGCCAAATGGTTCTCCAGTCCTTTGCAGCTCCTCTGGGTCTTGTGAAGATGGAGTCAAATGTTTTTTCATAGTCGATAAAAGCCAAGCACAATATTGTTTTCATTGTGTCTTTCTATGACCTGTTGCAGAACCTGGATGTGATCCATTGTCTCGAATCCACTTCTGAATCCTGCTTGTTCTCTTGGTTGTGCGTCATTATGTTTTCTTAGTATTCTTTTGGATATTATCTTGGTGAAAACTTTGTACACCGCTGATACGAGGCTTATTGGACAGTGGTTCTTTAAATCTTCCTGTGCTCCTTTTTTATGTAAAATAATCACTTCTACATGTTTCCATAAGTCCGGTACTTTTTGTTATTTGAGGCATTTTGAGTATAATTTTGCTAGTGTTTTATGTAAAGTCCGGCCACCAGCTTTTAACATCTCCATAGTTATACAATCCTTTTCTGGAGCCTTGCCATTTTTCATTGAGTCTTTGTCACTTCCTCCACCAGGATATCCAGCACTTGTTCTTCAGTGGGCATTGCTGATGCGACCTCTAACATTTCCGTCCTTTCCTTACACACCGTACCATCCTCACGCATTAAGGAAACAATTTGTGCCCTTTTCTTTCTCAGCTTCTGTTTAGCTTTGTTAATTCCCCTGTTTTCTTTCAGAGTTTTTTTTTGCACTAGCTGCATGTTGATCCTGCATGCTGCATGATGAGGATATCCAGCACTTGTTCTTCAGTGGACATTGCTGTTGCAACCTCTAACATGTCCGTCCGTTCCTTACACACCGTACTATCCTCACGCATTAAGGAAAACATTTGTGTCCTTTTCTTTCTTAGCTTCTGCTTAGCTTTGTTAATTCCCCTGTTTTCTTCCAGAGTTTTTTGCACTAGTTGCATGTTGAGTCGGCGCGTTTCCTCTCGAATACGTTTTCTTATAGTTTTGCAAAGCTCAACGTTCCCAACCCTACCAAAAAGACTGTCTGCATTCTTCTTTGTCCAGCATTTTCTTATTAAATTAATGGTTTTATTGGAGATTTGTGACTTTTTGAAACATTTATCTTCTGGTGCCATTGAAGCAGCCTTTTCAAGCACATTGTTGGTGATTTCTTCATAATGGTCTGTAATTTTTATGTCCTCCGGGTCTTGCAGCACAGCGAAGCGGTTCAACAAAGCAATTTTAAAATCCCTTCCACTCTCCAAAAGCTCCCCAGAATCCACTTTGCCCCTTATTGGTCTTATCATTCTTTCGCGCTTTTTTCGGCAGTTTATCCTAATCTTTGCTCGTACAATTCGGTGGTCACTTCCCACATTAAAATGGTTAAGGACAGTACAATTGCCAACTATTGCTTTATCGTTTGACATGATGTAACCAATTTCATGTGCGAGTCCAGATGGACTTTTCCATGTCCATTTTATGTTGATATTTTTCTTATAAAACGAATTTTAGTCTTAAAAAAATTTAGTCGAATTTGGTATAAAACGAGTTTTAGTCCATCAGTAAAGTCAACCAGCCTGTCACCTCTGTTGTCCAACACAGCATTTTCATATGGGCCAGTTGCATTTTCACTAGTTCTTGTTTTTCCGATTTCTGGCATTAAAATCACCCATCAGGATATTACACCTACACTTCTCCTTGTCTAAAAGTTGGGCCACATCATCATAAAATTCCTCAATTTGCTCATCCCTCTAGCTTATAGTTGGTGCATAAGCTTGGGCGATTTGGAACTCAAACGTTTTATTCAGTTGAATGACACATTGGACTAATCGGTCAGATATACTTTCAAATTTTACTTCAAGTCTTTCAGTTGTCGATTGATGATATAAAATAAATATGTTATTGAATACAACGGATTTGGAAGTTGGGGATCACTATATATGTATATGTATATGTATATGTATATGTATATGTATATGTATATGTATATATATATATATATATATATATATATATATATATATATATATATATATATATATATATATATATATATATATATATATATATATATATATATATACATATATATATATATATATATATATATATATATATATATATATATATATATATATATATATATATATATATCTTGAGCAAGGGGTTTCAATGGAAAGGGACACCATCGGGGCATTAAATGTGGCTGGCAGGCTCATCATGGAGTTTAAGAACAAACTACCACTTTGCCTGAAAAGAAAGATCTTTGAGCAGTGTCCTGCCCGTTATGACATGCGGAAGTAAAACCTGGATACTCACATCACAGTCAGTTCAAAAACTTCGGGTATCACAGAGGAGAATGGAAATATTTATGCTTGGCATTACTAGATCGGATAGAAAGACCAAGGCGGTCCTGGACTGGATACCGCTTGATCGCAAACGTCCAAGGAAAAAACCGAAAACACTATGGGCTGATGACATAGTTAAATATATTGGAGCCGAATTACAGAGGAAAGCTCAGGACCTCGAGAGTTGGAAGCATGCTAAAGAGGCCTTCATCCTGCAGTGGGTTGATGTGGGCTGATGATGATGATGATGATTTATTTTAAATAGATTTAGGCCAATGAATGGTAACAGATAAAAATTTGCTGATTATGGAAAATACATTACATTCTTAAGCTACTTTGAGTATTTTCAAATCACACTATTTTTAACATTTTTGATTTGAAGTTGATGAATCACCTCATAATATATGAACCACAAAACAATAATGTAAGATCGACTATAATATTTCTATTAAAACACTATCATATGAGCCTTATAACTAATTAGAAAATGCTTGTAAAATCAAAGTATAAAAAAATATGATAGAATAAAAGATTTTTTATAAAAAAAGATCATGTGGCACCTCCACCAATTTCTAAACAGTATTTGAAGTTGCATAACCTAAACTAATTTTAGAAAAAATATTAATTATATAATTTCATTTGTTTCGATTTTTTTTATAGACATTACATGAAACTGACTAATTAAAGTACAAAAAATGGTAAACGGTGAATCACATTTTGTGACACATTATCGTGTATCGTCGTGCTTATTTTGAAAAAATATTCATAGACCTTATCAGTTTTTTCAACTTTCAAATTACAATTGATTACAGCAATAAATCATTAGATTATTTTGCAAAATTGCAAAACGATTATTTGTAATATATTATGTTTTCAGTAATAACATAATTAAAATAAACTGTAGAGAATCATCACGGTAATGAATACAAAATATATATTACAATGTTTATATATATATATATATATATATATATATATATATATATATATATATATATATATATATATATATATATATATATATATATATATTCTTTAGAAATTACCCAAACTACCCTAATTTCCCCATTAGATTTTACACCAAATTCCCCTACTTAATATAATAAAGAATACAATGCAAATTAAAAAAAAATATATTTTTTTAGAAAAAAGTTTACGATATTATTGTTCCTTTATGTGTCGTACGATTCAGTTTTATATTTCGACCGGTAAACGTCGTGCGTGTGTCTTGTTCGTTTTACTAGTGTGTCCAGTAGCAGTGCATCTGCAGAGGCTTCATTGAAGTTGATAAAAGGTAGATGAACTATTGTAGTCTAATTTTTGCTATATTGTTAGGTTATATTGTTTTGCTATATCTTGGCCTGTCTGTACAACTTCATTTACTACACAGGGTGTATGAAATAGTGGTAACAGGGTAACATATTTTATGTATATAAACGTGGAGTTCGTTGAAGAACATGGCATAATGTCTATATATAATAATAATAATAATAATATATATATATATATATATATATATATATATATATATATATATATATATATATATATATATATATATATATATATATATATATATATATATATATTATTATATATAGACATTATGCCATCGGATCGCCCCTTTTCCTTTATTTTATTTCCTAATTACAGATACACACAGAATTGGGTGTAAAAGTAAGCTATTTCTTCATCGAGAAGTTCAAGTTTTGTTCGAATAAGAAAAAAAAATACGTCTTAACATAAATATTAACTACATACTTTCTTGACAAAATGGCGAAGGTGGTGTTTTCTTTTTTCTTACAAATCTTGAACTTCTCGATGAAGAAATAACTTACCTTTATAGTTATTTCCGTGTTTATCTGTAATTAGGAAATAAAACAAAGAAAAAGGGGTGATCCGATGGTACAATGTATGGAAATTAAGCTAGATATAATAAACTATTACACAAACAACTATTACAACATGGATAGATAACACTTTCCCATAAAGTATAATCTAATAATTGATATACTTACCTTAAACAAGATTTTATATCTTAATATGGCTGAAAGGTCCTTTTTATTTCACTAACACAGACACCCATTTATCAGATCGAACGGATTACTACCTACGCCTATGTGCACTTACCTAAAACAAGAGAGAAGAACATTAATTAAAAAAATAATAAATCTTTTTGTCATCAAGGGAAAAATTAATTTCTTTCATAGTTGAGAAATTTTTGAAAATAAACTATATCCCTGATTATACTGACTCATACAAATGTTACATAGGTTGGTTACGTTTTACTGATTTTAGGTATAAAGGTATCTACATCACCATTTCAACCAATGTATTGATTGGCCAGACGTCTCGGCACTGATGGACTTTGCCTTGAAATATCTCACTTCACGTCCTAGGGTTTGAGAAAAAATTGGATACAATCAAAAGTCGCCTGATCATTATCTCCCATACAAGTTGAATTAGTGAAAGAACTGAAAATGGGCAAGGTAAAAGGTAGACTGCAAAGGCCCTTAAGAAATTTAGGGTTACCCTTGCGATATTGGGGCGCACATTTTCGTGCTGAATGACCTGGGATGTCCTAAGGTATGGTAAAAGGTTTTGCTGCAGGATTTCCTGAGTATATCGTTTGGCAGTTGATCAAAGGTGATCTACTGCTATAAGCAATAATTCCTCACAAAATAGTACTCGTCCTGTCATTGTTGTGAAAAATAACACAAAAGGTCTGCCAAAGCAGGAAGTCTAAGATGGCAATAATGTTCTACAGTTCTTCTTCAAAGTTCTGAAAAAGAGATACTAAGAGCAATTTAGAAAATACAAAGCAGGACAAATGAACAAGTGGAAGACATTTATTAAGATTACCCGCATAAAAACGCAAAGAATATGGTGACTGGGACATATCAAACAGTTTGGAAGAGAGTGGATGTCAAAATTAGCCCTTTACAGAAGCCCTATCGATAGAAGTAAGAGGAAACCGAGATAGAGGTGGCATGGCAATGTAATGGACGATTTGGTGGGTATTGGGAACTGAAAGGGAAAACACACAATGAATGCAGATGAATAATATCAGAATTAAACGTTACTGCATAGTCTGTAGAGCTTTTAATAAATAAATGATAAACTGATAAACCTCCTACAAAAACTATTTTAGTATATTATTCTGAAATAGATTGGATGTTCGAATTTCTGTGTCAGTCAGTATTTATTTCCGACCAGCAATTTCAAATGTTAAAACTAAATCCCTGAACAAAACTCTACCTAGAAAGAAACAGGGTCTTTCAAAATATCTCAGTTTAATAAACGTCAACTATTCACATAAGGAATTTTTTCTCACAACATCAAATCGCTTTATTACAATTCCTTGACACACGTTTCGCTAACCCTGTTACCATAATCAGGAGATGACTGATGACACGATAATGCTAGCTTCGTGATTAGCGAAACGTGCTTCGAGGGACTTTCAAAAATTGATTCATATTTTCAGACGAAACGTTCCGATTGAAGGAACATAAATTAGACGTAAAAAAAACTTGAATGAACATGACAAAACATAAACACAGACCCTGTTAAATGAAAAAATTTAAGGGGCTTACCTGGTGGAATCTGGAAGATGGTTCTAATCCTGCTTGTGTCCGAAACTATCCATTCCAGGCCAATACCAGCGCATTTTTCCCCTCCAAAAAGCCTAAAAATTACATGCCCTTTTGGCATTCGACCTAAAACCCTATCCCTAATCTAATTTGTCATAACTTTCTACATTTTTATAATTGCTGCTACATGTTACGTAATAAAAACAAACATTTTTAAAAATACTAAGCAAAGACAAACTTTTAAACAAATATTAGATCTTTTTGATTAATAAATAGCTATATGTGAAACGTAAGAGAAACGAGGAAACAAGTATGGCCTGGAATCAAACTTGATCTGGAACCTTCCTGCTTTTCATTGGGGTCGTCGTGCTTCTGAAAGGAAAAAACGGGGATTGACAAACTGTTTGGGTAAACATGATGGTAAACTCAATCAAAGACAGAATTTAAGATGAACAAATTGAAACTTTTTTTTTTGATAAGTAGACAAAGTTATCTCAATTACCTGATATTAAATAAGGAGGCTCGATGCTGCAGAAGTTAATTCTTGTTGTTACAACACTAGCACTGCCCTCTCCCTCACTCGCGAACTCGAGTTACTACGCATATGCGCACTTACCTAAAAATAGAGAAAAATTAAAAAAAATAATCTACACGAAATATAGTTAATTGTTCAGAGCAAAAAAAAAAGAACTTTAGAGAATTACCACTAAACACCCAATCACTTTTTTAAACACCCCGAAGCGCCTTTCGCTAACCGTGTTAGCATCATCAGGGCATGATTCAATCTTTGAGTTGATTGAATCATCTCCTGATGATGGTAATATGGTTAGCGAAACACGCGTCGAAAAGTCTAAAAGGGGGATTTGGGGTTTAGTGCTAAATCTCTTCGATTTTAATGTTTCACATGGAAAGTTCCAAAACAATTGAACGAAATTATTAAAACAAAATCGTGTATTCTCTAAAATAACATAAAAGAAGTTTACCTGGAGGCATCTTGAAGTTGGCATTAATCCGGCTGGTGTCCCCAACCATCTTCATTCCAGGACAATACCAATCCCAGTCTTTTCCATCGACAAAGCCCAAAAAGCAAACGCCCTCTGTACCAACTTGACTGAATGAAAAAACTGCAATTGAGGCATTCCATATCGGACACTATTCGCGTTATATTTCTTTAAAATTTAACAAACAGTAAAGATAAGACAATGTGGGAGAGAACAGCGTGAAAATAATAAAAGTCGAGACCAAGTAACGAAGTAATTGCATTAAATTTCTTTAAAATATAACTTGCAGTGGAGGACAAACAGAAACGGATTAAGGGGTAGATCAGAGAATGTTTGAATACCAAATGACGAAAAATATGACCATTCGACACTGCGTTTTAAATCACTTTGAAAATTTAACAATGCCAAATGAGGGACATTATAAGAAAGTTGGTCGTCAAGAGGGTTAACATAAGCTCAAAAACTGCACAGATTAGATACTGTATAAGATACAAAAGAGTTATGGTGTCACATAGTGTAAATGAAATAGCGACACACTCAGGGGTAGACCAGAAGAAATTAAATGGGAATATACCACTAGAAACAGCATATCTCAACAACAAAATTATCAGAGGTAGCGCAGAAGAGATTAAAAGAGAAATAAGTGAGAATACAGAACATATGCACGATAAGTTTACTTCAGAATTAACTATTGTGTATATATTTTATGTTTCGAATATGTTATAATTGTCTTGTTAATGGATTAGCCTCTTAGAGGAGAAAGCATTATTATTATTATTATTAATACACCACTGGAAACTGCATATCTTAATTTCAAGAGAGTCGGAGGTAGACCAGAAGTGAATAAAGGGAAAAAAAAGCACCAAAAAAATAACACCATTGGAAACAGCATATACGAGACAGGGACACACAGTGGGACAGTTAAAAGGCAAAAACCAGTAACAGTACAGCAAAATCAACAATGAAGAAAGTATATTAAGATTTAAGTCTCTTGGTTCCAAAATAAAGTTTTAAAGCAGATATGAGAGAACGATATTAAATTAAAGAGAATATACGGTCATAGTGCTATGGAAACGCCTAAGTACAGCCTGGAATCGCGCTCGACGCGATTATCTTCCTCTTTTTACTCCTGACTGGTTGATTTCCTGAAAAGGGTCATTCCAAATCACCAAACATTCAAGCGTAATATTCAATTAAAATACAAATGGACTAAATATCGATACTGTGTAAATGTATTTAATATTTGTTTGGATTGAAAGATTCAAAAACTTACCATGAGTTCCATATCCTTTAGCCGGACATTCTTCTGTCCATTCAATAATTTCACGCCGAAAAAACAGTGTAGCGCACTGTTCCATCCCTTAGATAAATCGAACGGGATCTACGGGATGTCTCAAAAAGACGACAAAGGGCTCGACGATGCCCTGCAAGATTCGAAGAATGGACAATTCACCCACGTAACACGCCTCACTGCACTCATCTGTGAACTTTGATTTATATATCACTCGCGCTGCGAAATTGTCCTGAAACAACAATCATATGTACTGTAGGTTTTTGAAAAGGTTTTTGTTAAAAGTTGCGACTTACCTGTTTTGATTTAGTTTAAAGGCTGTGATATGCTCGCCCCCATATATAAATGTCTTTTTGTGTGACGTACCAAAAAAGAGAAGTTAAAAAAAGTATGGATGACTCTACCACGCCGTGTCTCTCCATAGATTTGACCATTTACGACAATAACAGCCTCACACCGCCTTCCGGGTAAATGTGAAACCGGGATTGTCTGGTTACCCAGCACGGGCGCCGCTCAAAACTACCACCAAGCTTAAAAACGGTGAGCACTTGCAGTCCATATTAAAAAAAAAATAAGTGAGATTAAAAAATTGACGTAAACCCTTCGGCTTTGCGTCCCCGTTAAAGTAACAAAAAAAAAGAGATAATGGATCTGCAACAAACCCCCAACCCCCTCCCCGCCCAATAATGCAAATCACCGTATCCCCGTATACCGAAACCATCGTACACACGACAGACAAAACAACACCATTCCCACCGACCCAAAGGCAAGTGGTCCTGGAGAAGCTCCGTCTTCGTATGAAGAAAGTAGCGGCATCAGGGTACCCTCGCCTGCTACGAGTGTCGTTGATGGAAGCTGGACGCCTAAACAAGGACCAAGTCTCCTCCAAGATTGACCGCGACCGACTCTCGTATGAATTTCAAATGTTGACCAATATCGCGCCTGAAAAATAAGAAATAAATACTATAAGATATGATCAAAATATAATACAACATGGCTTCAATAGTTATCCAAAAAGATCCAGTTTTCATTTTTGAAAACTCAAAATGTAAAAGTTACACACAAACATACATGTTTATAAAATACTTTTTGTCAAAGTTTCCACATTACTATTAAAGTTTAAGCGTTTCCCTAGCACTGTAGCTTCTTCTGAAATGAAATTTTTCAAATCCAGAATCCCCACAGCTTTATTTCTTAATTAAACTTTATCAAGCAAATTTTCCAATAAGACCACTTGTGTTTTATTTACCTGCACCTGCTTATAAAGTGTCGAATCACGTATCATTAAATCGTACTGCAAATTTCGACTGAAATATAATATTAAAAATTCATACGACTTAGTCAACAAAATAAAAAACCAATCAATGGCAGATTAATATCGCGTAATATCCAGAAGTTATTCCCCAGCATCCCCCACCATCAAAACACAATCACATTAGTTGCAAAATTATTAATTAAAAATGTCAACCAAGTTATCAGAGACAATGCATACAAAATCACTACACCCACAATAAATCAGAAACTAAACACCATCAGGAACTAAACACCATCAAACAAATTGCGTTAAACGAAGGATATTCGGAGAGAATAGATAACATTTAAAAAAAAATGCCGTCTTTAAAATACATCCACAAAAGAAAGAAAAGATTACTCGTTCAAGTCACTAACATATTTTGGTAAACCCTCATTAAAGATTGAAACATTCTTATATAAAAACAATACAGAAGCAGCCTTTAAAACGAACAACAACCTAGGTAAAGGTTGATTAACAATCTCTTAAAGATCGTTAAATTATGATTGAACATGAAATAAGTGTTCTTAATCAGAAACATATTTCTACATCATCGGTCTAACAGTGATTTTAAAATACTGCATGTACAAATCAAAAGCAAATAAATTAAAACATCTGTAGAGTTTAGAAATAAATCGTCCCAAAGATGTGAAAAGCCTTCTGAATGACCAAATAGACCTGAACAAATCTCCCTTATTAAATTTGTACTGACAAGAAATAACATCTGTGTGGATTTCTTAAAAATATAATTTTACTATAGAAACCTTTTGTATTTATATCTATTATTACTTACCCACAAGAGGCTACAATGCTGGCAAAACGCACCAAATAGTAATAATAAAGTGTACATTTTTATAAAAAGTCTGTTATTAAACATCCATAATGAATTTCCATCAAGTAGAAGCAACACAATCGAAAATTACAAAACATAAACAAACATAAACATAACCAAACTTTTCATTCTGACACTGACTTATCGAAATTATTATCGACATCGGCTTTGTACGACTCAATCCGTCTTAAAATGCGCACTTCGCGAATCTCGGATTGGCGTCTATCGGCCATGTTGGTTCGGATAATTCAAAAAAATTTAAAACTGTGTTTAACATTTAAAAATATCCAAATGAGGTGCAAAAACTTACTCGACTTGGGGGCAAAGCGATACACTACACATCGGAATAGAAGAATAGTAAATAACTTGCAAATTTTTCGAGAAAAATCGGAAAATAGTCGCGAGCGGAACGACGGACTTATCACGGAATAACTTTCAGCTCGCAACTGAGGCTCAGAATGCAGGGCGAAGAAGGCTTTGGATGGTCCCATGACCAGAACTACCCAATCAGGAATAAGAATGATTAGTACGTAGCAGTCGTATTGACAATATCTTCTTGCTTTTTTTACATCAAACGTATAAAAAATATTATTTACATTTATAAATAAACGGCTATAATATAAAAATTAAGATTTTTGTTTCATGAATTAGCAGGTTTTTCTGATTAAATATAAAATATATAGGGTATTTTTTAAATCTTCATTTTTAATATTCCAAGCATTCAAATTTAAAAATATGATACAGGTTGTACAGACGTCAAAATATTATTTGGAACTTGAAAAATGTGACTATTTTAGGCAAAATCATGGTCTGAGTGAAAAAAAAAATTGTGAAAAAGAAGGCCACAAGAGAAAATACTTAATTTTTATTATACAAGACGTTAAAAATAATTAAAACTGTTCGTTTCGTACTAAAGATAAACCGATATAAATGACTAGAAAATTTTACACAAAATCCTATCTAGATTGAAAAAACTTAATATTGTAAAGCATATTTTATAAATATACAAGAGATAATGTCTGTTTTTTACAATACAGTGCCGAAAAATTGAAATAAAATTAGGCTTATGAACATACGTCACATCAACATTTGTAACCTTAGAAAGCTGTTTATTTTAAGCAAAACGAATTGTATCCAATGAAAAAATTACAGATTATAAAGTATATTTTATGAATATGCAAGAGATAATGCCTAATTTTTACTATACAGGGCCTTAAAATTGAATTAAAACTATGGGTGTAAACAAACGTCACAACAACATTTAAAGCCTTTGAAAAGCTGCTTATTATTCAAAAAACTGTAGTATAAAATGAGAAAAATACAGATTGTAAAGCATTTTTTATGAATATACATAAGATAATGTGAATTTTTTACTATACAGTGCCTAAAAGGATTGATATACGAGGGTTGATCAATAAGTAAATTGAAATGAAGACGTAATTTTTTTTTATTTTCCAACGTAGTCTCCTTTTAGGTCTATACACTTTTCGAAGCGTTTCTCCACTTTTTTAAACCGTCTAAAAAATACAATTTCTCAAACTCTCCAAAATACGCTTCTGTCTCGGTGATAACCTGCTCATTTGATGAGCTGATTTTTTTTCCTGCGAGCCATATTTTCAAGTTAGGGACCAGAACAAAGTCGCTGGGTGCCAGGTGGGGCAAGTAAAGTGAGAGCGGAAGCAATTCGTAACGCAGTTGGTGTAATTTGGTCACGACAATTAAAGATGAATGTGCCGGTACGTTATTGTGATCGAAGAGCACTTTTTCTTAGCCAAATGGAGCCTTGTCTCCTTCAATTTCTTATCGAATCGGTCCAACAACTCACTGTAGTACTGCCCTGAGGCATCCATGAGGATTATTCCTTTGGAATCGCAAAAAATCGTGGCCATAACCTTTCCGGCTGATGCAACCGTTTTTGGCTTCTTCGGAGCAGATTCACCAGGAAAAATCCATTGTTTTGACTATCGCTTGGTCTCTGGCGTATAATACTGTATCCAGGTTTCATCAATGGTGACGACTCGACGTAAAAAGTCCTGCGGATTTCTCTTAAAGCGGTCTAAACACTGCTTTGATATTGTTAGTCGAACACGCTTGTTCTCCACCGTGAGCAATCACAACACCCATCGGCCCGACATTTTCGTCACACCTGTCTTATCACTTAAAATCGTGATTGCCGTTCCGTACGAGACAACTGCTGCCTCAGCTACTTCGCGCACTTTCGTTCGGCGATCAGCAATAATCATGTCATGGGCCTTTTCGACGGTTTTCTCAGCAACCACGTCTGACGGGCGTCCTGACCGGTCTTCATCGAAAACAGTTGTACGACCACTCTTAAAGTCGTTAAACCAATATCTCACGGTTGTCATAGATGGTGAAGGATCCCTATCGACAGCATCCAACATTTATTTCTTTACATGTTTTTCCATCCAAAAATAAAAAACGAATTACGGATCGATATTACTCTTTTTCCATTTTATCGAGAAACACGAATGATACAACTGGTTGTCAAAAAAAACTAACCTATAAATTTATCTGAAATTCATCATGAGGTCGTTTAAAAGTCTGCGGTATATGATGGTAATGTCAATTTCACTCGTCAACGCCATCTGTTATGAAACACAGGTACTTAGTGATCAACCCTCGTAAAATTACACACAATTACAAATAACATGTCACATCAACACTTTTAACCTTAGAAAGTTCTTTGTTTTATGCAAAATGAACTGTAAAATATGAGAAAATTGCAGATTGTATAGTATATTTTATGAATATAAAAGAGATGTCTTATTTTAAATGCCTAGCCTTTATTATACAGGGACTTAAAATCGAAATAAAATTATGCACCTGAACAAAGGTCACAACATTTATAGCATTAGAATAGTTGTTTATTTTACACAAAAACATAGTTTAGAATGAGAAAAATACAGATTGCAAGATACATTTTACGAATATATAAGTGATGTTTTGGTATTGCATAGTATTGCATAGTCTTGTATACACACACAGATATTTATATATATATATATATATATATATATATATATATATATATATATATATATATATATATATATATATATATATATATATATATATATATATGCCTAAGTATCAGGCGGAGCAAAAAAAAATCAAAAATACTGAAGATATGTATGTTTGGTCGCCTATCCAAAAGACATGTATTTTTGATTGCCTATCTAAGTATCAGGCGTAGGAAATATACATCCTCGATATTTCTATGGTCCTGATCCAAAATTCGATATTACAAATTTTTTTGTTCTAAACAGAATGACTAACTAGACTTTGAGTACAGGTTGAATAACTAAAGAAACGGGATGACTAGAAACAGATGTACTAGGAATTGTATGAAGTCAGACGATTAACAGGAGTAGTATTATCTGTTTGGCGTAAATTAACTTAAAATGTAAGCTTATGCGTGGCACCATCTACCAGATATGCTATTGTAATTTACTTGGTCGTTGTGTCTATCGGAAGCAGACCTAAAAACATTGATAATGCGGTGTGGCACCATCTATCAGTATGATGAATAATTATCGGATTGGTAGTATGATAGTGACATCTATACGTGCGAGGCATAAGTAGCGGAGAGAGACCTACAATTTGAATTACTGGTTCTACCACCTATATGTCAATGGTCAAATTTTATTCAATTTAATTAAAGATTAGTCTAGTTTAGAATGAAGTAAAAGTCGTATATCTGAATAAAATTTATTGAAAAAACTTAATATATATCTTTGTAACGTCTAACAATATAACACATAACACTTGGAAACTACAACATAAACTCAATAGCTGTATAAATAAATAAATAATAAATATTCGATCGGTTTTAGTTTGATTACAACTTAATATCAATTTATATATGTTAACACTTCATAATAATTTAATATATATCATCTAGATACACTCACTTTTTAGATAATGGTTACGCCACTGTAAAGTGTATTTAATTCTTATAAAACTCTTGATGGATGGTCAGTCTCAAGCTTAAAAAAAGTTAATTCTTGATTTATTTTTGCAAGAAAAGTATTTTGTTACACATTTATACGGTACTGTGTTTAAACAATTTAGAGCACTTTAAATTTAAACAGTGACTGAATAGCGTGCTAAAAAGCAAATTATGATTGTAGCTCTTGGTATACAATCTCCTTATTTATCCACTGTTTTGATTCAACAAAGAAGATACAAGATAATATGCCACATATATTGAAAGCTATTTTTTAAAGGGGCTGAAAGTAGATAGTTTGTGTTTTTTTCTGGAATGTTTTTAAAAAATTTTTTTGAATGTTTTGAATGATAGAGTCAGATGGTCTCAAGGAATATCATGGAGGGACGAATAGGGGGAGAGATAGACAGGACAAAAGAACTACTGCCCATCAAGAACTGGTAAGGGGCTGCTGGTTGACAGAGAACAAAGCTCACAGATGAGTTGTAGCACCACAGGAAACAGTGTTTTGCATTTATATTAGCATCCAATTTCCGTTTCCGAAAGAAACGGAAATTGACCATCTATCAAGATTTAATTTTTTACCTTAGAAATTTATTTTGGCATTTTTGTTGCTTTTGGCAAAAGTGATACCTTTTTTGTTTTACATGTTGTCGACACTGAGAGAGTTTGACTAATATAATATAAACTAATCACGTCTAACCCTAATAGTAATTGAAAATATATGACTACCGTTATTAGTATTATTATTATTTTATCCACGACTAAGATTTACAATAATATGTATATTCAAGAAGATTAAATACATGTGTACATATATTTTGTTTCTGATTCTATTTTGATCCATTTATACACTTATGTTTTTACATCTTAGAATATCACATTTTTTGAGAGTCTGCCGACAGTGTTACATATAGCTAAAGTACGCAGTACACTAAAATATTCTTAAAAAATATAATTGAATTTACTTCCATCGCGATATAGCCGGAGATACACAAAACACGAATAAAATGTGGTTAATTTTGAGATAAGAGTATTTAAGAGATTATCGATGAATAAATATTTAAAAGGTGGCCTGCCAATTTTAAATTCTATCTCGCCTAAGGACTTGTAGCGAGCCTACGATATACGTCCTGTTTGAATCCATGATGGAGATGGGCATCCCAATAAAACTAATCAGTTTAACCAAAATGGCTATGGGAATAGTGAAAATACAGAAAACGAAGATCTTCGGCAAGGAGATGGACTGACACCTCTCTTAGTGGATTGGTGAAGAACACCTCCACTGTTCAGAATTAGCTTAGGCATAGGAGCGCATCTTATTTCCGGGACTATCCTTATTCGCTTGCATCGTAGGTAGAGTTCGACTGATCCAGTTTAAACAAAATTTAAAAAAGGACACCTTTTTTATAAACACGTATGGTAGATGTTAGAATCACTGAACAGTTAAACAAACATGATTTTTGGCACCGATGTGTACATGTATAACTTTAAGGCAATTTCATTTAAAATTTGAGTGATAATTTTATGTTCAGTCACTCAATTTATGACATGTACTCGACAAATATTCCGACACAGAAACTGTAACACCCAGAAAGAGGTGTTCCCAACAGTAAGCACGCCAAAACCTGAACATAAACCTTTACTAAACATCCAACATACGTTTCACCTCACCACCCCTCTTCAGGATGTTGCAATTTCTACGTCAGCCGGTATATATCATGAGACAAATACGTTGTATACATAGAAGTCAGTAAAGAGATAGAAAAATAAAATAAACCATTATCATTATTCTTCTTTTTACCTAAAATATAAGTTAAAGAACGTTTATTTGCTTACACTTACATATGTATACTAATTTTTTAAACTATTCCGCCACCGAAAAGAGTATTTAATTAGTTTTATCTTTTTTTTTAACGATTCATTCCAATTCGTTAGAGTTTAGAAGGAATGGATACAGAAGGAGTCAACTGAATCTTTTAAATGAGAGGATACGAAAAAAGTACAAAAATATAATAGGAGATAAGACCAAATTCGAAAATTACATAGAAACAACGTTGTCCAGTAGAAACTCAACGTTGTCAAGTAGACGCACTAAAAAAATAACCTTATATAAACTCAAAACTATCAGTGTCTCTATTTTTTTGTCGGGAAGTGTAGAGTATATAGACACAAACACTAATTGGAAAAAATAAGACATGAATTATATTTCTTTGGCGTAATTAATAAAATAACTTTTTGATGCATTCAAACAAATTTTATCCGAACAAACGACCAACAGACGAAGGTGAATACTACAAATAAACAAGTCTTGACAAATGGCGAAGGTGTCATAATTTTAATAAGAAAATACATTATGTGTTACATCGGCGCGCGCAACTTCGTCCCCCGCTAAAAACACACTCTGATATATTTTCCCAAACTCGCCATAAGAAGTATAACTTCAAAAAATATTCAGACAACCTGCAAATGAAGCAAACAAAAAACAAAAATCAATGCAGGGGCAACTTAGATGGTTCGGATAACAGAAGGAGGTCAAGAAAAATGTGAATCGAACAAGGGACGATACATGATAGGAAGGAATATATGACAGGACAACCAGTATGAACAAAAAAAAGCCTCACACTAGAAGATAGATACAAAGAACGATAGATTCTCTATTCAGTAACAAATCACTTTTATAAACTTCATAACGCGCGTCTCACCAGTCAGTCAATCTGCTCATATCCAATCATTTCCTGATGATGCTGACCCGGTTAGAGAAACGCGCTTCGGGAAGGTGAAAAATGTGATTAGGAGTTTGGTGATAAGATCCTTCGCGTTTAGTGTTTCTATTGGAACACTGATGGTTCCAATAGAGGAATTGATATTACCAATGATATGTATTTATCTAAAAAAGAAAAAGGAAGAAATAAAGTTGTTTTGATTATTATCCTTAAGTGTGATGCAAGGAAAACAAACATGTTTCTTCTTAAAATATATCTAGAGCGAGATATTAGCAAGGTAATGTTAAAGTTGAACTTTATAAAGGGCGACGTGAGTTCAAGCCCTTCTAAGACACTCCTGTACGGTTTCTCGTACATATTGCCAAAAAAAAACCGGTTAAATATTTCGAGTTAATTTCTACTGAGCTCAGTAGACTGACAGCGACGAACGAAACGACGCTTCATCACCTAGAAAAAGGTCATGTCGTATCGCCAAAACTATCACGCTAGTTCGTAGTGTTTCTGTACCACCACGTCCGAGCCCTTGCCCACGTGCGACATGTTCGGGGCGGAAGGCGGCGCGGGGCCTTGGTAGTTCCTAGGACACGGCTCGTAAGGCGCGGGCTGGGGCGAGTGCGGGCTCGCCCCGATCGGCCCTTTGTACTGTTGATAGAGAAGCTGTTGATTGCGCTGTTGATTCATCAACTCCCCATTGCTGCGAACGAATATACAACGATCATTTCTCAGTGAAAATAAAGATAATTGCGTGCTGAAATAACATTCGTAAATTTGGGCAACGATTGTTAAAATGATGTTTTGAAAATTAGGAATCAGTCATGCATTAGTCGAATAATGAGAGTGGCAACGTCGCATTGATCAATTCAGATAATTCCCACTATAAAAATTATCTCAGTTTGTGCACTTAAATTCCATATAAAACCGAAATTGTATTTCGTACTTAATCGTGCGTTTCTTAATGTGACATGAATCATTTAAAACGTATTATGGTGTGAAAAATTAGTACTAGTTATTTCAACATTAAATGTTCCTTTTTTTTTGTTAAAAATAAACCTAATTTCTGCTGAAACATATAATATATCATCATCATCATCATCAATTAGCCATTGTCGATCTACTGCGGGATGAAGGTCTCTCCAGCATGCTTCCAACTCTCGCGGTCCTGAGCTCTCCTCTACCATTCGGGTCCAATATACTTAATAATGTCATCGATCCATCGTGTTTAGGTCTTCTTCGTGGATGCTTTTGATCAAGCGGTAGCCATCCCAGAATTGCTTTAATCCGTCTGTCCTCACATCGCCTCGCTATTTCAATTCCTTTACCTTTCCAATAATGTCACATACTTTCATTTGTTCTCTGATCCATGTACAGAACCTTCCCGCTTGGCAATGCCAAGCACACATCTTTCCATTCCTCTCTGTGCAGCCCGAAGTTTCTAAAATGATTGTGATGTGAGTATCCATGTTTCACTTCCATATGTCAGAACGGGCAGTACGCACTGATCAAAAACTTTTCTTTTTAGACAAAGTGGCAGTTTGCTCTTAAACACAATACTGTCAGCCGCACGTAACACGCCGTTCTACTTCTCGGGCAGTATCACCCTCCGTTGAAATCCTTTACCCAAGATATATGTAGTGGTCCACCACCTCTAAAGTGCTTCCCAAAATATTTATTCTTCTGTTTTCAGCAAATTTGTTGAACATAACTTGACTCTTTTTCAGGTTTATTTTCAAGCCGAATGCTTCTGGCGCCCTTTGCAGCTCTTGTATGTGTTTTTATAGTTCATCTGGCTCTTGTGACAGGAGAGTGATCATACACAAATCTAAGGAGGTTTAAGTACGCACCATTCACTTTTATTCCATCCTGTTCCCATCCAGATTACGGTAAATCTCTTCAAGGCAGGCTTATAAAAGAACAGGCGATATTGAGTCACCCTGTCGTATTGATTTTAACTTCAATGCCATCCATGTGAACGCTGTAGCTTCATCGTATATGGATCTCAGTAGGTTCACATAGGCTCTGTTTATCCCTTGGTTAAGCAATGCATCCATTACGACTGGCTTTGATATTGTCTTTTCATAGTCAATAAAAGCCAAGCATAGTGGTATAGTGTATTCCTTGTGTCTTTCTATGGCCTATTGGAGAACCTGGATATGATCTATTGTACTGAATCCACTTCTAAATCCTGCTTGATTTTTGGTTGGCCGTCATTCAATGTTCTTAATATTCTTCTAAATATCATCTTTGTGAAAACTTTGTACATTACTGATAGGAGGCTTATTGGGAGGCTTATTCTTTTCTTATAAAGAAGAATCACTTCAGCATTTTTCAATAAGCTAGCAACATGGTTGGTTGTTCTTTGAGGCATTTTGATCACAATCTTGCCAGTATTTTATGTAAAGTCCGACTACCAGCTTGTAACATTTCAACAGTTACACTGTCCTTTCCTCGAGCTTTTCCATTCTTCATTGCTTCTAGTCGACTCTGCCAAAAAACTCGGTTTGACTAAGCAATCTCAAAATCGCTGCCTCTCTGAAGCAACTTCCCAGAATTCACTTTGTCCTGCGATCTTACCATTCTTGTACGTTCTCTTCGACAGTTTATCCTAACCTTTGCTCGTACCATTCTATGATCACTTCCAGCATTAAAACGATTAAGGATAGATGAAACTTTTTTAACAGCGTATAGAAGCACTACTTAAAACACACATTTTTTTCAAATTCATTTTTTAAATATGTCTAAAATTAGGTCGCTACTAATGTTTATGGTTTTTTATGAATCGTGCATTCGTTTTATTTTCTTATCTTTTATTTTATTATCAGTTTATGGAAAGATAAAATGGCCCTCGTGTATAAGAATAGTAAATCAGTTGAGATGCTGTTAATTTATGGACAGTGCTTTCAAAAAGCCAATGCTGCATCTCAGCTGTACGCTAAACGTTTTCGTTTTCAGGTTCACCCATTGCCGAAATAATTTATTCGGTCGGAGAACGCATCAGATGTCGGCCTGCCTCCCCTCCGAAGGGGAAGCCGGCAGTGTTGTCAGATCTAACGCCACGTCACCAGCCTCATAATTTATTTACACATCTTGATCGTTATGTTATATAAAGTTAAATTTAAAAAAACTTTACTTATGGGCATAGCTATCATTTACCTGTTGGAAAAAAGCATATTATTCACTAAATATTCTACTGACCTGTAAAGGGGAGCATCTTTGGCCGCGGGATTATACACTTTTAGACCAGCCGCGGGCGTGTAGGATACCGGCTGGTCATAGGAAGGGGTTTGGTGGTAATGCTTCGGGGAACCAAAGACAGCGGTGGTACCAGAGTAACTTTTAACCGCGTTGCCGTAGTGGTTGTAGTTGAGGTACTGTTTCGGCAAGGGAAGGGGCGGAGCGGGCTGGTTATACATGGGGATGATGGCCTGGTATTGGAGCGCGTTGGGGTAAGCGGAGGGCAGACAGGGCGGGTGCTGCGGACTTTGACTAGCGTAGGCGGGGTTCGTGTAGTTCACTTGCCGATAAGCGAGCTGTTCTTGGTGGGGAGGTATCCCGTACGACTGGTGGATGACGTTTTGCGATACCTACAAGAAAATACGATAAAAGTCCCGTCTCAGGGGGCACATTTCCGAAACATACCTGAACGATATATCCTTTCGCATCGTTCACCAAGCGAGTCATCTCTCGAGTGGGCACAGCAGGGTCCCCCTTCCTGTTTCCCTCCCTCCTACTAGGAGATTTCTTCGGAGTTCCCGATTGCGATCCGGAGTTCGTCGAGGCGGTCTCCCACTCCTTCAGCAGATCGCGCAAACGCACTTTCTCGGCCATTTTCTCGCTTTCCGCTTCCGAATTGTAGTCGGGTCCCTGTGAACAACTCTGATCAGAGATAGTTGCACATAAAGAACGAACGTGGCTCTTACATTTTCGATTTTTTCGTCCAACATTTTGAAGAAATCCTGTTGGCTAGTTGATATCTCCCTGAAAACGAACACAAGATGACGTAAACGGTATTGTTAACGCGTGGGTGTTATAAGTACGTTTGTGCCAAGAGCGGTCCTCCAAAGGGTTTGATTTTTACAGTTTTTTTGGAGTCGCAGTCGTCTAAATTTTCTTTGTATTCCGTTTCATTGTCTATGCCGTCTTCTTCTTCGGATTCGGCTTTCTCGGGCGTCACTGAAATCGTAACTGTTTTTTTACTGTCGTTAACCTAATTCTCAGCCTTTTTTGACTACCTTTGACGTTTATTTGTGAAAAAAGTAATACAAGTTTAATATCTGTCTACATACTTTCACCACCTTTCAAGTAACTGTCGAATCCCGGATTGATGTGATAGAGTCGTTGAAACTTTGACTTCCTTAAGAGATGTGAAGCAACTTTGGATGAGGTGATGTTACAGGGATCGAAAGAGATGAAAATCTGAAGGGCAAAGAAGTCCGGAAAATACGTTGTGTGCCATAAAATCTCCCAGTTCAACTCGATGATCATTTCCAGTGCTCTTGTTGCTGTATATGGTCGATTGTTGGAGTAATTTATGGAGCAACGCCATTATGGCATAGATATTTGGTTTTGCGATACTGGTTGATAACTCTCCAGGATTAACCCATGCTTTTCGTCTTTTTGGCTAGTGCCAGACGAAGCCTCCCGGGTGGTGAGACCTAGGACGCGCCATTTAACTTTAACGCCACTCTTGGAAGCTCCACCCACGGCTTAGGCTCTTCAGTTAAATTATGGAAGTCGAAGAGTTTGCATCTATATCCTACTTTTACCTTGCGAAATGGGGAAAAAAGAAAGACATCCCTTATTAAGACAGAAAAAGGAAACTAGCTTGTTCTATACATTGCATTCTCATCTTATACAAGATTTTGATACATTTTTCAATTTCCTCTTATTTGTGTATTCATCACACCCAACATTCCCATTGCATCCAACATAACAGTGCGCTGTTGAATAAACTATTCCACATCTAGCGATTCCATTGGTATGTCCACTTTACCTGTTGAGTGGCACCACCCCGTGTGAACGTCCAAATTAAACTATTTTGATCTTGATCATTGGGTCGCGCATCCTAGGTTGCGCCACCCAGGAGACCTCGTTGGATACTAGCCTTATTTTCAGCTGTGAGTACATAAGAGAGTGCTGTGAGAATGTTGCTTAGTTTGGAAAGGATTTAGACGAGGATTTGTTTGGAGCAGTTCTTACAGTTCTTCATCCTCCTTTCTTTTTAATTTTCCGAATGTTCTGCATCATTTAAGTGAACATTTCCAGTTCCGACTTGTGAATATCACTTCTTACGAGTACTGTATGAAAAAGAATTATCTCCCAAAGACACGCACATCATGTTCTGAAGTTGGGCATCATTTTTTTCACTCGAGAAAGGCTTCAAATGCTGTATATCAGATAACATCGCGCCTACGACTGACGCTTCAGGTTATAATCACAGTAGGATCGTATGTTATAACTTGTTTTGAAGCTGATAAATGAAAAAATGTGATTGAAATAGTGGTCGATGAAATGTGGGGCCTCGAATTAAGTTGAGGAAATCAAATATCGCACAATAATGGAGGGTGAACATGTTTGGGGTAGATTGTGTGTGTGTGTGTGTGTGTGGGGCGGATTCTTCCCAAAAAACGTTGATTAAACCCGACATTAATTTAATCTAGTATTTTGGGAGAAAATAATTTAGATCTTAATTTAAATTGTAACCGTTTGAATGCGAGAATTAAAAGCTCCTATGGATGAGGGTTTCTAATATGTTTCTTGTTACGGTTCGTAGCGGAAAGTGCGACGTGCACATTCATAGATCATCTCCAGCGGCCGTGGATTGGGAATAAATATTGGGTTGGTGCAAAAGTTCGTCCCGTTTTACGTCCCCGTATTTATTAAACATTCTGAACTCCCAATAAAAAAAAAACCAAAATCAAGGATCTCATATTAAATAATATCCGATTAAGTATGAGGGACATTGTAACAAAACAATTCACGGTTTTTGCATTGCGATAACGCTATTCTCGATCGGGAAAACAATCGTTACTTTTCTCTCTTTATCAGCGCCTTCGCGATCATAAAATAAACCTTTTTCCGTTGTCGAGGAACTTTCCCAAGCCCCTTAGGGGATCTTTCCATTTGTCCAATGTAAATCTCACTGGGTTTGGGTTCAGCCTGAATACTTTGAATTTGTATGCAGTTTTGATAAAGAAATTTCTAATTCTTACCAAATATAGGGCGTTTTATGTACTTAAATGAATTAATCACGCTTTTTTTATTGAATTTGAGGCCTATCGTTAGTTATATTGCTTATACGGGGTGTAAGGGAAATAACTTTTATAAATTTGGCCAACAATTCTTCACGCAAGAAAAAAGCTTTTAAAAGAAATTCTTTTCTTCAATTGAAAAAAAGTCACTTAGAACAAGGGTAAAAAACCTTTAAAGCAAAACATTATGAAGAATATCTGACAGCAGAAAAGCTTAACAGATTTGCAAAGCAGTGGTCGATAAAAGAAGAAAAAGGAACAGGAAGAACTTCTGAAACGAAATATAAACTGGATTCACGCTGAAGCTCCTACTCACTCACAGCTTTGCACCTTAAAGGACGAAGAGAACCGAAAATAGTATTTAAATAAAGTTCGACTCTGTTAAACCCTCTATTATAAGAAAATTTAGAGTAGTAAATCAGTAGTGACCCGTCCACAAAGGAAAACGTTTCTTTAAAACTATTTACCTGATTTTTTCGAAGAATTTTGTTTTGTCTTCGACTTCCTCGGGTAGATGTTGATTTTGCTGTGGCCACAGCCCATCCTAGTCACGGTCTGGACTATGTAATTGCTTGTGTTTACATTATTTCGAAAATGACAAACCACTGTCATCACCCATTAATTTGCAGCCCTTCCTCGCAATCACACCTAGTCTCATATATCAAAGTAGGCGATACCATCTAAAAAAAAAAACAAAAACAAAACACAAACCAGCATTAAACCTTCTTTGATCAGACTTTCTTTTTTATCATTCACAGAAACATATTTGATGATTTGACGGAATGATAAAGATTGTCAGAAATTTCAAAGTGTTACTCAGAATGTTCAGTACATTATGCCACTTCACCGAGAAAAAATACACGATTCAACAGCGTGTAGGAATCATGTAGGAAATGAGCTTCACAGCAGTTGGCAGGGGGGAAAATACTCTTTTCCGACGAAGCGCACTTCTTATTGCAAGAACCATTTCCTAGAGTGGGTTAACTGGGCCCCAAGATCATGCGATCGTATTCCCTTGGAACATTTTTTGTGGGATTATGTTAAATCTCTGATTCACACAAATTAAAAATTAAAAAATTAAATCTCTGATTCACAACCATTCTTGAACCTTAAATGAAACATTCGGGCCACCGTTCAAAATATTAACGCTTCGCGATATGTGCGTAATCGAATACTGGGTCTCCAGAATCTCTATTTCCTCAGATGAAGCCTTAGAGAGATATTTGAATGCCATTTTTTCAAAAGATAATTTGATCTTCAAGAAAAAAATAAAAAAGATGATTTTATCATTGTGCCCTATTTCAAAGTTATGACACTCGTATTGGACAACTTTACAATATGATCAGTGAGTAATCTTATTTAATAATCGTATAAAAATAGATGGAATTGAAGGATTAAAAAGAGATTCGTCGTAAACCACGGAAAAAATCATTATGCGGTGGGATGGAAGAGTCGTAAACCTTGAGAGTAATTTGATACCAATTAATTACTGTCGTGTTGTCACTGTATGTAGGCATTTTCATTAATTTCCGTCCAAGATAACACAGATACTTTTAATTAAGTTACCTGACAACAACATATAATATTCCAGGATGCAAAATGCACACTCTATGACCTACATTTTCGCAATTATGCAAAACAACAATCCAAATTTAAGCTGACTGGAAAATGGGAAAGATCGAAAATAGCCCGAAAAGAATAAAATCAATTGCCTGTTATTAACGCATCATTAATAATTTTACTTTTTACTTTTCCCACCCTTGAAATCCACTTCACTTGTTACTTTGTTGATGTTTATGAGTAAAGAAACATTCAACAACCGATAAATTTCGTTCATGTGATCTGTTTTATTTCAGCCTTCGAATAAATTTTGGTATTGCTCATAATTTCCTCTTCAATGACTTACCATTCTTTTTTCTCTTCGCAAATTATGCCCCGATGCACATAAAACTTCTTACGACACAATCATTTCGTATCAAATTTGTCCCAGTTTCTCCTTCCACGGAAAGCCCGAGTATCCACCGATTCCTCCCTTTTAATATACGAATATTTATCCCGATTGCGTTTGACTCAGTTAATTTTACCACAAATACGATAACGACATTGACGACATTAATTTTTTCATACGCCTAGGCACGTATCCGTTGACATCACAGCATTCGAGGAATCAAACTACCCTTTTTTACCATGATACGATTGATTTTCGGAAACGATCGGTGGCGGTCGGATATCCGATCGACCGTCACCCTCCTAGAACGGGATGACGCGAGGGGTGGAAAATATATCTCTATATTACAACTGGACTTGTCTTTAATAGTGAAAACATAACGAAGCGTGTTTAATCTGATTTTTAGTTTAAAATTTAAATTAAATGTATAAATATTATTCAACATTATCTTAATAAGTAAAGAAATGCAACCAAACATGCACACTGAAAATACAATGATATAATGTAATCTACTGAGTACTTTTTTATAAGCAGAAATAATTTCAAGTCGTTTAAAATTTAATCGAGGTTTAGCTAATGGATTTTTTAAATCGTAATTATAAACATACATACTCCAATCTATATCTTTTGTTATATTGTGATAGTTTAATTAGTTGCATAATCTTACAAATAAACAACTATCAATAAAAATGTACTGTACATCAATAATAGTTATAGACATAAAAAAATTGATAAAAAATTATATATATATATATATATATATATATATATATATATATATATATATATATATCATACTGTGGGTGTATGATGAGATGTCTGAACTCATTACCAATGTAGATACAATATTATTTCAATTTATGTCAAAAAGCAACCAATAATACACGTTACCTAATATACTTAAAACATTTTTTATTTTCGGGAATTTTACATGCAATTTAAAATAAAAACTAAAGTATTTTAGTCAATTTAAATAAATGTACAGTCAGAGTATTTGCTTAAACATTTATTTAGTTAGTGTACAAGTTTCACACTTTGCGATGAGAAATGGTTCTTCAAAATGGATGTTGTAAAAGTCACAAATAAATAAACTAAAGAATATAACGGTTGTTATTGCAAAAACCCAATCGCATAGGGATGATACCAAGTGATAAGTATATCCATCGGCATAGGGAGTCCAATAAAGTGGATTGTAACCTACATAATCAGTAATTTTTTTTTAATAAAAAGGTATAAATGCTATGTAAACATTTACCATTAAATAAATCCAGAGCCATTGCTCCAAACACGTATTTTAAGACACAACTTACGAAAGCTATAACCACCAATATAATTTTGCAAAAATTGATCGCCTGTTTGCCGAATGCCGGGTATATAAAAAAAGATAATAAAACCTAAAATTCGTAGCGTCAGTAGAATATGTGGAAAATGTAAGATCCTCGACTCAATCCTCGGTCTTTTTTGTCTACCTTTGACATTTATTTACGAAAAATTAATCTTCGAAGTACTCTCCCTCACTATCGGCACATGTCAGGCCACTGTCACATCGCAGATCGAAAAAAAAACACGTTGGTTTTAAAGTAGTAAAATCTTTGAAGAGCTTTTTACGAGTGAACCGACTGATAACTAAGTGAAGTTAGTTGTCGGAAGAGATGAAAATCCGAAGGGGTCTAGTCTGGAGAATACGACGGGTGCGATGAAATCTCTCGGCCCCAGTCGGTAAATCGTTCCATCTTATTATCTAATTGTATGACCTTTGTATATTGTTGACCTTATCTTCAAATCTCCGGATGATATAAAATGTTATTAGTTATTAGTGTTACTTACTATGCGCCAGAGTTGAATTTCATAAGTCCAGTCTGGCTCAGAATAGTTTTATAGAGCAGTAACTTATTCTCTTAAGAGAGTTCCGACCTACTATCAATTATCCAGTAAATTTTACTTAGTTAAAGCTAAAGCTGTTGCAGGCGGGAAAAAATCTGATTCATATAAGACTTGCAGAAGTTGAAACGAAAGGATCGAGAACTAAGTCGAGGATCGAACACCTTGACTTACATCTAACAACATGTACAAAATACAGAATGCGGAGAGCACAATTCCAACAACAAATCCTGAATGGTATCCCGTATTGGCTGAAATTGCCAACAAAAGGGCAAATATAAACCCAAAAAGCAGAGCGGCTTGATTCAATCGGTAGGTGCATACTTTTTCCTTAAAGTCCGCGTTGTCACACACGAATCTCACCTTTCTGTATCTGATGTAAGCACAAATAAGAACTGAAAATATTTCAAAAGTAATTAAGTTTTATAGTTGTGATTTACTTACCCAGAATGGCAATGATTGTAATGAACACGGCAAAATAAGATCCTTCCGGGTATCGAGCCCCCAAATCAGTGATGTAGGGTAGAGTCGAATATACATGGTCTCTGGAAACCGCCATGGAAAACCTGAGATTATTGAGCTCCAATTTTTCAATATGATAACAAAAATGTGAGAACTTACGTTACGATCACTGTCGAGACTGATAAAATTACCAGCAGTATGGGAAAAATATATAGTCGTTGACACAAAAAAGACATTATCTTACTTAAAACTAAGCATTTCTTTAAATATATATTTGTTGTGTTGTGATTTAAATCTGATTGACATATGTTTACTGCAAGTGTCACTTCAACAATATGACAAGCTAATGGCGCAGAAATTTTTCGTTCTGGAAAACCTACGTCCCATCCAAAGACATACGGGTAGTTTGGCGAAAGGAAATTTATAAGCGTGATATTCACTTCATCTTGGGTATAAATAAATAGTCATTAAACTATTTTATTGGGAGCAGCATGAGGTACGTTTTTTCGATGATTCCAAAAAGTATTATTTTTCATTCAGAAACTCCTCCAGCCCTTTCAAGGTCATATAGACATATTCTAGTGAAAGGGAATTGTTTAGCGTGAAATTTGCTTCATCCTAATTATAAATAAATGGTCATTATACTATTTTAGTGGGAGTGGCACGAGGTGCGCTTTTTCGATTTTTCCAAAAATTATTATTTTTCATTCAGAAAATCCTCCAGTCCTTTCAAGGCCATACAGGAAAATTCTAGTGAAAGGGAATTGTTAAGCATGAAATTTACTTCATCTTGACCATAAATAAACGATCATTACACTATTATACTGGGAGTGGCGCGAGAAGCGCATTTTCAGTTCTTCCAAAAAGTATTATTTTTCATTCAGAAAATCCTCCAGTCCTTTCAAGGCCATACAGGCAAATTCTAGTGAAAGGAAATTGTTAAGCATGAAATTTACTTCATCTTGACTATAAATAAACGATCATTACACTATTATACTGGGAGTGGCGCGAGAAGCGCATTTTCAGTTCTTCCAAAAAGTATTATTTTTCATTCAGAAAATCCTCCAGTCCTTTCAAGGCCATACAGGTAAATTCTAGTGAAAGGAAATTGTTAAGCATGAAATTTACTTCATCTTGACTATAAATAAACGATCATTACACTATTATACTGGGAGTGGCGCGAGAAGCGCATTTTCAGTTCTTCCAAAAAGTATTATTTTTCATTCAGAAAATCCTCCAGTCCTTTCAAGGCCAAAGAGGCAAATTCTAGTGAAAGGAAATTGTTAAGCATGAAATTTACTTCATCTTGACTATAAATAAACGATCATTACACTATTATACTGGGAGTGGCGCGAGATGCGCATTTTCAGTTCTTCCAAAAAGTATTATTTTTCATTCAGAAAATCCTCCAGTCCTTTCAAGGCCATACAGGCAAATTCTAGTGAAAGGAAATTGTTAAGCATGAAATTTACTTCATCTTGACTATAAATAAACGATCATTACACTATTATACTGGGAGTGGCGCGAGAAGCGCATTTTCAGTTCTTCCAAAAAGTATTATTTTTCATTCAGAAAATCCTCCAGTCCTTTCAAGGCCAAAGAGGCAAATTCTAGTGAAAGGAAATTGTTAAGCATGAAATTTACTTCATCTTGACTATAAATAAACGATCATTACACTATTATACTGGGAGTGGCGCGAGATGCGCATTTTCAGTTCTTCCAAAAAGTATTATTTTTCATTCAGAAAATCCTCCAGTCCTTTCAAGGCCATACAGGCAAATTCTAGTGAAAGGAAATTGTTAAGCATGAAATTTACTTCATCTTGACTATAAATAAACGATCATTACACTATTATACTGGGAGTGGCGCGAGAAGCGCATTTTCAGTTCTTCCAAAAAGTATTATTTTTCATTCAGAAAATCCTCCAGTCCTTTCAAGGCCATACAGGTAAATTCTAGTGAAAGGAAATTGTTAAGCATGAAATTTACTTCATCTTGACTATAAATAAACGATCATTACACTATTATACTGGGAGTGGCGCGAGAAGCGCATTTTCAGTTCTTCCAAAAAGTATTATTTTTCATTCAGAAAATCCTCCAGTCCTTTCAAGGCCAAAGAGGCAAATTCTAGTGAAAGGAAATTGTTAAGCATGAAATTTACTTCATCTTGACTATAAATAAACGATCATTACACTATTATACTGGGAGTGGCGCGAGATGCGCATTTTCAGTTCTTCCAAAAAGTATTATTTTTCATTCAGAAAATCCTCCAGTCCTTTCAAGGCCATACAGGCAAATTCTAGTGAAAGGAAATTGTTAAGCATGAAATTTACTTCATCTTGACTATAAATAAACGATCATTACACTATTATACTGGGAGTGGCGCGAGAAGCGCATTTTCAGTTCTTCCAAAAAGTATTATTTTTCATTCAGAAAATCCTCCAGTCCTTTCAAGGCCAAAGAGGCAAATTCTAGTGAAAGGAAATTGTTAAGCATGAAATTTACTTCATCTTGACTATAAATAAACGATCATTACACTATTATACTGGGAGTGGCGCGAGATGCGCATTTTCAGTTCTTCCAAAAAGTATTATTTTTCATTCAGAAAATCCTCCAGTCCTTTCAAGGCCATACAGGCAAATTCTAGTGAAAGGAAATTGTTAAGCATGAAATTTACTTCATCTTGACTATAAATAAACGATCATTACACTATTATACTGGGAGTGGCGCGAGAAGCGCATTTTCAGTTCTTCCAAAAAGTATTATTTTTCATTCAGAAAATCCTCCAGTCCTTTCAAGGCCAAAGAGGCAAATTCTAGTGAAAGGAAATTGTTAAGCATGAAATTTACTTCATCTTGACTATAAATAAACGATCATTACACTATTATACTGGGAGTGGCGCGAGATGCGCATTTTCAGTTCTTCCAAAAAGTATTATTTTTCATTCAGAAAATCCTCCAGTCCTTTCAAGGCCATACAGGCAAATTCTAGTGAAAGGAAATTGTTAAGCATGAAATTTACTTCATCTTGACTATAAATAAACGATCATTACACTATTATACTGGGAGTGGCGCGAGATGCGCATTTTCAGTTCTTCCAAAAAGTATTATTTTTCATTCAGAAAATCCTCCAGTCCTTTCAAGGCCATACAGGCAAATTCTAGTGAAAGGAAATTGTTAAGCATGAAATTTACTTCATCTTGACTATAAATAAACGATCATTACACTATTATACTGGGAGTGGCGCGAGAAGCGCATTTTCAGTTCTTCCAAAAAGTATTATTTTTCATTCAGAAAATCCTCCAGTCCTTTCAAGGCCATACAGGCAAATTCTAGTGAAAGGAAATTGTTAAGCATGAAATTTACTTCATCTTGACTATAAATAAACGATCATTACACTATTATACTGGGAGTGGCGCGAGAAGCGCATTTTCAGTTCTTCCAAAAAGTATTATTTTTCATTCAGAAAATCCTCCAGTCCTTTCAAGGCCATACAGGCAAATTCTAGTGAAAGGAAATTGTTAAGCATGAAATTTACTTCATCTTGACTATAAATAAACGATCATTACACTATTATACTGGGAGTGGCGCGAGAAGCGCATTTTCAGTTCTTCCAAAAAGTATTATTTTTCATTCAGAAAATCCTCCAGTCCTTTCAAGGCCATACAGGCAAATTCTAGTGAAAGGAAATTGTTAAGCATGAAATTTACTTCATCTTGACTATAAATAAACGATCATTACACTATTATACTGGGAGTGGCGCGAGAAGCGCATTTTCAGTTCTTCCAAAAAGTATTATTTTTCATTCAGAAAATCCTCCAGTCCTTTCAAGGCCATACAGGCAAATTCTAGTGAAAGGAAATTGTTAAGCATGAAATTTACTTCATCTTGACTATAAATAAACGATCATTACACTATTATACTGGGAGTGGCGCGAGAAGCGCATTTTCAGTTCTTCCAAAAAGTATTATTTTTCATTCAGAAAATCCTCCAGTCCTTTGAAGGCCAAAGAGGCAAATTTTAGTGAAAGGAAATTGTTAAGCATGAAATTTACTTCATCTTGACTATAAATAAACGATCATTACACTATTATACTGGGAGTGGCGCGAGATGCGCATTTTCAGTTCTTCCAAAAAGTATTATTTTTCATTCAGAAAATCCTCCAGTCCTTTCAAGGCCATACAGGCAAATTCTAGTGAAAGGAAATTGTTAAGCATGAAATTTACTTCATCTTGACTATAAATAAACGATCATTACACTATTATACTGGGAGTGGCGCGAGAAGCGCATTTTCAGTTCTTCCAAAAAGTATTATTTTTCATTCAGAAAATCCTCCAGTCCTTTCAAGGCCAAAGAGGCAAATTTTAGTGAAAGGAAATTGTTAAGCATGAAATTTACTTCATCTTGACTATAAATAAACGATCATTACACTATTATACTGGGAGTGGCGCGAGAAGCGCATTTTCAGTTCTTCCAAAAAGTATTATTTTTCATTCAGAAAATCCTCCAGTCCTTTCAAGGCCATACAGGCAAATTCTAGTGAAAGGAAATTGTTAAGCATGAAATTTACTTCATCTTGACTATAAATAAACGATCATTACACTATTATACTGGGAGTGGCGCGAGAAGCGCATTTTCAGTTCTTCCAAAAAGTATTATTTTTCATTCAGAAAATCCTCCAGTCCTTTCAAGGCCATACAGGCAAATTCTAGTGAAAGGAAATTGTTAAGCATGAAATTTACTTCATCTTGACTATAAATAAACGATCATTACACTATTATACTGGGAGTGGCGCGAGAAGCGCATTTTCAGTTCTTCCAAAAAGTATTATTTTTCATTCAGAAAATCCTCCAGTCCTTTCAAGGCCAAAGAGGCAAATTTTAGTGAAAGGAAATTGTTAAGCATGAAATTTACTTCATCTTGACTATAAATAAACGATCATTACACTATTATACTGGGAGTGGCGCGAGATGCGCATTTTCAGTTCTTCCAAAAAGTATTATTTTTCATTCAGAAAATCCTCCAGTCCTTTCAAGGCCATACAGGCAAATTCTAGTGAAAGGAAATTGTTAAGCATGAAATTTACTTCATCTTGACTATAAATAAACGATCATTACACTATTATACTGGGAGTGGCGCGAGAAGCGCATTTTCAGTTCTTCCAAAAAGTATTATTTTTCATTCAGAAAATCCTCCAGTCCTTTCAAGGCCAAAGAGGCAAATTTTAGTGAAAGGAAATTGTTAAGCATGAAATTTACTTCATCTTGACTATAAATAAACGATCATTACACTATTATACTGGGAGTGGCGCGAGATGCGCATTTTCAGTTCTTCCAAAAAGTATTATTTTTCATTCAGAAAATCCTCCAGTCCTTTCAAGGCCATACAGGCAAATTCTAGTGAAAGGAAATTGTTAAGCATGAAATTTACTTCATCTTGACTATAAATAAACGATCATTACACTATTATACTGGGAGTGGCGCGAGAAGCGCATTTTCAGTTCTTCCAAAAAGTATTATTTTTCATTCAGAAAATCCTCCAGTCCTTTCAAGGCCATACAGGCAAATTCTAGTGAAAGGAAATTGTTAAGCATGAAATTTACTTCATCTTGACTATAAATAAACGATCATTACACTATTATACTGGGAGTGGCGCGAGAAGCGCATTTTCAGTTCTTCCAAAAAGTATTATTTTTCATTCAGAAAATCCTCCAGTCCTTTCAAGGCCAAAGAGGCAAATTCTAGTGAAAGGAAATTGTTAAGCATGAAATTTACTTCATCTTGACTATAAATAAACGATCATTACACTATTATACTGGGAGTGGCGCGAGAAGCGCATTTTCAGTTCTTCCAAAAAGTATTATTTTTCATTCAGAAAATCCTCCAGTCCTTTCAAGGCCATACAGGCAAATTCTAGTGAAAGGAAATTGTTAAGCATGAAATTTACTTCATCTTGACTATAAATAAACGATCATTACACTATTATACTGGGAGGGGCGCGAGAAGCGCATTTTCAGTTCTTCCAAAAAGTATAATTTTTCACTCAGAAAATCCTCCAGTCCTTTCAGGGTCATATAAACATATTCTAGTGAAAGGGAATTGTTAAGCGTGAGATTTGCTTCATCCTAATTATAAATAAATGGTCATTATACTATTTTAGTGGGAGTGGCACGAGGGGCGCTTTTTCGATTTTTCCAAAAATTATTATTTTTCATTCAGAAAATCCTCCAGTCCTTTCAAGGTCATATAGACATATTCTGGTGAAAGGGAGTTGTTAAGCGGGAAATTTACTTCATCTTGACTATAAATAAACGATCATTACACTATTATACTGGGAATGGCACGAGAATCATCCTAATTATAAATAAATGGTCATTATACTATTTTAGTGGGAGTGGCACGAGGTGCGCTTTTTCGATTTTTCAAAAATTACTATGTTTCATTCAAAAAATCCTACGGTACAAAATGAATAAAAAATATACAAAACTGGGCATAAAATAGACGGTATTCTATGTGTCCAATGCCGGTAAAACGAATCTTGAAAATAATCTATCCATATGTAATTACATTAGTTAATTAACAGAAAAAACCTGCTGTGGGCATATTATCCCATTGCCAAACACGCCTCTTATCGATATTAATAATTTATAAACACCCGACAAATTTTGCTTTTTGTTCATTAAATTTCCCTTTTCTATAATCTGAAACCGCCAGCTTTAAGTAGGTCATGATTAATATTTGCAAAATTATTTATAATTATAACGCCACAATGCAAAGTACCCTTATATTATAACAAATTTACACACATACAAATATTAAACAATATATATTATTTCGTTTAGTTTTGCTTTCTGCTCCAAGGAAAATGATTTGTTTTAACGTACTCGTTTACTTTTTTGTGTTATCTGTGGTATACGATATGAATTTGATTTAAATAAGAATGATTTATAGTTATTTTTAGGTAGTAGCTCTAGAACCAGATCGAAAATCTAAAGGAATATTGTTGGATTTCTTTACTAGTCCTTGTAAATGCAGTTAAGTATTAATTAGATTTATTTTCTTAACCGTTTATTTGGTATGTGGTCAATCGAAATTGTTTAGGCAACTAACAATACACTCTACAAGTATCTATGACGAGCATTTTCAGGATGCGGTGTGCCTAACAGACAGGCCCGAATTCTCGGCGGTGAATTAACCAGAAATCACGAATTTCCATGGTCCACCACAATTCATGCCATCAGAAATAACACTTTGCAGGAAATCCACGGAACTCTTATAAACAACCGATATGTGGTCACGGCAGCTTCTCAAATTTTAGGGTGAGCTGAAAGAATGTCTCTTGTATTAATCTATTATTAGGTCTCCAATTTAATTCTTGCCATTTTTTGATTACCTATGAGATTTATTTATGAAAAAAATCTAAATTATACTTTCACCACCTGTCGAATTGCAGATCGAAAAAAACTTAGCGGTGTGTAAGTTATTGGAGGTTATTTTTGACTTCTTCAAAGGATGTGAAGTGGTTATCAACCGAGTGATGTTGCAGGGATCGGAAGAGATGAAAGTCCGAAGAATGCGTCGGATACGATAAAATCTTCAAGCCCAACGGGGTGGTCGTTTCCGGAGTTCTTTTTTGCAACTTGTCCTGAAGCAAAATAACTTCCCTTCTTTCCTTATCAGTATCAGGCCTTTATTCCTCCAGAGTGTCACCAACACGAATAAGTTGATGCTGATAACACTCAGCAGTGACCGTTTGATTAGACTGAAGCAAATCATAATGCGCGAAGCACAGCTGATCCCTCCACCAGGATTAACTCACGATTTTCGCCTTTTAAAATTGTCGTAGAGGATCCACTTTTCGTCACAGGTGATATTCTCACGCAGGAAGTTCTTTTTCTTGATTTTGGAGGGGATTTGAACACCACCAAAACACTTACTCTTATTCTCATCTGTGATTTCATAAGGGGCCCAACAAATCTCCATTAAATTTTCTCTGATATATGGAAATATTTAGCAATTTATTGAAGTTTTTCACCCAGTTTTCTTCGAACGTTTTAAACTTACTATACGGTGGAAAAAATTCTGTTTGGAATAGATTTCAAGAATTTTATTGAGCACTAATTTGCCTTGAGTATACCACATGTGGCGGTTAACAATTCTTGATTGATAAGTCTATCACTTCAAAAGATGTAAGGTTTTTCTAGGAGGGCATCAACATAATTGCTAGAGAGATGGGAATCTCTGCGCAATGTGCCATTTTTTACCTTTCTTCCAAATTAAACGTGTTTTTTTTTAATCAAAATTAAGAATTATTAACCACCACACCTGGTAAAGCTTACTGGGTGATGATGTTTTCACTGTCATCAATCATATTGATATTTTTAGTTTAACGCCTTTGGATATTAAAATTACTCTTGGCCAGTACGACAGGTGTTATTCGGACACCTCCTCGACAAACGTAAGCGTGGACAAGATTATCCTACATCCTGATTTTTCGGAAACAACAGGGGCCCATGATTTGGCTCTCATCAAGCTAAACAGTCCCGTTCATTTTGAAAGACGAATCCAACCGATTTGCTTGTCTTTCCCAAGTAAACGAAAACAAAAGTTAAACTCTGGTGGACGAAAAAAACTTTTTTTTTACGTTTCAGATGCCAAATATTTGGGACAAGTGGCAACGGTTTTTGGCTGGGTTAAAAAAGATAATAAACAATCTACGTGTGTTCCAAAAAAAATGGGATTGCCTGTATTGGACCAGAACACTTGCCAGGTCACTTCAGACAATTCCCTGGCGCAAGACAAGCATTGCGTCGGTGTAGTTGGGGCTAAAAGCTTAGTATGCAACGTGAGTTTGACTTTTTTCGATGATTATGATAAAGGATTTTCCTATAAGAGTATTTATAACTTTGAAACGTAATGAGGGCAACGCTGTTTGAATTGCAAATGTCACTCATAAACTGTTGTGTTCATTGAGTGCGGGTCGTGTCCAAAAGTCTTTGTTGTACAAACAGGAAGATCTTTCCCTACTAAGCTCAACGAACATAAAATAAGGTACACTAAACAACAAAATAATTATGATTATGTTAACCACTGAATATTAGAAAAGCGTTATTTCAATGATAATTTTAAAAAGTTACATAATGAGAATGAATCCAAAAAAATTAAATCTTTTAGAGAGCTTAGTAATTAATAAAACAAAAAATTTGTATATTTTGCTAAATTACCAGCTAGACTTGAATGGTTCACCATTATTAAACTTATATTGCCCTCCTAGATGTTGACAAAAATGGATTTCCCCACTATCATGTTTTATGATATTATTAGATCGATGAACAATTGTTTTCAAACATTAACGCTCTTGAATGTTATTTCACATAAAATAAATCGTTTCATCGCATCTAATGTGATTGTACTATTTAAATTTAAAGTTCGGGCGCAGTAGAAAATCACCCTATACATAAAGTTTCGCTCAGCCCTCGTATATTATCGATATTTTTACAGGATGATGCAGGTGGGCCAGTAATGTTCAGAACTCACGGAGGCACCTATGAGCTCATAGGTACATTTTAATTCAACTGATTCGAATGATATTTTACTCACTTTGCTGGTATGTTTTTTTAGGTATTCTCTCATACCAAAATAACTGTTCCATAGAGCAAAGTTTGATTTACTATACAGTGATCAATGACCATTTGACCTGGATAACACAGAACACTCGAGATGCCTGTTATTGCTACAAAATTTAATTTTTAATTTAAAAGTGTTGATTTTTAAATAAATTCCTCTTTTTTTATTAATGTTTCTATGTAAATTATTTATACTAAGGCAAAATGGGCAACGCATCACATGTAAAAAAATATATAAATTGTTTTTCTTATGTTTAGTTTTACTTTTAACCCCACAAACATGGTCAATCCGGACAGGTTATCTTTAAGGTACTTTTCTAACTCCTTTCCCATCCAGGGTGAGCAGAGTGAATCCTAAAAATGACTGCTCAGACACAGAGCTAGCTGCCGAACAACTCATGATTGAGTGACAATACCCATGATTTTCTCCGGCTTAACGACCATAACACCTCTGCAACCTAAGTGCAAACTCGCTTGTTAAGGGCTTCCAGTCTCCACAAAACTGCCCCCACCGCCACCCATTCATCGCCGTAGTTCTTCATCCTCCTCCTCCTCTCTCATTTAGTTTCAGCCCTGGCCAAAACCTGTGCACATCACTATCCACACATGCCTGACAGTTACCTTTCTGTGCTGTGCTCAACATTCTCCATATTCGCCTGATTTATCTCCGTGTGACCACGACAAGGTATCATCCGAGAAAGAGAAATAAAACTACGGTTTTATTGAATAGTCTCTATTTCGCTATGGTTTAATTTCACTATTGTAACATTCATTATACTTTACATAAATAAGTGTTCCCGAGGCCGCCGCGGTCCGCCTCGTGCCTCGGCCGCCGCGTCGGCCCCCCACCGGAACCATCTACAAATTCATTAAGTACGTTCTGAAATATATAATTTACAGTAAAACAATGATAGCTCCACATCCAATAGTAATAAGATAAATATATTCAGCTAGAAAGAGGTCGGCTCGCGAACCTGTCGACATCGCTCTTCGTACGCGTGTGCTCCAGATTGCGCGCGTACAAAATTGAGCCCCACGCGATCTCGACAGGTTACACGTTTGCGCGTTAGTGTCGTTTTCTGGAGAACGAGACTAACACGGATGGCGCACAGTGTAGGTGAGAGCGCGCGCTCCTTCCCCTCCACGGACGGAACCTGGAAGCGCGCATGTGCCGCTTCCAGGATGCGTCTGGCCGATGGAAAGGCAGCGCGCCGACACCCACTTCGGCGCTTTGAGTCTGTCGCGCGGCGATAACCTTCACGCCTCGGGTCTCCGTCGATGACGGCTGCGCAGACGTTCTCGACGGAGACAGAAACGACAGGAGAGTCCCGCCGCGCGAGAAACAAACTTAATTCGCCGAAACGCGGACTGAAAAAGCGCCGGGGAGCATGCGCTACCCCCGCGCCTCCTCTGTCCGGACTCCGGACGACTTTTGGCAACCAGCGTTATAATTTTTATAATCTACGATGTATAAAGTAGCGTCGATCTATTCCTGCACGCACCCTGCAGCTACATGAGTAGTCCCCGCGTTTCACTGCGTATTAGGAATGAGGGTACCAAAAGTGAAGATCTCCGCGTCACCTTGGTTTTTTTTTCAAACAGCTACTTTTTCGCTTTCACCGCGAGCAAGTTTCAGAACAACACGTCATCAATCCGAACAGATAATAATCGATAGAACTCTCTTATGGCATAACCGCATCTATTCGTTATATATTAAACAAAAACTATTAAAAAAATGTAGTAATATTATATTTTGTACGTTGGCACTAATAAATCTCTTATCAATGAAAAACTCTAGCAAGACAGTTGGCACCATTGTTTTGTATGTCTGCCAATTAGGGTCGTGCGGTTCGGAAACTCGCTCCGGCAAAACGCCTTTGGTAAAACAAAAATGGACGCACCGCCCGTTCAAACTTAACAAAAAAACTACTAAAATGGAAAGTGAAAAGTTAATCTGGTAAAAATTACCATACTCGAACGTAAACGGCGTTACTCGTTAGTCTGTTCATGTCGGGCGCGTTGCTACGCTCCTCCTCTCATCACGCCCGGGAAGCAACGCGCGCCACGCCCCCTCAACCAAAAAAAAATACTAAAAGACCGCGTTCTCGGGATCCGTGGGCGATTCGCCGCCGTTAGATGGCGACGGCAGCGCCTCTAGCTGTTTATCGCCGACGACCACCATCGAAGGCTCCGTGTTCCTCCTCTTCATCCTCCTTTTCATCTTCTTCAGCATGGTGGCCTGCGGGGGGAGGAGAGCATTTATCACATCAGGCGGGACATTCGAACTACTCAACAAAAAAACGAATGGTCAAGACCAAGCAAGGCATGCGAAAACGAAACAAACACAGAGTGAGTGAGTAAGAGTCGGGGGGTTGTTGCGCGCTTTACGCGGGATTCTGATTGACGGAGGGATGGGAGGGGGGCGGTTGCGGTTGGTGAGGTGTAGGCGGGTCTTCGGTGGTGGGAGTCGATCTCGACCCCTCCTCCCCGTCGACTTTGGCGTTGTTCGTGTCGGGGTTGGGCGGTCCCTGCGCTGATGCCGCTCCTCCTGGTGCGGCGGGCGCGTTCTCCAAGTTCGGCTCGGTGGGACGACGCTTGAATTTTTTTTTCTTCAGCATCGTGGCCTGCAGGAGTCAAGCGGTTAGTGTCAGTTACCCAGAGTTCGGGAAGCGGCTAGTGCGAAGGCGCGGCGAAGCGATGGAAGTTACAGTCATCTATTATCCCGATGCACCGCGAGTGTCGCTAGCATCGGCATCCCTTTATTAAATACCACTATGATCATCAAGTAAGGAGATTTTTTAAATAAACATAAAGTATTTATTTTTTACTAGACGAGAACACACACCAGACAAGTCTAAATTGTTTTGAATTGGTCCAGATGATATTCCAGTAATATATACAACATCTTAAAGACTGAATTGGTCAGTAATCCGTAAAAGATCCTTGATTTTGGTAATGTTTTCTTCATTTGTAGACGTGGAAAGTATCCTGAGCGAGGTTCATCTTCAATTGCTTCTTTGCCATCACTAAAGTCCTTGTATCTTTTCTTGTATCATAAACATATTTTTGATTTTGTTTCATGCATCAACATAAGAAATTTCGTTTTTTAGATAAAATTTAATGCAAATCTACTAAATCGCTGACAAAAACTTTTAACAATTACACAAGCGATATGATATGAAACTTCCGACAGGTGTCAAGAACAGTGTCAACAACTTAAAAACTAAATGGTTGTATCGATACGTAAAGGGCGCGAATTTTTAAAACAAAAAGTCGCCTTACTTTATGATCATAGCCATAAACAATTTTCTTGTCAGTTCTATCTTAACCCGTTAACGACAAATTTTTAAGAAATATAATGCTACCAAATTTGGCTTTTAACTGTATAACGTGTATAACTGTATAAATTCACTCTCTAAAAAAACCCTTATTTGAACAATACCATAACAATACTGCAAAGCTATTTTTTATTTATTAAAAAAAAAATGTAAAAAGTTTTCCAATAAGGGTGTCAGAACTAAAGGTTCAGAACAATAAGGGTGTCAGAACACTGTTTGAAATGTAAATTACTCGTTGATTTCAGTGTTCAGCACATTGTATCGTATTCACCACGGAAAGATGCATGATTCAACAACGTGTAGAATTGGAAGTTGATTGAAAATAATCTTGCGATGACATAACTGCAGGAATTGGGAATATTTTTGTCGTGAACTGATAAATGTGAATTTAAACAATGATTTTTGTCACACATTTCGTCAGGCAATCGATTCAGTGCAAGAAATGTTACCTGAGCGATGCTAATGTCCACTGGCCAATAGGATCATGAGATCTCACGCCCTAGCAGCTTTATTTCGTGGGTCATATTAAACCTCTGAATTACAGAAATAAAGCTTGAACAATTCTTGACTTTAAAGGAAACGTTGAAACTATACCACACGATATGTGTGAAAGAATAATCGAAAGTTAGGTCTCCAGAATGCATTCCACCAGACGAACCCGAGGGGGACATTTGAATGGCATTATTTTCGAGGTAGGTAATTATGTGTTCTTCAAGATAAAACGAAAATTATCGGCTTATCACTTGTAGATATCATTGTGCCTTACTCTAAAGTTCTGGCACTCTTATTAGACTACATAGATGTAATAAATATTATTATTACTACATAAATGTAATGATAATGTAAATAAATAAACGGTTATTAATTAAAATTTGTTAACTCAAGCAAGTTAAAAAATATAATAGTAATAATAATAATAATAGAGTATACACACAATACGCATTGTCAATGACCTACGCGTATACAGCGCTACTTCAAAAAATCCGTCCTAGCTAAATTTTCAGTTTGATTTTCTAAGATACAGTGCTAATTATCATAAGAAACTCAAAAAAGCCTATAACAAACTGTTTGTTTCTGCAACTTCTGACACTTTAAATCGATCCATTTCCGAATTTAGTCCTAATTAGAAACATGTGAGCCATTACGATCCCGTTGTTAATTTCTTTTCACTACATTTCCATTATCCTACCGACTGCGCCATATAATATATTAGTTAGGAACGTAGGTATTTATTATAACTACACTTAATCTTAGCGTTAACAAGTACAATATATCAGAGATCGTCCCGCGGAGAGCTTATTTCCACTTTTACGACAATTTGTATGAGAGTGTAGGCGAAAATTAAGTTTAGCACATAACAAAGTCGTGAAATATTGCAGGAACAAACTTTTAAAGCCTATAAATTCGAGAGAAACACTCAAGACACATGCACAAAATATGCATGTGACCATTTCTCATTACCAACCTTAAGAGCCGACTTCAAAATGACAACTTCACAAGGCGTCTGTATCCACGGTTCTCCGTCAACCTGTACGGGAATGTCGGCGTTTAGCCGTATCCTAATGTGTTTGCCCTAAAAACAAATAGAAAAAAAGTTACTAGGTTCCCAACATGTAATCGTAACAACTGGACGTACTTGTGCGATGCGCATCGCCGATCTCAGTCCTGATTGAATCTGCCCTAAGTGAACCACGCCCGTTACCCCCACCACTTCCAAAAGTCCATCAAAATGAGTCGGTTTGTGATAGTGCCCCTCTCTTTCCCAACCCCATGGATTTGCACCAGAGCCCCAACTGAAACAAGAACACTTTCCTGAAATAAACTGATAAAATATTGAGTTTGGATGCAACAGTTCGTCTCTTCTTTTGAAAAAAATGTTACTGAAAACTCGATGACCTTTTTCCATATCTCCGGTAACTCCGGTTCTGGAGTCCTGAGGTTTCTGGATAAAGAACTTAATCCAGGTGTTATTTCGAGTATTCCATGCTAGTTGGACGGCGCCAAGCTGGGAGAGTACGGTAGATAGGCGAAAACATACCTGACAATTTGTAAAAGTTTGTGTCGAATGGCCAAAGTCAAGCATCATTTATTCCATCAGGTTCTGATGTAGTGATGCCAAATACGCGATGCAGGTAAGATATAGTAACAGATATTAAAATTTTAGTGTTAGGAGATAAACTTGTGTCTACAAGTGAAAAGATTTTTATCCGGACAAGTGATTTTAACAATTCAGAATGGGTGATTTCCACATGGAAGTCGGAAAACAATCTGGAGAACTAACAAGGATCAACCACGAGCATTATCCAGTGGAAATTTTGCTCAAAAAGGTCCGTTAAGGCCAAAAAACAGGACGAACTTTTGCATCATTCTAATAAAAGCACTCAAAACGAACTAACCTCAAAATATTTAAAACGATAATACCCTCCAGTTGAGGTAAATTGATCGGTCTGAAGTCAACCTCCAAATGGACCAGCTTGTGCAGGTCCCTGTAAACTTTTCCCTGTCCTACCATCCTCCGCAGACCGATCTTCACGTAGACGCTCTTGTTGTGTAACCGGCTGATGAATTTGCCGGGGTTCTCTTCGCGCGCGTTGTGAAAGTCCAGACAGAGGTCTGCATCAATTCCAATGCCGAAATAGTTGTTCATCACCAGGATCTGGGAGTTCTCCTCGCTGGTGGAGCTCGACACGACTGTGAGACACGTTAAATATGGTCGTATTATTATCTAATGATTGTGTCGATTGTTATTTGTGTTGATATCTTTGAACCACAGTGTGTAAATATGCCTGCGGTGTGGCGAACAAAGAATTTTCATTAAACAATTCGTATCTATGTCTAAGGAGAGAATTTATCCCAAGCAGTTTAACGAATCCGGTAGATGTTGTAAATGAAAGGTTATAAATCTTACTAACTCATCGATCTATCATATTCCAGACATGCTATATAGGCGATAGGTCAGGTAATCAAGCAGGCACATAATGAAGCAAAAATATATAAATTTTTTGTTTTCATTATTTTTTCCCACACCGTCAGCATATCTAAGAAAGTGGTTTGAAAAGATGCCGTTTTATGTGGATGATTCATTTTTTCTGAAACATAGTACATATAATCGTCTCACGTAGTAGGAAATCAGAAGAAAGCAAAACTGGATCAGTTCGCATTATAACTTTTATAGAATATGTTTTTTTTGAACTAAAAATGTTTAAGGTTGTCCAGTAAGAGTGTCAGAACTTTAAAATGCGGTACAATGAAAACTACAAGTAATAAACCGATAATTTTTATTATATCTTGAAGAACGTACAATGGCATTATGCTTTGGAAATACTGTTGTTCAAATGTACCTCTCTGGAGCATTCTGGAGGCCCAATGTTATTTCAGACATATTACAAGGTAAACTCAAAGAGATTTACCATTAAAGAACGAACAACTTTTTTAAAGTTCTCGATACAAGATTCGCCAACCATATTAGCACCATCAGGAGATGATTTAATCTGATATAACCAAGGTAGGTAGGCTTTTACATAGGATCCAACCACCAAGGTAGGCAACAATTTGATGCAAAACACTTTTCTTTCCTGTCTGCGAAGCAAAATTTCACAAGTGGTCTTTCGTCTTTCAATGTCTCTTGCCTTCAATTCATATGAAACCCATTTCCCTTCCTTCTGAATCTTTCCCAATAGATTAAGTCATCTCCTGATGATGCTAACATGGTTAGCGAAACGTGCGTCGAGAACTTTAAAAAAGTGATTCGGTGTTTAGTGGTAAATTTCTTTGAGTTTAGTGTGTTACACCGAAGGTTTCAATAGATGAATTGATATTACAATGTATATTTTCAATGGTGGCCTGAACGTTTTGTTTATGGCCAAACATTGTTCGGGGTTTATTTCTGCAAACCAAAAGATTTACAAAACCCCACAAAAAGTAATTCGAGAGCGTGAGATCGTATTATCTTGGTAGCCAGTCGACAGCATAGTCCAGAAAACATTTCTTGTTGACAGATGTGTGGGAAGTCGTATAGTCGTCTTGATCTTCTTATCAGTTCATGCCAGAGATATTCTCTTAGCACGTTCCTGTAGCGTTCACCATTAACTTCAGAGGTCCAAGAGGTCACCATTTCCATTGGCTCAAATTCTGCAGATATGGTGTGCTTCGTCAGAAAAGATGATTATTATTATTATTCAAAGTGTGGGAGTCGTCTTCCAGCTGCTCCAGAACCCTATTGTCGAATCTTTCTACGGAGAATTGGACACACAAATGTATAAGTGACATTTATATGTCAACAAGTGTTACCGCTATTACGTTTTAAAGTTCTGACACTTTTATTAGAAAACTCTGTACAATTCCCACATTTTAAAACGTCATGTGATAGAAAAATGAAAGTTTCATTCATGGGTAAAACGACTTTGTGTTAACCTCCAAGCAAGCAAGCATCATTTATTCCATCAGGTTCTGATGTAGTGGTGCCAAATGCGCGATGCAGGTAAGATATACTAACAGATATTATTAAAATTTTAGTGTTAATAGATAAACTTAGTGTCCACAAGTGAAATCGTTATGTAGGAATTGCGACAGCTGATGGATGACCCTGTGGATAAAACACATCCGAAACTTATGTCGAGCAAGTTCCATCCAGAAGATTTTTATCCATACAAGCAGTTTTAACACTTTAGAAGTGGTGATTTCCACATGGAAGACAGAAAACGATCTGGAAAACTGAAAAGGTCCTACCACAAGCATCATTGAGTGGAAATTCAGCTCAAACGCTTCAAGAATTGCGAAACGCGTTAACTGGTACATGCATGGTTGTCTCTGTGCCGTGGGAAAGAATAACGTAAAAAGAAGGAAAGTATCAGGAAGGTGGTCCAAAACTGCTTCAATTTTCTGTGTGTAACAATAGTTTTTTTTCAGAAAGAAAGGAATACTTACAAGACACAAATTCAAAGTCATTATTCAGTATTTTTAGAATCAATAATTAAGTCACCACAGATTGACGCAAAAAAATGCAATTAATAGAAAAAAATTGATGGGGAACAGTGGTAACGACCAACCAGATATAATAACAACTGTGAAAACTAAACTCAAAGAAAGATTCAAAACTGAATCATCTCCTGATGATGTTAACATGTTTAGCAAAACATGTGATTTGTTGTTTAGAAGTAATTCTCTTTGAGCTTTATATTTCGCACCAAATATACTTGGCAATAGTAACAGTAGTTCCCCTAAGGAGACACAAAGCTGGTCTCCAACAGTTTTGTGTCATACTACAATCTGATCACCCTCCAGCCGAGGATACGGTTAGTAGATTAGTAGAAACAACATTTAAAAAAAGAACACTCAAAATTGACCTGCTTTTCTAATTTGTTCATTGATCACTTTCAATTTCGACAATTTTTGCCTCTTCTTACCGGTCGAATTGACTTGCTTGGCGTTGTCTTCGGGTTTTTCCGGCTTCTCTTCCGGTCGCAGGACCACAGTCCACCGGTCCAGCAGTATTTCCTCGGCCTCGATGACGTCCTTTAGTAAATTGAGCGGATCCTCGCCGTCCGCGTATCCCGCCCCCCACCTCAACACTCGCGCCAGATCGTTTCCTGAAACATTTAACAGTGGATTTTATGAAGAGAGATCGGTCTGAAACGTACCTGTTCCTAAAGGGACAATGGCACACGCTGGAGAATCGCATTGCGAGTCTTGCCCGACATTGTCAAGGCACTGTAACACCCACCCCACGGTCCCGTCACCGCCGCACACCAGTATCTTGTACTTGCGGATGTTCCTGAAGACGTAAAGGCCGGGCAGAGGACCGCCGATGTCGAGATCGAACACTTGGTACGGATTCACCAGGCGCCTGAAGTTCGAGATGAGCTCGAGACCCTGACGACCGCCGGATTTCACGTTGACGAACACCAACAGTGGGTTGGCCGCCTTGGGTATCATCGATGGTTCAATGTTCGGCAGGAGCATCACTGAAACCACAATTTACTCAGGTTTTCCATTGACCCACTTACCTTAACTCTTTCAGCAGATCTTGAATATTTCCCCATGCTTAACGTAAAGGGTGGGACAAAATTTTGGAAATAAGCTAAAAACATGTGAAGGAAGCTCAAAACCTAAAAATGCAATTTACCTTTTTATAATCGGCCCATCCCCTAAAATATCATAAACAAATTGAAGACGCTGTAAAAACAACATAATTGCAGACAACTCGCAAAACAATTAGACACAGGAACAAGTATAAGACAGGTAAACTGCTTAAGTTTTTTATTATCCAATTTAATAATGGATGAAGTGATAAAGAATGTCAATGCAAGAAGGGAATACGAAATGGGGAATGTAATGCTTACAGTTCAAAGTGAAGATGACTTGCTAAGACTAGACCAGAGATTAAAAGTTCAGAAGTCAAAGACTAAATACCGAAAGCTAATAAAGTTGGAGGATGTCCATTGGAGAAAAAAAAACAAATATTTATAAAACCACCATAAACCAATAATGGTATAAAATGGCAAACCACCACCCATCGGATATAACACCTGACAAGTGTGATTAGAAACTACAGTGAAGAATATTAAGACTTACTGGAAACTTGTTGAGGAATTATAAGTGATGAAGTCAGAAGAAATGAAACGTGATACGCTGAATGTAACACAAGAAATTTTAGACTGATCACTTAAAAGATAGAGTGACAACCAGTCAAATAGAGCTATAATTGTTTAACAGAAAGGGATAAAAAGAGGAAGAAGAACACAAGGGAAAGAAAAGAAGTGCACACTAAATTCGGACACACTAAAAAAATTACCCTTTATACCATCATCTATATAAAAAGAAAATACTAAACAATGAAAAATGTTATCTATTGAATCAGTCAGTAATCACTATTGTTACAGAATTAGAACAGAGCCAATAAAAATGATCCTCACCCAGAAGGTTTTGTTTCTCCTCCAGTCTCGACTCCCTCAAGATATACAAAGCTCTGACTGCTGTTTCGGAGTCTTCAAAGGTCACCACCATTGAACCGTATTCATAATAAATTGGACCTATCTTTGCATATTTATAATCTGTAATAGAAAGGTTAGGTTTATCTTAAGGATATTCCAACTAATATTCTTCCTTGATTACCTTTACCAAGTAGGTCGGAGAGTAGACTCTTGTAAGCATTTTCGACTAAGTTAACTGGTAAATTTCCGATAAAAAGTGCTACGTTTGGTCCATGGGGATCTTGCTTTAGTTGCAAATAAAAACGCATGAGTTCCATTTGTCGAATGCTGTCTCTGCCTAAATTTTTCATTATCTCCCACGGCCTTTCGTTCCACGACAGCACCCGCTCCGTAACTATAAAGACACACCCAAGTAACACGACCCCACAAACAATAAAAAAGATTTTACCTCCTCTGTCTAAAAGAACTTCCAGACATCGAAGCTCCTCACATCTGTAGTCTAAGTCGAAGCGGTCCACCGCCACTTTAATCAGTTCAGCAACAGTGGTATTAGAGTCAACAGGCATGGTGCAGAATGCCTGTGACACTTGCAGCTTTCCCGGATAAATTTTTACTTCTCCCCTGTCGTTCTCTTTATCCCTTATTAAAAAATAAACTTATTAAGCTCTCAGTCTGAATTAAAAGTCTTCTAAGAAAACCTTTAGACGAAGATAGTTCAAGAATTAACGTCCCTAACATTAAAGGAGACAGAAAAGAAAATTCATCCAAAAAGAGAGCAGGCCTGGATTATCGGCGATGACAACATCGAAGTTGTGAAGGAATATATTTAAAATCTTGATGAGATATCAGAGTAACAAAACTGCATTTAGGACAGAGTGCAAACCCTGCAGTCTGTCCTATGATCTAAACTTCTAATCTAAACTAATCTAAACTTACACAGGCGAACATGAAAGTTAAGGTCTATAAAACAGTCATTTGGCCAGTCGTGACTTATTGCTGCGAACCATGGACCAAAGAAACGTCACAAAGAAAACAGGAGAGATGCTGCCAATATTTGAAAGAAGAGTACTCAGAAGAATTTTTGGTGCTGTTGAATGATAACGCAAATTGAAGGATCAGGAATGGCTTCGATCTCAAGCAATTGTACAAATATCTGGATATTGTAGACTATGTGAGAGTTTAGCCACTCAGAGAGAGAGAGAGAGAGAGAGAGAGATAGAACGAAAGATATTGGCAAGAACCAAAGAAATTGGTAAGAAGCTGCAGGAGATCGGTGATGAGTTCAAGGCTCACTCACAGGCTGTAGCATCACATATAAAATATGAAGAACATTGACGGAAGCATCTGGAACGATTTTTCCTCGCAATCTTTTATAGTTTTGCATAAAAGAAAACATATCTTTGCCAGAAACATTAATACAACTTCATTCTGTCAACTTAGGGAATAAAAAATAATCTTAGAGAGTTAAATCAGAAAAATAGGGAAGATTTTTACCTTCTGAACTAATAATTTTGTCTAAGTTCCGACATCTGTTATAACCTGAAGAGTTCGCTAAGATGTTACCCCGACGAAAACAATTTTCTGTGCAGTAGAGCAAAGAAACTCCAACTCCACAAAAACCTCTTTCGTCGATAGACCAACAGCTGTAATGTTAAGAACAAAAATGTAAAGTGATAAAGTCCTTACTTGAATCTTAAAAAAATCGCAGGTCGTTTTCCTTCCTTCTTGTTTAAGCTCAACACCGGTGTAGGATCACGCAAGACTGTGTCATCATTGGAATAGAGATCTGTCAGGTAGAACTGCGCTGGATCTTTGGTGATGTGAAACGCTCGTAAGGCCTGCGTTACCAGCTGAATGAGGGTCGCCTGTCTGGATATAACGATGATGCGGAAGATACGTCTACGAAGCGAGTTGTTACCATCAAATACCTTTATCACCTCTGAAACATCAATCCTTCTATTGGAACCTTTGGTGTGAAACACTAACCTTGAAGAGATTTACCACTAAACACCAAATCACTTTTTTTGAACTGCTCTACGCACATTTCACTAATACGAGATTAAATAATCTCCTGATGATGATAACATGGTTAGCGAAACGTGCGTCGAGCAATTCAAAAAAAGTGATTTGGTGTTTAGTTGTAAATCTCTTCAAGGTTAGTACCTCTGAAACAGACAACATAACACTCCGTATCTGGTGCATTACAGACACGGCGCACTGAACACGACAATCTATGGGTGACGTTTACATTTCAAACAGTGTTGCCGGAGTTAGGTTTCATAGTTCGGACACTTTTATTGAAAAACTTCTTACGTAACAAATTTCCTATATGTTTTGGTGATGATAAATGATACAGTAATGTTAAATCTTTCTTAAATCAGCTTAGAGATAGAGTACTTGAAACTTATATAGTACTTGTAAGGAACTTATATGGGATGTTCTTCAACACCCCGTCTATTCTCCAGACTTGCCACCATCAGAAGACGTGTGAAAAAGGATTACATCTAAAGATAGGATATTCTTTCGCAACGGAATACAACATTTACAAGAAATGGAAGAATAAATTTAAAAAAGCGATGGAACTTAAATTTTGCGCTGAAGTCACTAAGCTCACCTTCGTCTCGTTCTTCTTCCTTCTTTGTTTGTTTGTCCTGCTTGTCTTTTCCGGAATGTAGTAGTAAGGTATCTTCCAAATCCCGATATCTGCTAGCTTCACCGCTGCTGAACTCTTCCGATGTGCTTCGTGCTGAAAGGATAGTTTCTTTTTTATATAACATGTCGTGAATGTCAAGATTATTATTCGTATAACTTTAAAAACCCCTTGGGTTTCAACATTTTATTATACTTAGCGTTAGTCTAATTCGAAATGACGACGTTTCGAAAATACTAATCGATAATCGTCACCAAGTAACAAACGGAAGAAGAAATCGCTGAGAATGTCGTCACCAGTATTGTACGTGGGTGTTCTGTTGGTTCTTTCAGCCATCACCAGATCGTATCTCTCGAGACCGGTTTCTGCCCTTATAGTCTGCATCAGTCGGACGACTGATGCAGACTATAAGGGCAGGTATATAAATAATGATACTGATGACGTAGCGTTCTATTTGGCAATACTGTTGGTTCCCGTTTGGAAGGGGTGAAGGACAACATCTGATGGGTCTTCAGTAGCGTTATTAGCAATTCATTTCGTAAACAAGTCTTTTCTGCTGCATTCTGAAAATGAGTGATACAAATTTCGACTAACGATACGCTGTCAAGTTTCATTTCAGACTTGTCACAAGGTTTTTCAACGTATCTGAACTTCCGATAGAGATCCCCTTCAAACGAATTGAGTTCGCGCGCCTCTAGTGTCAAAATTATTCAGTATAGTCTGGCAAATCACCATGGAACGTTTCATATCGGAGCAACGCTTGCAAGTTGTACCAGTTTTTTGTGCGCTAAAGGTATAGAGTACTAAGTGAAATTTATTCGTGAATTATCGACAAATTCTGAACGCTGCTCGATGTTAAAATAAAAACAAGACAAAAAACTATGCGTTCTTAAGAAAATATAAGTGTTTTAAACTGGTAATAGCTCAGCATTAGACGTTAATGTATTAATATCAAACAGAAACACACGGATCAGATGTTAATATGTCAACAAGTTCAGGTCAAACCAAACCAAAAAAGTAAAGGAATACCTCGAAGCCGAGGTCGTGTGTTACGACAAACGGAAGAAACGAAAGGAACCCTCTGTAGCACGTTGGAAAGGGAGACTGTCGGCTTCGCGCTCACGCCATTGGAGACTGCAAAATCATTCCCTTGTTATCTTAAAACGAAAAAAATTCAAGACAAAATTTTAACGACCACTTATCGAATCACTGACTTGTCAGTTCTTTTTCCAAGCCCCTCATTTCGAAAACGTACGTAAATTTGGAAGAACTGGCGTTAAGAACGAAAGAACTGGTTTATTGGGTCGTGAAACTTGAAATGTGGAAGTGTCTTATAGAAAATCGAATCAATTCGATGCACTCAGAGAATTTTATTTCACAATTATTCTAAGAAAGCACTTTCGAGCACTAAACTCAGTGCCAACACCAAATCACTTATTTTTAATTTCTCAACGTTTCCCTAACCACGAAGCATCATCAGGAAATTAGACTCAATCATCTCCTGATGATGTTAATATGGTTATCGAACTAACATGTAAGCCTCTTTGAGTTTAATAGTTCATACCAAAGGTTCCAATGGAAGAACTCATATTTTAGAGCAGTTGTCAATCTTATCTTCAAAAATGAAGGAAGCAACGAACGGCAAATAAACCCCTCCGGATAAACGACATTGTCGCGATATCCGGAACAAACGCAGAGGAAGCCCCCAGAAAGAATAAGTAAGTAAGACTCTTCCAAAGAGCCTCAAAAGAATTTAGAAATTGTAGAAATTCTTTAATATCCTCCTCGACTTCCATTTTCCATATTTCCTTCGGTCGCCCTTTCAGCCTTGAGTCCTTGTCATTCTCAAAATGTTTGGGTCTTTGTACAGCTCTCAATTTTCGTTATTTGTTCTTTTTTTCCACATCCCTCAACTTTTGTGAATCCAATTTCTTTCCTAAGGACATCTTTTCATATTTTCAACAATTAGGTACATCTTTGGCTGACTCTCTTTATCACTAATCTGTTCGTACATCATTTGAATCTATGGCACTATGAACTTTGCCATTATCCAAAAAAATTATTATCGTAGGACAGGCAAGTTCCATGGGCCCAGATGGTTCCCAGATCTAGGGGAAATTTTAGTAATATTTTTGGTGATAAATGATACCACAATTAAATAATTCAATATAAAAAATAAAAGTTCCTAAGTTTAAATAACTCACTAGTAACGCGGATTGCAGGATTAAACGAATGCTCTGCAGATATTGTTCTCTTGCGGGGTTCTTGTTGAAGATGTAACAATTGATTTCAGAACTTTATTAATGCGACAGAAGAGAATCTGGACAACTATGAAGAACCACAGATCGGAAAGATCCCTTAAGGGTCAATTCTTCTATCGAAACCTTCGGTGTGAAACGCACTAAACACCAAATCGATTTTTAAAATTTATCGAAGCGCGTTTCGCTAACCATGTTAGCATCATCAGGAAATTACTTAATCTATGATGCTAATATGGTTCGAGAAGTTTAAAACAGTGATTTGGTGTATAGTGATGAATGTCGTCGAATTTTTGGCAAGTGTAAACCAGAGAATAAGACAAGATTCATTTTTTCTTTTGCCTAATTAATGAAAACTTCAACATTTCCAATTTTCACCTCGGCGTAAATCTATGCTACGAAAACAAAGCGCTTTACTCACGAGAAAGAGTGTCTTTGCGTCGTACTTGCACCCCTATGATGGCCTCCATCGGTACTTCCGTTCGAGGGATGCTCACAGCATGCGGCGGTAGAAAGATAGGACCGAGCATTCCAAACGTACAGTCGCTTTCAATGTTTAGGTGACAGGCAGCGTGACACTAAAAAAGAAACACATTATTTCACATCAAGGACACCTTGTAATAATTCTGAAAAACCAGACATCAAAGTACATGAACTTTTTTTTATAATTACGGAAATTAGTTTGTAAAAAAAAATCTCCCTGGAGAGACTTGGGGGAGGGGGGTAAATACATTCCATTTTGCATTTATGTCTATGAACACGTCAACAAATACGCTTATTCTACATTTAAACGATCTGCAAATAGGATCAAATATTGTTAATTAAATAGCGTTCGTTCTTCCTATAGAGACTGCGTTTAAAAATTTATCCACATATAGGATTGTTCGGAAAATATGAGTATACCAGGTGTTTAAATAAAATAATGAAACCGAGGGCCTAGCATTTGATTTGACAACACACTTGGCTTCTCTGGAGGGTAAGATAATATATAAGAAGGTATTTCAATAAATACAAGCGGTGGCGCCATCTCAAGTGTGTCCAAGGCATCAATTTAAACTTTTTATGGATGCAGGCTTAACACTTTGAGATTCAAATCCTCACAATTGTTATAATTTTTTTTTGTTCAAAAATAGTATTAAAATTATTCTGTTATTAGTTTTCCATAATTATTAAATTGCAAGTTATTTCTCTAGTCTCTAGTATTAAATACTTAGTAAAATAAAAAATGTACGTGGTACGTCATACACATTTGTTTTTTAATTGAAAAAGCGTGCAATAACTCTATATAATATATTCAGAAAATACCAAAAAGACAGTAACATTAAAGTTTCAATATACTTGTTTAAAAAAAACAATAAATTAAATCTATTCATTTTCGAGTAGTTTTGGTTGAAATTTGCATGTATGCACTTTGAGAGCTGTGTTACTGATAAAAAGTTTATATTGATGTCTTGGACACAACTGAGATGGCGCCACCATTGACACATTTCAAGATTGAATAGCATTTGAAGAAATAAACAGACGATTAGGTCTATTTAAAGAATAGGAAAAAGAAGAATGAAAGAATCTGCGCTTAAAAAAATTGTAAATTATAAGTAATTTCGTTATGGAACTCGAAAGAGTTATGGCCCCGTAATTTTCGAGTTTCTTTTGATTATGGAAAACAAAGGTATAAAAGTACTTACCGTCATTCTACACCATTCGCATCTGTATCCGGAAAGACACTCCGTGTTTGAGCACGTCTTCCTGCAGTGTTCGCATTTGCTTCCGCTGGGCAGGTTTCCCTCCCGCCATTGATGTCTGTGTACCACTTCTTCTAGTTCTTTTCCGGGTGCGTAGGTGGCGTTCTCCTTACAGTCCTGCACGGCAAAATCCTGACATTCCACGTGAACATAATACTCGCAAACTGAAATAAAACCAATTTCCATTTACTCAGATCAAAAACAAAATAAAATCAGCTCACTTTCGCAATGAATTGAATCACAATCGTCTAGTCTTTTCCTGCAAACGTTACAGAATTTCCTTTTTTGATGGATAGCATCGGACCAACAGTGTCCCACCGGGTTCTATAAGAAACAAGGAACAAAATATAATATTAAAATGCTGTAGTTACATATACCACTATTTAATACTAAAGTCGAAGAGCCAAAAACCAAATTACCTTTTTTAACATCTCGACGCGCGTTTCTCTAACCATGTTAGCATCATCAGGAGATGATTCAGTCTATTGGGAAAGATCCATAAGAAAGCAAAATGGGTTCCATATGGATCGAAGGCAAGAGTAAAATTGTAAAATTTTGCTTGACCGGCAGGGGAGAAGAAGTTTTTTGTTTCGAATTGTGACAGTTGATGAAATAAAAAAAACTACCTTGGGTTAGATCATTTTACCTTGAGTTTGGTTAGGTTTGGTAAATTTTGGTTTGGTTAGGTTTGATTTGGTTTGGTTTGGTTTGGTTTTATTTTGACAAGTCAAAGCCCCAAAAAATCATGGGTAGATCCAGGCTAGCCTTCAACATCACAATCAGTGCGCAATATACACAGACAAGGCTTTGTCTGTGAATTTGGTGGGATAATAGGGGAGATGTGTGTTAGGAACTGGGGAAAATTAATGAAACGATTACCGCCATACCGACAACAATTGATAAAATTGAACTACAAAAACGACCAGAATACGTCCAAAGCCACGATAAAGTCGTTATTCAACATGACAGTGCTTGGCTCCATGTTACAAAATGTGTAAAAAAACTATTTGGAAAGCGTTTAATGGGTCGTCATACCACACCCGCCGTAATCACCGGACTTAGCCCCCTCGGACTACCACTTATTTCGATCGATGCAGCACGGACTTTCAGAACAACACGTATATCCTTACGAGAAAGTCAAAATTTGGCTTGATGAATTGTTGGCCTCAAAACCTAAAAGTTCTTGTGGAATCCATTCTTTGATCGAAAGATGATAATAATAAGATAATTAATGAATCGACATTATTTACCGAAACATCTACTAGATTAATTAAAAAACATATTTTTAGATAATTATCGAAAGAATTTGAACTTTTCGAAAGGAACAGAACAAAAATAAATGCATGATAATATCGTTTGATGCCCGATTAACACGAGGGCTGGACAAGATTTTGAAAAAACTCTTTAAAGAAACCGTTAAAAAAGAAAAAGTTAAAGAAACCAATTTGGTGTTTAGGGGTAAATCTCTTCGAGTCTGGTGCTTTCTTTAATTCTCAATTATCATGTTATTCTTACCTTGACTAGACTAGCAGCAATGCTAGAACATGGCGATATTACAGTCTTGCAGCAGCGTTCATGCACTACGAAGTTGCAAACTGAAAATTAAGGATTCGTCTTAAAAACAATTTATATTTCATTAAATAATAAATAATATATATATATATATATATATATATATATATATATATATATATATATATATATATATATATATATATATATATATATATATATATATATGTATGTGTTAGTTCGCAGTGTTTCACGGATGGAAGAATACGCTAGACTATTAGTCCGGGTGTACATCCGATCGTTTGTGTCCCGTTTGTTGGGAACGAGCAGACGTTTCGACGTGCAGACGGTCATACTTGGCATTCTCAATGCTTGTCCGAAGATTGAAAAGTCAGTTTTCAGTCTTCAGACAAGTATTGAGAATGCCAAGTGTGACCTTGGCGAAACGTCTGCACGTTCCCAACAAACGGGACACAAACGATCGGATGTACTCCCGGACTAATAGTCTAAAAGTAAGAACAGGAAGAAAAGAAGAACAAGAAGAATGTAAAAATTGGAGATCGCAAAATGAAAGAAGAAAAACAATGCTATGAAGAAAGTCCTTGGATGATATTGGATATTTTGGCTAGGAGGGGTGGAAAAAGAAAGACCGATGAAAGCAGTATCAGTAATAATAGTTCTAGATAGATTAATGGATGTAGTGAAATAACAACACAGGTCGATATGATTTTTGTAACATTGATGACAATGCACTTTTTGCATTTCATTTAAGTAGTTCTTACGTAGGTAGGTATATTCAAGCACCTGCTTCTCATTTATATCATGGCCTAATTGAAATTATTTGTACCTAACTCTGGACTGGACAATGTAGGACTTATCACAAAACCGTAGAGGGGGTATTTTCAGAATATTCTACGAACCTTTAAGTGTAGTTTTATTGTTTTCAATAGTTTGGTTTGTTTCTGCCTCGTTTATAGCATAGTCAAGACTTTTAGTCGATTTTATATAAAATGGCAAGTTCTGATCGGCAATTTTGCATCAATCCATCGAATAAGTTTTGTTATATATGCGGACGATTTATTTTAATGTCACAAGCTACATATATATATCCGAGGAAGTACAAAAAAGCCTATCTCTAATATTTTAAATGGTAAATTGGAGATCAAGATAAAAGTTAGGCTCCTCATGTTTGCTGAGTGAGGTGTCATGTAAATTTAGTGCAGTGGATGTATGATATGAAAAGAACCTACTGACCATGTAAATAATTGCTACTTTTGTATCACTTAAACAAAAGGGATTTCAAAAAAGCAAAGGGACAAAATTCTGAATCCAAATTTGTCGTCCTTTTGCCAGTTTCTCATAGCCAGGAACTACCGGTTTAAAGCTGGAAAATGCTTCCCGATAATTCTAATTCTTCATCAAGATCTGATCCACAACTTTCTGAGAACACCAGTTGTGACCCGACATTTTAACAACTATCAGCGAATCTCATTTAATAACTCAGAATTAATTAAATGATTTGGTACGTGACCCGAAATTGTCAAAATAAAAATCGAAACTTCTCGGTTCCAGACTTCAACAGTGGAACCTGTTAGATAAAAATGCAAGTGTTTCACTTTACCGAAAACGGAATGTAACAATTCCAAGCTTTTCTAAAATGGAAGGATCGCTATGTGTCTGTTGTGATATTGATGGTTAAAAAAACTCCCTTATTCCTTTAGCCCATTCGGTGGCAATGAAGCGATATGAACAGTATCAGTGGGGATTTAAAAGTGATAGGTATATTGCTAGGACTTCAAGGGGGTTTTACAGAGTATTGTTTTTTATGTCTATGGGACAGCGGAGCAACAAAAGAACATTACAGAAAGAAAGATTGGTTCTTTTGAACGAGGTACTTCAAACATACAATATGCCCCCTTTGTTAACCCAAAAAGGTGCTTTTTCCGCCTCTCCATATTAAACTTGGACTAATGAAAAACTTTGTCAAAGCCATGGACAAAGAAGGTAATGGTTTCAAGCACCTAGAAGAAATATTTCTTCAATTTAGTGATGCAAATCAAAAAGAAGACATATTTATTGGACCTCAAATAATTAATCTTTTAGGTGATTTCCCTTTTCAAGAAAAAATAAATGAAAGGTAATTGTATGGCTTATAAGGTTTCCTAAAGTAAGGAACACTAATGCATAGTTTATACGTCTTTTATAGGGCAACTGTTTCAATCCAAAAGCGTCGATAGCATAGAAAAATAACCGCGATATTCAGTTGAGTCTTTAGGAAAGTAACATAATCTTCAACGGTGTAACAACACCCCTTTCAGCAAGAGTTCGATTGAATGATTATTAACAATGTATAAACTACAAACGATTATATAGAATGTAGATACTTCTGTCCATTTTCAAATTTTATAGAACATGTGCTACTGAAACGATACGATAGTACTTGTATCACCGAGTTTATTAGAATTACCGAATCTATATATTATATGTATCACCGAATTAGGTGACGTGTCGACTCAATCGTTTCTTAATGAAAATTGTCTGTAGTTTTATGTAGTTACAGAAAAAAATAACCTACAAACCATGGTACTGAGTATATATGGCAAGCACTAAAGTTGATAAACTTCACTACATTTATTAGCATCGTTTGTAGGCAAACATAAGCAAAAAAAAATCGAGTATTCTTTAATACGGGTTCCAGCGTGATGGAGCTAATGAAAGAATTATGATTATGGAAATCAGGCTCATAGTAGAGGAGAAAATAAAGTACTGTACGTTAATGTTATAAAAAACTAAGTATGTTTAGAAAATAAATACGAACTTGTAGTTGGAATAAACGTGATTTTTTAACCTAATGTGTTCTATTTTCATGTAATTCTAATATCTGGATAGTTTAATTTTAAAGTAGCGATGATTTTTTGGTTATTAATTAAAAATCTGACCAACCTAGCGTTCTCAAAATAGATTTACGTCAATGTTGACAACTGTAATAAATTCTATCCATAATATTAGTGATATTACTTAATATTTGTGATTAAATTCGTTTCCGACATGACTCAACTCCATCTGCGGAACGTGTGTACAGGGTGCGAACGATATAAAACAGATCCAGAGCGCCGGCAATCCCGTATCCTCTTCGGATTTGGAACCGCGAACCGTTCGGTGGGGATCCGGTCCGGCCTCGCTGCTCCTTCGTCTGGTTGGTTGACGTTGACGTCATGCCCCTCTCGACGCGTATTTACGTCTTGAATTAGAATTACCGCCGCCTCATTCAGGGACGTGTATATTTTTACGGGGTCTCACTCACGATTTTATTTTTATTTCGAAAAACGGAACATTTTTAGGTCACTTCCTCGGTGCAACGTTTATTAAGTGCTAACTCGTTTAGGTTTTTTTTCGTGGTATATTGCAGATCGTTATCTGATGAAGAGTCGACGGAAATAACGCGCCCCTCTTCGCCTCACAGCGGTAACCGCAGTCTTAAATAAACGTCATTTTGTTCAATTTTTATTTAATGTTTCGATAATCTTTCTCTAACGAAACTATACAGTAGGTAAAAAAAATATTTGCACACCCTGACTTTTAGGGATTTATTACAAATCATGTCGAAAATTAACAAAAAATATTTGTAATTAACACGTCGGTCAATAAGTCCCCGATCTGAGATATAGATGGTGTCACTTACGAAAAATTCTTACCAGTGGTCGATTGTGAAAACTTTTAAACGTCATGTGTCAAAATTTCATGATAATCTGTCTACTAGTTTCTGAGTAGTGCTTTAAGTGACGCCACTTTTCACAGTGACTATTTCCCTGTTCCCAGACCTAAACTACATGCTCGATGGAAATAAATTTCACTCCAATGAAGAGATAATTGCCGAGAATGAAGGATATTTTAAAGGCAAAAAGCAATCGTTCTATAAAAAACGCGTTGATGTTAGAAAAGCGTTGGTATGATTGTATTGCTCTTCAAGGAGAATATACTGATAAATAAAGTCGAAATTTGAAAAAAGTTTGTTTTATTTGTGTAGCAATTTTTAAATTAAGAAATGGTTAATATAAAAGGGAGAATAATCTGTAATTTATCATATAAATATACAAAACGGTAACTAGTCTATATATGTAGTTCTTAATAAAGAATTGTGTAAAGTTAACAGCTGTTTTTTTACCTTAAAGATATTTATAAAGTTCTATTAAACATTTTTTTATTTCTTGTAATCTATATTCTTGGTAAATATATTGATATTTAATGTGCTTATTGAAACAAGGGGAATGGAAGAGCAAAGTATGGATAAGTTCCATGTTAGATATTTGATACGTAATCAGGAAAAAGAAAGACGGCTGATATTGTTGTGAATTGAAAAGAGAAGTTGAAAAATAAAGTTTCCTGATCTGCTGGAAATGCAATAAGAAGTTATATAGAATAAAGTGAGCTGGTCATAATTTTGGACGTCTAATGAGAAGAGACTTTACTAACCGAAACTTAAAGCGACGCATTAAAATCAGTGCTTGCAATGCCATCATGATGCCCTCCCCCTTCTGTGTGGAGCTGAATCCTCAGCCCTGCATCGGAAGCAAATAACAACTCGAGAGATTTCATCAAGACTGTATCCGGAAAATCTCGCGAATAAAATGGCAAGTAGTCAACAAGTTTAAGCATAGAATCCCAGGTCATAAAAGCTCACCTGAGATGGTTAGGTCATTGTCAGAGGATGGATGACACCAGGATGCCGAAGCAGATCCTCTATGGCGAATGAATGAACATGAAACGAATTCTGGGAGGTTGAAAAAAGAAAAAACAAAGAGGCTGGAAAGCCGTCTCTAGAGAAATTCATGTCAAACGTGCCTGAATGGGGAAAGACGATGCCCAGCATGCGAAAGAACATGTAGATCTAAGCTGGGTTATTTGAGCCACTATAAAACCTATAATTCTAGTTGTCAGTCAAATAAACTGTTGTATCAAAAACGATCTGTATTACACAGGGTGTGTACGTTTCTATATTAGTCCAGTATATGATAAAATCTATAAATATAGAAATATAAATTGTACCCTGAATAAAAATACATTCACCTGTTTATTAAAAAAATATGTTATTTACGTTTGCTAAATTGTCACCGTTTTTGTGTCGTTTTTATTGACACAGTTGCTTGTTTATTTTGTAGTACTGTAATTTTTAATATTTGTGCAGATGGCCTATAATAGTAAAATCTGCCAATTTTCTCGATAACGCAGTAATTATTACGGGGGAATTTTATTGTGAAAGGGTTCGTATCATTGAATTACTCAAGGTGGGAGTTATTTGGCGCATAATTTCCAGTGTATAAAGGTCTCTGAGTGATCAGGAACAGTCACAGACCGGAGAATTATATTAGACCTTCAAACGTAAATTTCGACCCCAATATTTCACCCACTGCAGGATCTATTCGAATCAGATTTTTTTCCCGCCTAACAGTCACTTTAAAGCGCCATTTTTCAGCTCCATCAAGCTGGAACCAGCATTAAAGAATAGTCGATTTTTTTGCTTATTTTTCGCTACAAACGATGTTAATAAATGTATTATAGTTTTTTTTTTGTAGTGTCAGTAATTATGCAAGAAAAACAAAAGATATTGTTCAAGGAAGTAAATATTGATAATACTACGAAAAATAGGAATGAAATTAGTTCTAAATTGTTTGTAGTTTATTGTAGTCACAAGAAAAAAATGTTTTACTCTTCATGTAAATTAATATCGGATAAAATCGAAAATAACGAAGTGAAAAAACGACCCTAAAACTACAAATGATGATAAATGTTTATGTGTAGTGACTCTTATAAGACTTGTTATAACTGCAAACAAAAGAATCAACTGTTCAAAAAATTATATATATATATATATATATATATATATATATATATATATATATATATATATATATATATATATATATATATATACACTTTCATACATGCAGATATGTATTATGTCAGTAAATTGGGTTTATAAGGCTTCCTTAAGCAAGGAACACTAAAGCATAAACTATACATGTTTTATGGGGCAACTGTTTCCATCCAAAATCATAGAAAACATAGAAAAATAACCGCGAAATTCAGTTGAACCTTTAGGAAAGTAACATAATCTTCAAAATTGTAACAACAGCCCTTTCAACAAGAGTTCGATGGAATGATTATTAACAATTTATAAACTACAAACGATTATATTGAATGTAGATCATTCTGTCCATTTTCAAATATTATAGTGTGCTACTGAAACCATAGTACTAGGATCACCGAGTTTATTAGGCTCTATAAAACTTCAAATCGTTAGTAAATTATAATTCTCACAAAGCAATCTTTTTAATCCGTATCAATACTATTGTTTTCGGGACATTTAGCTGACTAGAGATATCTAAGAATTATTTCACAGCAGCTACATTGAACTACAAACAATAATAGATTGAAATAAACAGATTTCGTAACGTATTAGCTGCTGAATCATTGTTGCTGTTGTAGTATGCATGGTAGCATTGTAGTATCAACTATCTGGTGATTTTTAGGGAACAAAAGGTTCCACATTTTATAAAATCGTTTGAAGTTGAAGATTCTTGAACAACATTTTTCTTAAAGTTTATCAACTCCAGTGCTTCCCAGACATAATCAGTACCATAGTATGTAGGTTCATTTTTTCTGTAACTACATAAAACTACAAACACATATTTACTGATATACATATGTGCATGTATGTATGTATATATATATATATATATATATATATATATATATATATATATATATATATATATATATATATATATATATATATGTTTACTAGTTCAAGAAGCTACAAATAATCATTTTTTGATTAGTTCATTCTTTTGTTTGCAGTTATAACAATTATTTTCGATTTTACCCGATATTTATTTACATGAACAGAGTAAAAAAAAAATTCTTGTGGCTACAATAAACTACAAACAATTTAGCACTAATTTCATCCCTATTTTTCGTATTATTATCAATATTTACTGCCTTGAACAATATCTATTGTTTTTCTTGCATAATTACTGATGCTACAAAAAAATAAACTATACTATATTTACTAGCGTCGTTTGTAGGCAAAAATAAACAAAAAAAACGAGTATTCCTTAATCTTTCGAGGGTTCCAGCGCGATGGAGCTAATGAACGAAGTATGTATATATATATATATATATATATATATATATATATATATATATATATATATATATATATATATATATATATATATATATATATATATATATATATATATATGTTAGTTCGTAGTGTTTCGCGGATGGAAAAATACGCTAGATTATTAGTCCGGGAGTACATCCGATCGTTTGTGTCCCGTTGTTTGTTGGGAACGTGCAGACGTTTCGCCAAGGTCACACTTGGCATTCTCAGTGCTTATCTGAAGACTGAAGTTTCAGTCTTGCCAAGTGTGACTAATAGTCTAGCATATATATATATATATATATATATATATATATATATATATATATATATATATATATAAATATATATATATATATATATATATATATATATATATATACCTATTTATATATGGAGCTAGAAATCTTGAGTTAAATGATGCAGAAAGTCCAGGTGGTGACTTGATGATGGGAGGTGAACGATTGGAGACAGGAAATCCGAGTAACATCTGTCGTTTCTAAATACAGTGGTGGCCAATAAAATAAGAGCAGCACAGCCTTATTAACATATTTAATTTACACTATTGTTTTTGAACATGCTCGATATGCTGATTCCTAGTAGTGCATATATTTTTTGAAATGCGCGTGTAGTTTTCGAGATATGATAGGTAACGAAGAAATACGATTATTTCATATTTTTTACCTTTTGTTACAGCATTGAACACGGAGAAAGCTTCTTTTTCGTGATTTCTTCGAGTGAGTTCCTTCCAGGCACTCACGCATAATACTGCAGCAGTAATCAGCCATCAGGTGTTTATTCCATGGACCTTGGTACCTGTCTTCCATATTTTTTAGGACCTGATGAAATCGCTCTCCTTTTTCCTCACTATAAGAGCCAAGGCTGTCCGGAAATGTATCCAAATGATTGTGAAAGTAGTGAATTTTCCGGCATGTTTTGCATCAATTCACGATAATTTTCAGACTTATAATTCTCTAGGAAATTGTTTACAATATTGACGAAAGAAAACTAAACTAATAATTCTACATAATTCATTGAATGCACAAGCCTAATTTGCGGTCCAGCGAAAACGTCATCCTTAAGTTTCTCCTTGCTCAAACCAGGAAATTTCCTCGATATTTAATTAAAGCAGGAACCATTTTTATCCAGTGCTTTGACATACTGTTTCATTAGTCCCAATTTTTTGTGCAATGGATGCAAAATTATTTTCTCTCTAGTAAGTAGCGCTATATTTTTGATTGTTTCCCAAATGTCAAGTCTTTTCTTTCAAGTGAGTTTACCTTAATTCCATGCTCGTTTTTAGCTCTGCTATCCCACAAACAGAGAAAACATGGAAATTTCATGTATAGTTTCATACTCCTCCTTTAATTTAGTGGAATGAGCAATAGAAAACGCGCCATGATTATTGCCATTCTGTAGCAAAACACATTTCAAACTCTGCTTGGAACTGTCTATAAAAAGTATCCACTCATTTCGCTGCTAGCTCAAAAAATCTATTTTTGATAAAAGACCACCGACATCATTATAAAAAATAACATCAGTTTCTGAGCAATAAAACGGGAGCAGTTCTTCTTCTCGATTACGATAACGTGCAATTTTAGTACCTGGAGAAAGTAAAATCCCCTCTTTGAGTCTGGATGCCAACAGTTCTGATCTTTCTTTTCAAAGGTCGAGGTCTCTGATAAGGTCACTTAAAGCGTCTTGAGTAAAAAGTAGGGGTTTTAACAACGTAGCTTTAAAATTATCACTTTCTGTGCTAACAAAAGATTGCCTATCTTCGGATGTACTACACTCTGAAAGATCAGACAGGCCACGGAAAGTTGAAACAGGAACGTCTTCTGAATGAGAAACAGGTCTTTTAGCAGATACCAGGCGGGGATAGGTTAATACCATGTACGTTAACTGAGCAAAGATAACCGTCATCGTAGTGACTTTTTGGATCCCTCCAAATCAGAGGAATAGTAAACTTCAATTGACTTCTTTCATCATTCGTCTATTGCCTTAAATGTTCACTATACATTTTGCAAATATTGTTTGGAATCCATGTTTAATCAACGTCTTTGATTTACAAGTTAAAGAAAGTGAGTTTATTAAAGTAGTCAAGTTAAAGCGCGTAAGCTTTTTGCACAAATTCAGATAGAGCTTTTCGAAACTTTTTCACTGTGTACTCACTACAAACGTAACAAATAGTGTTCGGGTCGTTTAAACACGATCGTTTTGCCGATGACATCTTCCAGGTTTTATTTACTAACTTTTTTTATTTGAATAAACAACAATAAACAAGTTAAATGGCTACTAAGAAGAAAATATGTATTATCAATGTGAGTGGATTAAAAAATGTTCATACTTTTGATAATTTAATATTACTGAGAGAGTTGCTAGACACTATAATTTAAAATTACGTTCCTTTTATTAATTTATTTGGAATAAAAGAATTGAGACAAATTTCCACAATATTTAAAAAAAGTTATATAATTTTTCCGACAGTGTCTTTTACAAATATGAAACTACAATGTTAACAATTGTTATACTTTTTTTAAATGGAGTGTAAATTTAGACACGAATTTTGGTTCTTTTATTTATACCATTTCTGTTTATTAAAAAGGAAAGCCTTAAAAGCTGAATTAATAAATAAATGTTTGGGTTCTTTTAGTTGTGGTTAATCCCATGATCTTATTAGCAGTTAAGAAGGCATTTTAGCTTTGCATAATCTGGAAGCAGCGATGATACATGATTGTAAAAAGCGAGGGTGTGAAATTAGGTCAGGCGTCTGTCGAAACTGAATGTATATGTTTTTGAATTATACCAACTAGTACTACAATAAGTTTTGTTAGAGGGGGCATGCAAAAAAATAATTATTTGACTGTACTAAACCCTAAAGTCTTTACGAGTATGATGATGTTGTGTCGGCGATAATAAACAAACGCTGAAGCGGTTAAGGAAAATATCGGAGAGTAATAAAGCAATTTAATGTTGTGTATAAAAACAGAATTATCAAAAATCGTGTAATAAAGTGTGAAAAGGGGCCATGAAGAGGTCTGGCGGTGTTGTGTCCACGTTCGTGTAACCTGATAAATTTGCAGATGTTTTGTATGTAAGTGTGTTATTTTTATCTGGAAAGAAACTGTAACACGTAAATCGATTAGATGTGCCGTGACATCGTGGTGAGCGTGAAGAGTGCGGAGGACGGAAGGAGACGAAAAGAGCGAGGTCGCCGCTCCAGAAAGCCGAAGAACGTCTGTCCCGAGAGGCAGGCGTCCTCCGGGCGTAGCGATGCCGTGACCTAGTTGCGACAGGGCGGATAGCGAGCTCACCTTCGCAGACGAAGCCTTGTTGGATGAGGCCCCATAGCATGTCGCCGCAGTGGTGGCAATATGTGGGCTTGTGAAAGGTCTTCTTGTGAAAGGCATGGCCGTGCGCCACGACGCAGGCCGACGCCTGGTCGACGGCCGAGCCTGCCATGGCGCTCACCACTCGCGCGGCCGCCCGATTACGTGACCTCGGAAGTGGACGCGACGGCGGACATGGTCGCTCGACGACGCGCTTACTGGGCCGCTGCTTACATGCCGACGGATACGCATCGCGATCGAAGGCACCTCTCGCGCCCGCTCGACATCGCTCCTGCCGCTGCTGCCGCCGCTGGCGCTGCAAAGGCTGCGGCGCGCCACGGCGACGGCGCGCACGCACGCGCCCCGACGCCCCGGCGCCCGCGCTCGCTGTTGCCGCCCTTACGCCGAACGCGCGACCTCGTCTCGTTCCTTCGCTTTATTCTTCACCTTCCTCGCTCCTTAATCCACACTTTCCATATCCCATACACAGTCTGTCCGAAAAATGATGCAATTAATTTTAAATGCACCTAAGTAATAGCGACACTGGATCAAATCTTATTTTATTTAATAGTTAATACAATTTTAACAGATCACAATGATTTATTGATATACTCAATTGGTTCACAATCGTCACACCATTGCTGTAATCATCTTTCTAGTAGAATTAATATGATAACTAATGATAACTAAAGACCGGATTATATGCAACCAAAAACCTTAAGAATATGCGCATATATATGCACATATTTTTTTTAATTTATGCAGGATATATGCAAAAAATCCGTAAATATGCAGTGAATATGCAACTAAATTTTGATTTCCTAAATTACATTTTCATTTAATTAGGTGATTGAGTATTGAATAAAGATAAATTCAAGTTATAATATAATATACTTTATTAATTCAGTTAACACCTAATACAATGTTTTATATAAAACTTATAATAAATATTAATATTAACTCGAAAAATTATAAAACGCACTAGTTATAATGTGTGCTTCAAGGCTCTGAACTAGAAAATTGTGTACCTCCAATTTCTTTTTTTATTTCATCTATCACGGTACCAAATACCTTTCCAACGACGTTTTTTCTTAATGTTGATTTATCTGGAGCATTAAATTTTGTATATTTTTGCAGAAAGGCCTTAACTTGCGGGTTGGTTAACTTGTTTAAAGGAATATTAGCAGCCAAGAACGTTTTACATAGATCTACGTTAAATTCTGACTGGTCATGGTTTCCGTTTTTAAAAATCTCAAGTGACTGCTTCAGCGTTGACTGTATGGGCCCAGACTTCTTCATGTTTCTAACCTTAGCTACGTGAGACGGCGTCTTAATATGTTGGTCTATTTGAAATTTTTTTGAGCAGGAAACAATTTTTGAACAAGATTTGCAAAAAACCTGATCGCCATCCAAAGCAAGTTCTGGGTAAGGCTTAATCCAAGAAGTACATAGTATTTTCGACATAATCACTGCTTTCACTTTGTTTGCACTTACTAACTGCACAATAATAACTGCGACTACAACAAACGACAACCTGAATAATACTGACAAACAGAAAAGTTTACAGAATAAATATAAGTTAAATCACTAGGCGTCGGTACTTTGAGCAACGAATTTAGACTGGCACCAGTCTGTAAACTTTGCAAACAGTAACAAATATGAGCAAATAAATAAAAATAGAAGTTGCACGTAAAGATATCCAAGTTAAAACATCTGGTCAGAAATACCCACCCTTTGTACTTATTTTATTTTATTGCCCCCTTAGGGAAAACCCAATCTACAGACCGGGACCGACCAGACACAGCGCCGTGCGACCATAAAACGTAAGAAAAGACGTAACGCTTTTGTACGTTCAATGATGCCGCTTCTGGACACGCGGAAATTCAGCCAATCAGCTTCACTCCGCCGAGCATACTGTGTAAGAACGCCTGATGATATCTCTGAGGGGGTCTAAGGAGAGGTGGTACGATCCCTTCCTCATCGTCCATATTTTGTAAAAATTCGAACATGTTCTTCAATTCAGAAATCAGTTGGAACGAGAACAACTTCTTGACCGAGTAAAAAAAGACAATAATCTGGGGGTACACGGTTGAAGAGCTGAAAGCTCAGGGCAGGACTGAACGAAAATGCATCTTCAAATGGGTCAGGATCCATTCCACATTATAGAGATTATATCATATGCAGATCCATACAACTGGTGGCTGATTTCAGTTTCTAAATAGTTCACAACTTCTCCTGGTGATGATTTTTACATATCGAATAATCTTTTTCACGCTTGTGTTTAATATACTACATAATTTACCCTAAATGGGTTAGACTCTTCCCCTTAGGCACCTCCCGAGACCAGCCAAACATCAGTCAACATCAATGCAATCGTATTAGAGTTAAAAAAGACAAAATGAAAGGAAATTAATCAAACGCTATCAAAATATGGAGCTACTGTTGGTAATTCCAAGAAACTTTGAATTTGAAAATTGAAAGTTGCGATTTTCCAGACAATCCGACAACGTAGCATGCTTCCCTTTACTCGATCTATTAGCGCTAGAGAACTTCTGGCAACCGATATTAGATTTTATATCCGAATTTTTCACGTCCTACTACAGCGGGAAAAAAAAGTTTATTGAAAATTCATATCATAAATTATCAACGTTTTGAAACTGTAAGGTCAAAGAGAATTATCACACCTTGTTTATAATTTTCTCGATGCACGTTTCGCTATTCACGTTAGCATCATCATTAGACTGAATCATCTCCTGGTGATGCTGACACGATTAGCGAAAGGCGCGTCGATAAAATTAATAACAGGTTATTTGGCGTTTACTGGTAAACAAAAACGGCAATGAAACAAAGTTATGTTTTTTATTTTTTTACTTTAACGTATGATACGATACATTTCCTTTAATTCTTAATACTCATAAATTATCAATACTAAACAATCGGTACACAAGTTGCGATAAAAGAATATTTTGAAATTTAGAATAAAATGTTTAAATTATTAAGGCGATCCATTAACCTATCGAGGATTTAACCGAGTCCGTGGTCATCGAAAAAACCTTGAGGTGTTTCTTCCTAAAATCGACAAAAAAAAATTAACGATAGCCACAAAACACTATAAAACAAGATATTAAACGATTCATTCCAACTGATAAAATTGTTGCCTAGTAATTAGAAATATCTATTAAAATAAGTATAGAAATGTTTTTTTTTCTTTTTGGGTTTCTTAGCCCTTATCGGACCATTTAGACCTATAGAATCCTTGATGTGATACACTAAACTCAATGAGATATACCACTAAACACCAAAACACTGGCTTATAATTTCTAGACGCGCGTTTCGATGATCTGGTTAGCATCATCAGATCAAACGACGGGCATCGAGAAATTAAAAATGGTAAATGTTTTTGCTTGAGAGATCAGGTATGTCTTTGAACTCAAGCAACTATGGGAGGGTACAGGGACTCTTATGGGCGAGAACGTCACAAACAAGTAAGGAGAATGTTTAGAGAGACGAATATAAGATGTAAGAAAAGGAAAAGTAGACCAAAGACGTTGTGGCAGACCAATGCAAGAAGAGATTGATTTTGCCTAACTCTTCCAGGTCTTCCCCTTCCATTTATTATCGGAATAATGAGGCATAAGTTATCTCAAAGTCTGCGAACTAATATTTGGTTAGATTTGATTTATTGCACATCGAATTTTTCTAAATCTTCCTTGGCATTCACCCAGATTGTCTTCAACCATTTCCTCAATTTTAAAAGTCACTAATAGAAATATTTTCCTGTAATATGCAGAGTTCCATTAATCCTTATTTGTATATTGGTAGGATTATTGCCTTATTCTATACCCTGGGCATTGCGTCTTGTTACCATATTTATTTTATCAATTTATGTATGATTTTCTTTAGTTCTTCTTCCATAGACTTTTCGACTGTTATTATGTTAATACAAAATCCGCGTCTGCTGCAATTTATTTTTGTCTATATTAGTCTTTAACTGGAATATAATATCTCCTATTTGCTCTATTTCATCATTCAACACTTCTTCTCGTGGTGCTTCAGCCCGTAAGTGAGCTTTGACCTCCTTCAAATTTCGCCTCCTCCCAAATAAATATCCAAAAGCCCTTTGCCAGTTTTTGATGTACAGTAGTTTATTTGTCCTGCCACCGTTCTCTTTGTTACCTCCTTCCATTCGAGTCGCTAAACTCTCACACAGTCTACAATATCCGATATCTACATGAGTACTCATATTTCAAATATTGCAAGCATTTCTTCTGTTTCCTTCATGATGGTCTACGTCTCGCAACCGTAAGTGACCACTGGTCGAATAAATGTTTTATAGATCTCAACTTCCGTGTTCATTTGAATAAGTTTAGACCTTAGGGCGGATTGCAGAGAATAAATAGTTTGTGTTCTTTCTGATATCTCCTGTAATGTTCTGTCCTCTTTTTGAATTAGTTCTCTTTTTCATCATCTTTGTTTTTTCTATATTTATTTCTAGACTGGCTCATTTGCTTTTAATCATGCTTAGTTCATCTGCATTTTGTACTATCTGATTTTCTTTATTTATCACTGTTCGATTTGCACGTGTACCTCTGATGACTTTGTTCAATGCTGTTTTAAACAGGATTGATCCATCTCCCTGTCTATAATATATAATAAACTGGAATGTAGAAACACTTCCTATTCCAGCTCCTAACAGTGTCTTCTTCATAATTCTTGCAAACATAAGGTTAATTACTGATTTAGACAAATCCTCCCCATAACCATGTAGAAACATTTAGAACCAGCCTAGGATGTTGGGTGAAATGCGCCCTTTAAACTCATTTTTTTCGAATTTTGTATATTTTTGTAGACCAAGTCCAATAAGCTGTGGAAATTTCTGCATATCAGATTCAGGGATAATATTTTGCCACATAATAATTAATATTATCAGAATCACAGAATTTGAAATAAAGAGAAAAACTATAGAGGCCACTTCTATTTGAGGACATAGTTGAACTAGCAGGTGTACAGTTTAAAATTGTCTGCAAAACTCAAAGTAGATTGCAACTGGTCCTTTTCTTTTCTTTTTCGATATAAATAAGACTAATATGGTCAAATCACTACAAATACTACTCCTACTTAGTATACAAGAAAACAAAAATCAAAGTTCTATATAAAGGGTTACCCAATAAGAGCATCAGAATTTTTAAATGAAGTACAATAACTCTATAACTATAACCCCACAAAAAAGTTATAGCCAAATATATTCTGTTAGAACATTCCTATAACGTTCGTCACTAACAATAATATGACTTCAATCATAGTCTTCAAAAAAAATAAAGTCTTATAACTCCTTCAGCCCAAAACGTGACTTTCTGGGGACGAAGAAGTAACTCCTGAATGACTATGATGACCATAAATTTCCCACAACGCTCAACAAGTCTGACAAACTGATCACCCATTTTTTTATGGTAGATACGAATAATTTCTACGCGGTATTGTATCGTGAATCTATCTGCCTTAGCAGACTAGGAGTAACATATACATTTCAAACAGTGTTGCCACTATTACCTTTCAAGGTTCTGACGCTTTTATTGGATAACTCTACAAAATTGTACCATACATATACAAAAGAAAAGCCAAACCTTAACCTTCTGTTAGTAGCATTAACAAAACTTACTAAAAACCTATTTACAACTTGTTTTGAATTATTATTAACAAATATACACATCCAAAATAATAAACTACTACACTAAAATGTTAAAATATACTATAAACATATATATAATAAAATAAAATGCATTACTGTATAAATAATTTATTATAATTAACCGGTATACACTTTTAGGAACAAATTATAACCTGTTTTATTTGTTATATCACTAATGGAATATTTGGAAAGTTAAAGACTAGAAAGTTAAACTACTACAGTAATAAGTTCATTAATTATACATTATTTCAAGCAATATTAGTATTAATTATGAGGTTTTTACAAGGAAAACAATTTATATATAATAAAAAGGGGACAAGAACATTCATATCGCCTAAAATATTTACTTAATCCTATTTTGCAGCATTCGAGGAATAGTTAAAGTGTCTTAAAAATACTGCATTGAGTTTCTATATAACATAATAACAATATTACTTATAGTTTTTTACACAAAAACAATCATGCTTGTTGCAACTATACCATTCAAAGTGAATAAGAGAAATTGCAGGAAGAACACCTCAAACACAACCAGAGATGTAAAAATATTAATAAACAACAGTAATAATTAAACCAGTTTTGGGGTTAACTTTAATTAAATAAACAAAATCATTCAATAAATAGGGGCAAGTTGAAGATTTGTTAATATATACTTCATTTTATTATCTTAACTTAAAAAAATACTAACAAATCCTCAATCAAATTTCAATATTGCCATCACTAACCTCTTGTAGAAGATCCTGCGCTGCTATAGCTTTTAAAACATTCTTTTTGCTAGTCTCTTGGATTTCACCACCTAACATCAACTCATCCAAAATGAAATATGCTTTCTCAAAATTGAAAATGATATCCAACTCGCACACCTAAACGATTTGAATTAATTTGTATAAAAATAAATTTATACTCAACTTACACTTCCAAAATATTTGTCAAGGAGTTCAACATAACGATGTATAACTTCTAGTGTTAACAGTTCATTGTCATCTTGTTCAATTGCACAACAAAAATACAAACTGGCATATCTTAAAAGGAACAAATATTATCAAGAAACAGATCTGCATTAACTAACTTACCTCTTATAAACTATCTTTAAATCTCTCCATTCTAGAAAACTGCACATTTTTGGTTTCCTTGCCAATATTGTAGTGATCAACTCTCTGGTAATCTTCTTTTTCAGCTTATCTGGGTGTGCAACGTACCATTTTTGCAAACGAAGCTTGCCTTGTCGGCTAAATAATAACATAAATTGCATCTAAAATATAAAATAATTTTAGATGTAACAAGTCCTTCACATAAATATTATTTACTTAATGATAACTATCATAATGTTTTAGCAACACCTAGAATACATACCATTTTGATTAGAACTTTAGCAATTACCGAACTTTCCTAAATTTGTTAAACATTAATCAAACAAATAAAAAACATAAATCCTGCCATGTCAACTGACAACACCTCTGTCAAAGTTTAAATGGCATGCGGTATACAACGTTGCCAAACGTCAAAATTGTCACATAAGTAAAAATTACGGACAGTCATTTTTTTAGTTTGTAAATTTCTATTCATTTTAAAATGTTGGGAATAACTGAAATACTCTATAATACTCTATACTTATCTGTATCCAACTAACTATCATATCCTTTAATAAAGTCTTTTTCTTACATTTATAAATTTGTCTATATCTGGCAACATATAAACACAGCAACGTTGCCAAATGCTGCAAGTGTTTGCTTGTAAATTCCTATTACTCCTAAAATGTAGAGAATTAACGAGTTAAATAGAACAAAACGTAGTTATCTACTTCCAACCAACCATCGGTTATAGATATTTATAAATATAAATTGTCCATATTAATGAATTTATAAATATGTCTATATTTGGCAACATGTAATATTATATTATAGAAGTCATCGGTAGATGTCGCTTTCTAGTTGTCATGTATGTGTCAAGAGATAACCTACAAACATTCGTAATAGTTTGTATATAAATAATCTTTATAAGATGTCTACGGTTAAGCAAGAAGGTGGCGAAAAAACTAAAGGCTATGCAACAAAAAGTCCAGAATTAAAAAAGTCATCGATGGAAATATTATCCGAGTTGTTTAGTACATTCGATGCAGAACCGCCCATTATCGTCAAGAAAGAGAAAAAAGATAAGGGTGAAGACGGTCATAAAAAAAACAAGAAAAGTAAAAAAAAGCACAAACATAAAGATAAAAAGCATAAAAAGAAAAGCAAGAAGAAAAAACGTTCCAGCAGTTCATCTAGTTTTTCTTCCAACCATTCAGAAGTAGATTTGGCAAAGATTTTAATCAAGGAAGAACAAGATAAAGCCGATAAAAGGATTAAAATTGAAGGAACATCATATTCTCTAGGTAATTTATAATAAATTCAGAAATTTTATTTCTAAATTAGTATATTCGTGCTTTTCAGAAATTCTTAACTATTTGCCAGAAAGTGTAAAAGTTAAGAAAATAGAAGAAAACATAAAATCTAAAGTGAAAGATGAATATTATAAAAAAGAAAAGTATAAATATGAAGATGGGGAGATATCAGATTATTATATTGATGTAAAAAATTATAAACATAAAGAAAAGAGTAAGGAATCTAGGAAGAGAAGAAGCAATAGTAAAGAAACAAGTTCTAGCAAAGAAAAATATGCAAAGTACGATGATTTGAGTTACAAAGTTAAAAAGCCAGCAAGTTTAGAGGATTCACATAAAAGTAGAAGGCATAGTAGGGAAAAGGAATCCTATAAGACTGAAGATCGCCACAAACATAGAGATAGGTAGGAATAGTTGAGAAAATAAGAACTATTATAGTCAGAGGTACAATATTTTACAGACACAGACAGCACAGAGACAAGTGTGAAGAAGATTATGAATTAAGGACTAAATACAGAGAGAAAGAAGCTAGATCAAGTAAAGATGATGGCTTCTATAAGTACAGAGAGGAAAGATCTAAAGAATCAGACAGAACTAGTAAAACTGATAAGTGGTTTATGAGAGACAGGTACAAAGCTGTCTTTTATTCTTTTTTTTATTATTTAAGCTATTAAATTACAGATACAGAGGGTATAGTCATGATAGATCTACAGATAGACATAGATCAAGAAGTAGAGAGCCAGATGAGTCATCTTCCAGAATTGACAAGAAGAAATTACTGGAGATAGCTCGCAGGAATGCAATTCAGATGATGAAATCTGGTAGTCTCCCTGGTGTTCTCAACTTGGGCTCAAAAGCCCAGGAGAAAATGATTGCTGCTATAAAGTCTGGTGGGAAAACAATAGAGGAGCTAACAGACTTTTGTAAATCATTATCAAAGAAGGAACAATTGGGAGAACTGTCTAGTTTGTCAGAAAAGGAAGACAGTGACACAGATGAACCATTCCATCATCCATTTCTCATTAAAGACAGGCCTACTAGTATTACCATGAATATTAAGGTTAGTTTACTGTTAGTGTTATTATGAATATTCAGAATTAAGATTAATTTGGTTCTTTAAGATGGCATAAATGCATGTGAGACAAACATTTTTGCATAGACATAAATACAGAGTCTTTTAATCCTGAAACTCACGTGACCTATAAATGTGAACTAATAACTTGACATGATTAAAATGCAATCACTAATATTTTTTAAGTTACGACATATGTTTATTGTTTTTTTTCCCCAATTTTTATAAATAATCTTGTTCTTTAAATTATATACGCAGTTTGGCACTAATAATGAAATTAAACATGATCGGTCCTACATTATTTTGAATCTAAAGTAAAAAAAGGTTAAAATAACTCCATTGGAGCAGATGCTACCAAAATTATTTCTTTTAAATAATCAAGTTTGTTTAAATTTTTTTTTTGTTTCTCAGGAAGCACAGAAAGAAACAAAAATTACTACGAACCAATCTCAATGACAGATCTAGGGAAGATTGTAGTAATATTTATAGTGGCAAATGATATCCCCGTTAAATGAGTTTAAATAAATCACTAAGTCACGTGGATTACAGGATATTGATGGATTACTGTATATTGATACAGAGTGTACCAAAAAAATTACCATCTATTTATGTTTTTAAAATTTTGTTTGAAATGTTATGTGAAATAAAAAAATACCTGCAAATTTTATGTTTTTGTTTACTATTTGACAAAATAGCAATGGAACACAGTATTTTTCAGGATATTAAAATATTTTTGTAAGTTTTTTTTGCATCATAAAGTCCAGAGTATGAAATTGAATTTTGATTCATGGTGGGCCAGGGGATATTTCTTTGTAGGCAATAATTGTTTGGTTTTTTTTTAATTATTTGATATTCGGGTTTTATTATTTTACATTATAAATACAATGGGAGAAAGAAGTATCTGAACAACAATGAAGCTTGTTTTTCTGTTTCCTTTATTTATTTTGTCACTTTGCAATGTTATAATGTTATATCAGGAAGGATTATCCATTAGTTGCTCTTTTAACGCTTGTAAACAAAAATCTGTGTTGGATTAGTAGTGTTTATTTACATATTGTTAATTCCTATGGTATTTGCAATGTTTACGTTACGCTTTACTTTGTCTTTAATGAGTCAATAAGTTAATTCAAATTGAAAATGTCACGTCACATGAGGCTTTTTTACTCCGAAAAGGGCAATAACTCTATAAATATTTCGAGGATATTTTTGAACATTAACTTGCATCTTTGAAACTCATACTGGCTACTAATTATATTTCAGAACTCTGTGCCATTACCTATCAAAACCACCCAAGAACGAACAACAGAACTGAGAATACAATTTCCTGTTAGCAGCGGGCAGCAGCATCGAGTGAACGAAGAGTGGGTGCCTGTGTCGTCCCTCAATTCGAAAAAATCTCTTTCTGAAACCCCGAAACCCCCCGCCGAAGTTGCAGTGGTTCCCATAGCTGCTCCCACACCACCTCTCCCCGTGGAAGTACCTCTACCTCCCCCGCCCCTACCTCCTGAATTCAGCCACGAACTTGTAACAGCCCCCCCTAACGCACCTCCAGGACCTCAAGTTTTCCCCACGATGAATGTACCTGTACCTGCGGTAAGCGCCCTCCCCCCTTCTCCAAATAGGATCATAGTGTTATGTCATGTAATTTTTTGCAGCAACTTCAAGTTGATATCGGCTCGATAGTATCTCAAAGATTAACTGCCATGAGAAAGTTACAGGAGAACCCTCACGATTCTCAAGCTTTATCTGAAATGTACAAGTCCAACAAAGAGGTGACATAACTAGACTTTTCCTCCAGGTATGAAGAGGTAACACTTTCTTCTTTTACAGGTACAATCTTGGGCGAAAAGTAAACAGCAATTGGGCCAGTTCACTGGAACTACCGGTGCTCAGATTCTGTCTGCGGCCGAGTTATCGTCGGGATACCAAGCATGGGCAAAGAAGGTATAACCTATAGGTTGAAATTAAGTGTATTTCTTTTCAGTATGTATTTGCGTCTCGTGCGTTTTGCGTGTTTGTTAAAAAAATTTCATACACAGGTTGTCTAAAAGTAACTGAACGGAGCAGTACTGCATTGAAACAATAATTAGTCAGAGATTTAATCAGTTAGGGGAATGGAGAGAGTGGTGATAATATTCCCCGATAATATTCGGGTCATTTAATACAAACGATCTCAATATTACTCAGTGGTAACAAAGTAAAGATAAGAATGCCTTATCTTTAAGTGCAATCCATTCATTGATTTCCAAGTCTCTTCTTAATTATAAAAATGTCAGCAACGGCGAGTTGCCTCGATGGAAAAAAATACTAATCTATTTGCATCAAGTCTGTAGAATGGCCTGATTATGCAGGAACTTTCAACAGTGATTTTTTTTGTCTCTTAAATCGCTTGTATGAACCCCAAAAAGCGTCCGGGAGGTGGTTTTTTCAATCGAGGGAACAGATAAAATCACACGAGGCCATATCTGACGAATAAGGATCTCTTCTTACACCATCTTCCAATAACTTTTTAAATAAAGCCCAAAATTCTTCTTTATGTTGTCTCCTTCAAAGAGATTGTCTCCCTCTTCCTGCATCACATTGATTCCAATGTTTTTCCAGCCTTTGGCATACTTTTTATATTCGACTTCTTCAGTCCTTCAAAGTGGTCAGGGAACCACAGACCCGAAAAGGCCCCTACGAGGTGGTTTCTTCAATAGAGGAAACAGAAAAAGTCACTTGATGCCATATCTGGTGAATATGGTGCTTGTGGAACGGTATTTGCGAAATATTGACGAATAATTATTGCAGTGATGCAAAAACACACAATACAAATGAAATTGACATGCGTCCTGGTAAATGTTTCCCCCGATGTCTAACAGGTGGTGACATTTATGTACAGGTGGCGAAAATTTATAGTTCTGTGACTTTTAGACAAACTGTATATTCATATATGATAAAGATCGCGAAAAATTCGCGCCATACATAATTGTAAACTAAACGAACAATCTAAAACAAATTTTCAGGTGGGGGTTTTTCGTAGAAGTTTCTGTAACTTCTCTTAAAACCCTTCCCCAGGCATAAATCATCTCCGAATTGCAGAGATGGAATTTACGCCTACAAAAACTAAATTGGAATCTGTTTGATTTGTTTTCAATGAATACATTAAACTGAAAGAGATTCATCACTTTATTGACTTCTCGACGCGCGAGAAGGGGATGATTCAGTCTGATCAAATCGAATTAACTCCTGATGATGGGATTATGTGTTTGTTGGTAAATCTCTTCGAGTTTTGTGGTGTCACCTCAGAGGTTCCAATAGAAAAATTGATGATCACGTTTAAATAATATAGATTCCAATCTAGTCATTTCGTGAAATAGAAAATGAGCCTGGCTGTGTTTCCATTTCATGAAATCCGTCACCTGAGAATCTGTTTTAGATCAAACTGTCGACAATGAGTAAAGGTTTAGCTGAAGGACTTACCAAGTTGCCCTACGTTGCCTTGTTCATGTGGTGAGTACTTAACGAATAGGAGGACGCGACAGAGCATTTCATTCTCAATGACGTAGAAATGTGAACACCATCGAGAATTATTTTTTAAATTTGTTGGCATAAAGGTATCTATATCAAATAATTGTTCATGTGGTGCTACAGCATTGTGTCATTCAACCTTCGCTTACATTAGGATCGATCTACAACAGCCTCTTGTCTGTTTTTGATGTGCAGTAGTTTTTTTGTCCTACCACAATGACTTTAATCTATCTCTCTTGCTGTTACCCTTTATTCGTTCCTCCATAATTCTCTTTCATATTCAGCTGGTGGAATTACTGGACACTATAGATCTATAGATAGTAGCTTTCATATTTGTCAGTATAAGTTTATGTCTTATGATTGCAGGAAGTAACTAGTAGTAATAGTATAGTATAGTATAGTTATAATACAAGAAGTATCTTGTATTTCCTCTATTTAGACTCTTTTAGAGACTCTCTTCCCAGTTTCCCTATACTTTTCAGTTTACACTAGCAAATAATGAAACATCAGACTTCAGTCAATGTGTTGGTGCATCTCGATTCACCAAACTCGCTAATTCATCTCTTAGTGCTTTCACTGTTTGAGGGCTGGGTAAATTTAGAAACTGTCGGACGATAATATCTTACACGTGCTCAATCGGTGAAAGATTTGGAGATCTTGCTGCACAACGTAAAATGTAGACTTCAAGAAACGTTGTCTTGCAGAAACATGGTGCTTTGGAGCTTATTAAGTTATGGTAATCGGTGTGGTTCAAGGATTTCTTTTGTATAACGCTCCCTAATCACAGAGAAACACCATGGTACAATGCACATACCTTCCTACTACAGAACAGACTTTATAAGCCTTTCTTAAAAGAAATATTTTAGTATTTTCTGATATGCAAAGTGTTCACATCTCTATGTCAGTCATTATATTATTTTTTGTAAATTTTCCTTCAGGATATTTACAAAGGGTTGATAGAATTGATAATTGATAAAGGGTTGTCCAATAATGGTATCATAACTTTAAAATGAGGTCCGATGACAATTTCAATTGATAATCTTATGTAATTTTTATTTTTTCCTGAAGAAGGGTTTTGAAAGTAATGTCGTTCAAATGTCCCGCCTCTGGGATATTCTGGAGACCCAATTTTCGATTGGTCTTTCACACGTATCGCTTGGTGCATTTTCTATTGTGGCCTGAATAAATATCACCATACCAAACCTTAAAAAAAATATGATCCTATCACATTTGAAATACATTATTTTCAATCGTGAGCGAAAAATAAACAGCAGTTAAGTCGGTTCACTGGAACTACTGGTGCTCAAATTCTGTGTGCATCAGAATTATCACTCCTAGCTATCATATTGTCTCATTTGAAAGTTCTGACACTTATTGGACTAACTGTTATTTTATAAATTATTTTCTCATACAGGAAGAGTTTGACAATGTTATTTTCAATCAGGAGACATTATTTTTCCTATTAACTATAGTCCTTCTCCTATTACGGGACTTTCATATCTTGCAATCCTCTCCTCCCTCTCGTACTTGATTCCTTTCTAATATTAGCTGATGGCTCGTCCGGATTAATCCACGATTTTCCCCCACTTACGATTATCTTAGAGGATCTATTTTTGGTCACAGATCACAATCTTCTGCAGAATGTTCTTATTCTCAGCTGTGAGCTCCTTTTAAATTTTCCTTAGCTTGCGTAAAAGTTCAGAAATGGTTCCTGTTTCCTATCCAAACTCTGGCGGTGTACGGCAAAAATGTTCTTCCAACAGTGGTTTCAATTTTTAATCCTTCAGTTTTCCTCAATTTTCTCCATCATGTGAGCTTCAGCAGCATTTTTCTGTTGAAAGACGAAAAGGAGGCAGTGGCTCAAGTGTTGCTTTTCGAACATCGAACGCGCCCACGTGTCTGTTGCAGTAAATTGTTCCTCGTTCCTCAAGGATCTTATATTATATAACAAACTATAACTTACTTTACAGAGTGACCCCGTAAAAATATTATTTTTATAGTTTTTTTTTACGTTATTATATTGTTTAAATTATATTGGTGAAAATAATTTAAAAGAAAATGTCTTGTTTTCTATTAAACAATTCCTTTCCAACGATAGGATCAGTTGCAAACTGCTGCCCCTGTATCTGGTGGCATGGGAATGCACCTTCTACAGAAAATGGGTTGGAAACCTGGCGAAGGTTTAGGCAAAGAAAAGACCGGCACTTTGGAACCGCTCTTGCTCGAGGTGAAACTAGACAAAAAAGGTCTGGTTGCGAACGAGGAACAATCTAAAGGATGCAAGAAGAAAAGCAAGCAGCCGACCACGAAGAGCCTCCAGGGAAAACATCCGGTCTCCTTACTCGGAGAGTACGCGTCCAAGAAGAAGTTGGGAGCTCCTCAGTACATTTTGGAGTTTGAATGTGGCCCGGATCATAAGAAAAACTTCTTATTCAAGGTAGTACTCATTATTATTAGGTACTGAAGATGTCCAACTTAAATTCTTTTCAGGTGATTTTAAACAGCGTGGAATACAGACCAAATGTCGCCAGTGCCAGTAAAAAAGAAGCCAAAGCGAACGCTGCCACAGTGGCCCTGCAGCAAATAGGACTCTTATCCTAGAATGTCGATTGAAATTATTATAGGCAGAGACAGAGAAACCAAATATGTTTACTTTTGTATATATTGGTGATATTTTAAGTTACGTTGGATGTAAATATGAAGTTAGCGGGTAATAACTGTAATAAAAAGGTTTAGTTTATTTCACTGTAAAATAAAATAATATAGATAATTAAAAATATCGTTCTATTTCTTTTTCCTGTGTTACTGCGTTACCTCCTACAATCTTCGCCTCCAGCCGTATCGATCTCCAGCAGCACCTTTCTAGTTTTTGACGTGCGGTAGTTCTTTTGTCTCTAGTTTACCTCTCTTCCAGTTACACCCAATTCGTCCCTCTGCAATTCTTGGTATTCGGCTTTTTGGCCGGGTGTCTAAGATATACTATCTAAGATATAGTATCCAGATGTTAAGCCTGATCTTTCAATTTCTATTTTCATTCACATCAACAAAAATTCTGGGTACTATTCTTTTAAAACACTTCTCTTTCAGACCCCCGACTGTTGCGACTCTGCTAACTCCCTGGCTAGCCTAGACAGAAAATTCTATCATCCTCTCCATTTTTCCATGTACAAATTCCTTTCTTTTCTCCAGGAGCAAGGTTCATCTGTTTGCTTTCTTTGCGTCCTGAATCATAAAGACACAAAAGGAACGGTTTTTGATATGCGATAATTCTTTTGTCCTGCCACCGCGTTTTTAGCCCACCACTCTTCCTGTTACCCCCGATTCGTCCATCCACAATTTAACTGTCTATAGTGAGTAGAGTTTTAGCCGAAGGATCAGTGGCGGCTTGTGAGGGAGGGCCTCCAGCATTTATCCTAGTAAACAACTTTTCAGAGACACCATAATTTCCATTCATTTTCTTTCCTTTAACTAATTTCAAGATATCATTAAAAATTAGAATCCCCAAATGTAGAAGAACGCCTGTCAACCCATCACACCAAATAATGCGGATAAAAATTCCATCCTCTCGCCACAATTTTTACATCGTTGGTCGGACGTTTATCTCCAGCGACCGTATGCCACGTCCATTTATCTCGTCGTTATATGTTTTGTTGGTTGCCGAAATTCGAGGGTTTAACTGCTTTCTAAAACATGCGATTTGGACGTAGATTCCCTGCGACCGAGGGTAACGGTATTAGTTTTAAACGCTGATTTGACGGGTACGTATATTGATACGTACGTACACACTGAGTACTACTTTTTAAATAAAAATAATCAACTTTTAATTGCAAACATGAAGGTGTCTGACTTAAAGTAGTTAATAATGACTAATTTAAGTTTTTATCGAATTTTCTCTATTGATTTGCAGTTACAATAAACTGTTTGAATGGTTTACTCTTCAGGAAACGGCAGGTACATACTTATTCATTCCTTTATTTGCGCAACAACCCATTCTCCAATGTCCTTGTAAGTAGTAACAATACAACATTTTAATGTTTTCCTAGTTCACCTAATGTATAGGGTTTCAATAGCACGAAACGTAAAAAGGGGAAAGAGGAAAGCAAAAAAAAATCTTCAGCGGCACTATTTTCTTCTACGCCCTCCCACTTAAAAAACCCACGAGCCGCCACTGCGAAGGACTTACCAAGGGCTTGTCCGTGGTGTGAGTTTATTACGAATAGGACGACGCGATAAAGTATTTCGTTCTCAATGATGTAGAAATGTGAACAGCAGCAAGTATATATATATATATATATATATATATATATATATATATATATATATATATATATATATATATATATATATATATATATATATATATATATTTTTTTTTTTTTTTTGGTTATAAAGATTATAAACGTGTGGTACTACAACGTCCGTCAACCTTCGCCTCCATCAGGACCGATCTCAAACCAGCCCCTTGCCAGTTTATGTACAGTGCTTCTTTTGTCCTGCCACCACGCCTTTGGTCTTCCTGTTACATCCAATTCGTCCCTGCATGATTTTAATTAGTATTTGACTTTCTGGCATTCTCACCACGTGTCTGAGTGACTATCTAAGATACAATATTCAAATGTTAAGCATGATCCTTCAATTTCTATTTTCATTCACATCAACGAAAATTCTTCTAGGTACTCTTCTTTTAAATACCGCCGGTCCCCTCCATTTTGGCTCTTATGTTGCGACTCTGCTAGCTTTCTGGCTGGCCTGGACAGGAAATTCCATCATCATCCTCTCTATTTTCCTCTTTATAGCCTCCTTTCTTCTATCTAGGCTATTTAGGAGCAAGACACAACTATTCACTTTCTTTGTGTCCCGAATCATAAAGACCCAACAGAAAGCAAAAACTAAAATATCGCGAGGCAAAGATAGTACTGAATTTCATCCCCGCTTCTTTCCCTCAGACTTAAGACAGTTTCACAGTATTGAAAAACCTGGTTCAAAACGACCAGGGATGAATGGGATATGTTCGACAAGTTTCTGACAAGTTTTAGTTTTACTTATTTTTATTAGGGCCTTCCAGTCTCACTCGCTGCCAGGAAGGTTTTGGGGGCCAGGCAGTCTCGAAATGACCTTAGCAGTTGATCAGGCTATAAATAAGATCTCTTTATCTTAAATAATGAAAGCAGTTCTTCTCTTTCCTTTGTGTGGGCCATATCTTTCAGTCACAAGTAACCCGGGAGCTCAAACTCGTACTGGATACGCATTAGATGTTGTCATGTCTCCCCCTCCAAAGAGAAAGTCAACATTGTTGCCAAATCGGATGCTACGCCACCAGTCTCATTACTTTATTGATACACCTAGCAATATTTCAACGTGTCCCTGTCCTTTTTCATCCGAGCAGTATCCAAACCATACAATAAAACACGCGTTTTATATTAATCGCATCGGACTAGATCAATTAATCCGACAAGATCGTTTAGACCACATTTCACGGTGATTCTTCGGGAATAACCCAAATCACTTCTCGTTACCTTGACTGTGGTCATTTTTTTTTCTTGCAAGTAGAGAAAAAACAAGTTCAACGGCAAATATAAGATAAATAAACATACGGCCACGATCAGTTTGTCGATGTTTCTCGGTAACATCTTGCAAGTTGTTGTTTGCGTGCGACAAAGGTGAGAGAGAAAGATTTTTTCCGTTTAAGAACAGGTTTATTAAGGTCAATCTTTGATTTTCTTTATTTTTTTTTAATAAATGCGTGCGTAGTTCTATTGTTTTCGATAAATTAAGTGATAAATATAATTTCAAACATCTTTATTTGTTATTTATCAAAATATTTTCCATGTTTTTTTTCCCTATTTTTAAATTTCTCACTTTTTTTCTTAGCATCTCGACGCACGTTTCGCTGAATACCATATTAGCATCATCAGGATATGATTCAATTTGAAGTATCTCCTGATTATGCTAACTGTATAAGAACACAGTAAAAAAGTGGTAATCCAATGCTGCCAGGTCTGGAAAATAAACTGAACGCGAAATTAACACCAAATATGATATTTGAACGCTTTTAAAACTCTCACGTTCGTTATTAAGCAATTATTGTGATATTAATTGTTGTTAATAATATTCAATACGATTATCTATTATGAAAGATATTTATAACCACTGGATTTCCCAGCGCATCACCTGTATATATTCTATTCGATAATACATTTTGTGGGATTTAATGTATTATGGGAATTTTCCATGCTTTTTATACTGATTGATCGAAGAGTATAGAACAATACATGGGGGCCAACGGTATTTTATATACAACTATACTTTTTTTATTATTGAACTTATAAACTTTAATTTTTATCTGCGTTTAATGTCCTCAAAGAACCAGGGGACCTCAGAATCATTACCTTAAGCGTATTGCTTTAAAGGCTTTTATAAAAATTGCCGGATTATCACTTGCAGCTTTCATTGTGCCTGCTTTTAAAGTTCTTTTTTACAGTTTTTATACTTGACTACATGTATTTCCTTCAAAGCGGTCAGCGAATTCTCTTGAATGTCTTCTATGAACTCAAAATAGAGTCAAGGAAATAGTTTCTTCAATCGACGATACAAGAAATATTACACGGTACCATATCTGATGAATATGGTGCTTGTGAGATTGTATTTGCTAAAAATTGACGAATAATGATGTATAAATTATATTCTTTTTTTATTTTAGATGTTGTTTTTTTATGTTTTAACGATTGTATCACTGTTATTATACTCGAATGCTAATCCCATCAATGGGCCTGCTTTACCAAAATCTCCTTGCCCGGACATAGTAAAATACGACTCGGTCGATGGACAAGGAAGATTAGATGCCACACTGCTGGTTAGATCACCTCACGTCTTACACGGACTTTGGATAAGGGTTTTATTTGACCAAGATGTCGATAGTTTAACTGTTAAAGTATATATATATATTTTTTTCTTAATGTTCACTGAAGATTACTAAGATATTTTGCAGGACGGCTTCGGTGAAGTTGAAACCCGAAACGGAAACAGAGGTTTCCTGATTAAAAATCCGGACCTGGAGCTTCAGAGCAACGAGGAGCGGCTCCTTAAAATCACCGTCGCTTATTCTGGATCACAAATTCCGAACATAATCGAATATCGTATCAATGCGGTGACGATATGTCCTAATGCCAGATCGTAAGTTGATATTAGGTTTATTTTTTGAAAAAAGTTAGATAAATTTAATCTTTTTGTGTAATCTACCTCGCTTTCACCACTTTTCGGACCATGTTAGCATCATCAGACGGTGATTCAACTTATCCTTGAATCATTTCCTGGTGATACTAACACGGTTAGCGAATCGAGGAGTTTTAAAAAGTGATTGGGTGATTATTGAATCGAATAAACGAAAATAAGAATTGATATGTATTACTGTTCTATTTCAGAAATGGTCAGTTATACCCGAACGATGAACTAGTTCCATCAGACTATTTACCATCAATAACTGCCAACTACCAGAAAACTTCCCTCCGATTCCAATGTGGTCAAAGTGATTCTGCCGACTTTTTCCCATGGCACGCGTCAATTTTCTCTAAACAAAACGACAGTGAGCACTACACTTGTGAAGCCACCTTAATATCACCGAAGCATGTGCTCACAGCAGCTCACTGCGTCACATATTTACGTTCATCTTATTCAGTACCGTCCTCCTCACTGAAAATCTACTTTGGAAAACACACCCTGGATCAACCCGAGACCCCCTACCTGGTTAAGAGGATCTCCGTTTATCCTGGGTATCAACCGGAGAACCTGTTGAATGACATTGCTATAGTTGAACTTGATGAGAGTATAACTAATAAGAAAATAAGCCCAGTGTGTTTACCAGAAGAACCCATCTCGATAGGACAACAAGTTTTAAGTGGATATTCGATTGAGAAAGAGCAATTTACCAAGCTAACTACTACCACAGTGGAGAGAATCGACAATGGACACTGTCTGAAAAAATTAAGTGATCTGGGAGCTTTGTTGGGAGATGCAAAATATTGTGTTGCCTACTTAAAGAGTAAGTTACAGAGGACGGTCATGGTTCTAAGTACTAAACTCATTTTTTTTTTAAACATTATTGCAGATAATGGACTGTGTGTTGGAGACAGTGGAAGTGGATCAGTCATCTTGGCTTCTGACCGATGGATTTTACAAGGTGTTCTAAATGTAGGCGTTTCTTTGCAAGGCCAACAAACCTGCGACGAGTCCAGCAAATTGATTTTGACGGAAATTTATCAGTACTCGAAATGGATCGATGGCAAAATTTCCGAGCAATGAACACCTTTAATTTATAAGCCAAGATCAACAAATTGATGAATATATTCCATACAAATAAACTATTTTACTGTTTAATCGATATTTTATTAATTTCTTTTCGAATACAAATAAAAACATATTGCACAGAAAAGATTGTTTTATTACACCAGGTGTGGCAGTCAACCGAAACAAATTGATGCCGAATTACAACATTGTTGGAAGAAGTCGGAGAGATGTCATGGGAAAGATCCAGAAGGCAGGAAAATGGATACCACATCAGCTGAACAACAGACAGCTGGATTTTTTTATACACTCAGTGTATAAATTATATTAAATTATTTTTAAATACATATAAAAAAAATGTTGCACAATGAAACTAACGTTTTATTGCTTCCATAAAACAGTAAATATCATACGTATATATTCTCCAAATATATTTTTTATTCAGGATTTATATCGGGATCTGCAAGAGACAGAAAAAATCATAAAAAAAAAGATTTCATATGTAGATATTGCCAAGTAACCCTCTATCGATTCTTCGTTTATGTTAACGAGCTCCCTCTCCGCGACTAAACTGGATTGTACGGGAAATTTCTCTTCAGCTAGTTCCCCAGCAATCGAATCTACAAAAATATATACAGTAGAAAAAATAAGTGTTTGGAAACTCTAATATTCGGGGATTTTCTCCCAAATTAACCGCGTTTTTTTAAAGGAAAATTTAGGGAATTATTAACCGTCACGTCTGGTATATAAGAACAGCCTGCCCGTGTGGTAGGCAGCAAAGTGAATCAAAAAACATTACTAAATATTTACCAATTGCCTGGGACGTAGCGCTGTTTTGACCCAGCGCATTCAGTGCAGCATCCAGGATAACTCCAAGAGAATGTCTGGCAACGTTGCTTGCCGTAGAGAGTCTTTGAGTGGGAACCTGCTGAATGGACGGTTCCGCCTTTGGCTTCTTCTGGGATGTATCGAAATCCACGTGTGGAATAACGGTCTCATAATTAATAGTAACGGACTTTGGCCTACAAGAACCCCCATCACAGTAGCGTATTTATATTGATAGTGTCAAAAAGCCCTACCTATCCAAGCTGCTAAGATCGTCCCCTTCGAATTCTTCTTCGTAAACATCCTCATCGCCCGGTTCCTCGTATATATCTTCTTCTTGTTCGACCAAATCGTCAACTCTCATTCTAATCATCGCTTTCATCATGCGACGAGTGTAATAACCTTTATAGGCAGCCTAATAGTACACTAGTGTGATCAAAAAGTAATGTGACTCAAGATTTTTTAAGTTGGTATGATTGTGTTTGACATCTGACAAGAATTAAAAAAAAACCGCTCAATTTGAAAGACCCTTTACAAGAAATCGAGTTCTGTTAACACTATGTGTTTCATGTAAAAAGTCACCTTAGTTCTTGATTGTGAGAGTGTATTAAGTAATAGACGTACTTTAATTAACGATGCCGCTCTGTTTGCTTCAGCGTTAGTCACTCCTGTTTGGCGATACAAACGTATAGCACTCCTGGCCGCCACTCTCCAATCGATCATGCCGGCCAACAGTTCTTTTTCTTGTTCGGTACGTTCTTTAAAGCGTCTAAGATATATTTGTCTTGAGCACTTTGGGCGCACTACTTATGAAGAATGGGGCAAATGTCATGCTACCATTTTTTTTTGTCGTAATACTTGAGACAGTTTGGTTTTGGCTGTTGTGTAGCGCAGACGTGCAAGTTTTATTATGGATAAACACGCGCTAAAACAAAGCAGTGAAAAGTAATTTACATTAAAAAAAATCAATTATTGTAACTCGACGTGATTTTAGGCAAAAATATCCTCAATTTATCGATTACTCAAGCAATTTTAAGAATCCCGAACAGTTGGAGATAGGCCAGGCATGAGAAGTACAACAGTGCGAAGCGCTGAAGATGTTTCATGTTTGAACAAAGTGTGAAGTGACAAGGTTGCAAGGGTTGCCTATAAGATTCAAATTGGTCAAGACTTGTTGCCTACATACAATAATAAGCGATTAGAATAGTGTAATGGCTTCAGATCTCCTAACGTGATGGCTCTCGCTTATTTTTATGGGAATTTTTGAAGGAAAAGATTTACATCAATAACTCCCAAACCATACAGTAACTTACGCACAACATCGGTGCTGAAATGGCTGAATTAACCCCAGACATGTTAAATATATAAATAAACATACACAGTGCGTCGAAAAAATAGCGGAACTTTGAAAATTTAATGAGAACTACTAGGACCATCTATTCAAACAATATATAATCTAAAAGCTGTATATCGCCATAATCAGAATCGATCAACGGATTGTCAAGTAACAGTACCTTTTTGCCATCTCGTCACAAAAAAAACAGGATAATATTAAATTTTATTTCAAGCTCGATAAAGTGCGTTCGAGTGATATCAGCGAATTACAAGACGGTCGTGATACTTTGGAAGACAACCCGAAGCCAGGCCGACCAAAAAAAAATCGCGATAAGTTGGTGGAAAAAGTGATGGATAGAAGAATTAAATTCGACCAAAAAGATGATTCACGAAATTTTGACAAATAACCGAAACAAACGAAAAGTATGTTCTCGATTTGTTCATCGCACCTTTAACGATGACCGAGTAATTGGCGAAATGACAAGTCAGTGTGCTTCAATATCCTCCGCATTCGCCTGATTTATCTCCGCGTGACTATTTTCTGTTCCCGAAACTCACACTGATCATGAAGGGAACGTTTTATGATTGTTGCCCGATTCTAAGAAGCCCCGACGAGGGTAATGAATGCGGAAAGGAAGTATTTTAAATAAAACCTAATTGTTTTTTTTATTTAAAAAAAAAACGATTTTTCCAACATACTGCGTATAAAAAGAAAAACTTTGTCTTTGTTCACTTAAAAGTAATAAATCATTAAAATGGAGACGTGATATTTGCCCCATCCGTTATTATAAACATACCTGTAGGCTTTTTGAATAATTTTTGCGGCAATTTCCGCCTGTTCTGGATTGATATTCGCATCGCAAACTATCTCGTGGACAATGTTTGCCTCGTCCACTTCTTCAGATACTTGAAAATAATAATTGTTAAAAGAAGAGTTATTTGTATTAGGAGTTCGACTTAATTCTCAACCATTTTTGACTACCTCCGATTTTAATTTACGAAAAAATAATACAAACATAACATTTTCCCATTTTTCATGCACTTTCGCCGCCTTCCAGGCAATTGTCGAATTCCAGATTGAAAAAAAACAGGCTGGTTTTGAGGTGATAATGTCGGTGAGGCTTTTTTCCGCTTTCCAAGAGGTGTGAAGCCGAAGGGGCTAAGTCTGGAGATATCTCCCAGCCCAACTCGCATGGTCGTTTACAGAGTCCTTTTTACTTGCGTTGAAGCAAAATGGCTTAATTTTTTCTTTTTCCAATTTTTTTCTCCTGAACATCACTAAAACGAATAAGTTGGCCCTTTTAACTATATTGGAGCCATTCATAATGCAGGACGCGCAGTTGATCCCGCCTATACACTGCAACATTTTTTGTGGCGTGGTTATTTGGTTTTATGGCATTAATTAATGGTTCATCGGGATTAACCCACGAGTTTCGCCTATTTGGAGTATCCTGGAAGATCCATCTAACGCAGGAAGTTCTTTTTCTTAAATATGGATAGCAATCTGCGAGCTTGTAGGGTTCCCAAGGGGAACCCAAGGACACTGCTTTTAACTTTTCCCTAACCCGCGTAAACGTTCAGGACACATCGCGCCTACAACTGATTTTGAGGTTAGATTCGCAGTAAAGCTGAAAGATGGCGCTGCAGTCGATGAAACATTGGCATAAATAATTAAGTTGAGAATCTAGCGTCCCCCAACAAAAATCCTGTTATTCTAGACATTGATCGCTGTTGGCAACAATGTAATAAAGAGAATAAATGCAATACCAACCGCTCAGTTTGTACTTTTGAGATTCAGAGTCGAGCGATTTTCTGAAGGTTTTATGAATGGAGAGAACTATGTTGTCTATTTCTTCTCTGGGCATCCCGGTCTCCTCTAGGAACGTGGCTGTGGTCGTTGCCATTTCTGTGAGGCTTTGTACTAATCTGGCAGCAACTAAACAAAGAAATTGAAACCGTATAAACGATCTAAAAGAGAAAAAAAGCATACCCCGTGCATTTTCCCGTGTGATCATTAGAGCATCTAAATAATCAGCTATAAAAGTATATATGTCTTGCGGCTGACTTCTCAAAACCTACAAAATAAACAATAAAAAGTCTTGAGATCACTCCCGGAAAACTCTTAAGAACAAAAAGAATACTTCTCTGGAAATATCAGTCATCAGCTCTTTTAAACCATCTGGAATGACATAAATATATCTAGCGCAGTGTCTTTGAAGCATCGCCTCCATAGTGACTAAATATATATTTTGATCTATTCACACTGTTAAAAAAAGAATGAAAGAAAACTGAGAGAATAATGGCATATGTCAAATCAGAGCGTCGATTTAATGGTAGTCAATGATTTTGTTGAGAAAAGTAGTAGTAGCTGATCAGAAGCACCACCATCTTTGAATAAATACAGACACTATGTAATGACAAGTAAAGAATTTCGATACTCTTGTATCACATTCACAAAAAATAATATCAAATGTTTGCTTTCCAATAAGAGCGTCATAATCAAATTGAAACATAATAACGGCAACACTGTTTGAAGTGTAAATGACACTCACAGTGTTGTCAACTTAATGGTTTTATCACTAAAACTAGTGGTGTTTTTTTACAAGTAAAACTATGGCGTTTGTTAAGTCTCAGTATCATCAGAAATTTCGTAATTGTGGCCTTCAAAATTCATTATTAAAAAATTGATACTATGTATGTGTTAATTATGATTAAAAAGTGTTTTGTAGTAAAAAAAAAATGGTCTTGTATATATATATATATATATATATATATATATATATATATATATATATATATATATATATATATATATATATATATATATATATATATATATATATATATATTCTTTAGAAATTACCCAAACTAACCTAATTTCCCATTAGATTTTACACCAAATTCCCCTACTTAATATAATAAAGAATACAATGCAAATTAAAAAAAATATATATCTTTTTAGAAAAAAGTTTACGATATTATTGTTCCTTTATGTGTCGTACGATTCAGTTTTATATTTCGACCGGTAAACGTCGTGCGTGTGTCTTGTTCGTTTTACTAGTGTGTCCAGTAGCAGTGCATCTGCAGAGGCTTCATTGAAGTTGATAAAAGGTAGATGAACTATTGTAGTCTAATTTTTGCTATATTGTTAGGTTATATTGTTTTGCTATATCTTGGCCTGTCTGTACAACTTCATTTACTACACAGGGTGTATGAAATAGTGGTAACAGGGTAACATATTTTATGTATATAAATGTGGAGTTCGTTGAAGAACAAATGGTTTTTTAACTAACTAAACTGTATGAGATTTACTAATAAACAAAAAAAATAATTTACTAAACTCTAAGAGATTTACCACTAAACACCAAATCACTTTTTTAAACTTCTCGGCGCACGTTTTTTAGCTAACCATGTTAGCATCATAAGAAAATTACTTAGTCTATGATGCTAATATGGTCCGAGAAGTTAAATATAGTGATTCGCTGTTTAATTGTAGATCTCTTCGAGTTTTTTGAGAGATTAATTCATCTCCTGGTGATGCCAACATAGTTAGCGAAGCGTATGTCGAGAAGTATAGAAAAGTGATTTGGCGTTTAGTGGTAAATCTCTTCGAGTTTAGTGTTTCACACCGAAGGTTCCGATAGAAGAATTGACCAAATAACCAAACAAAAAAATATTTATTCAACAAGATATAGCTGAATTGTGCTTGTTCTGAGGATGATTTTATAAAACAAACCGAAACGTTAATAAAATAGTAAGAAAATAATAATTTTATTAATACAACTGACCGAAAATCCCAAAAAAAAAATGCAATCTATATATTATAGTTTAAGCTCAAATCCAAAAAAAATATAAGAGGTTGATTTTTTGTTACAAAACAGCCCAATTAAGATATTCGATCAAATTTTTTATTTGTGTAAATAGATTTTACATTAAAGTCTAGCGTTAAGGTAGAAAAGAAAATGTACACTCGTTTATAGATTGATGTTTTCGATTCAAATAAAACAGAAATGTCGATGAGCAACCGTCAATAAAATCGGTTACTCTCTAACGAAGACGAATTCATTATAATGACTCCAGCGATTTTCTTCCGCATCAACTCCTGGTTTGGGCTCGGCCGCCCCCCCTGCCGTTCCCGATCCGCAACTACCAACCTAAAACAAAGTACCAGCTTAATTTTCTCCGTTAATAAAGCACACGATCTCACGTTTATTACCCTATATAACAATGATAGCGGAATAAGTAATGTCGTTGGACTTTCAATGTGTCAGACACAATGATATTTCTTAGTTTATATCTCATAATAAAATACGAATCAATACAAAACTATATTTAAATTTTGTAATGATATGAATTATGCGTTACATATGTATTTTGTCAAGCTTACTCTTACTGCAGAGTTATGCAACCAATAAAACACATTTTTTAAATTTACTATTTACAAGATATGTAGTGTAATATCCTAATTTATAGTTGTTTTCCAGACTATTTATTAGTTGATTATAAAAAGGTCTATGCTACTTACCATTTTAAAACCTTGTTCCACAAGCATGTCGAATGCTTGCTCCAAAAAAGAATGCTTCAAGAAAAATCTCGACGTGTAGCGCTCGACCTGTCCGTGATCGGGATCTCTGCTTTCGTTCAGGGTCTCCCCGAAAACCTCCCGACAGAGGGCCACCCTGCCGCTGACCAGAATCTTGGTGAGTTTACGAAATTTAACGTCGGCAAGACCGTCTTTGCCGAACTGGAAGCTACCACGATATCCCACAGTTATAACACCTGAAAAAATCAAGTTAAAATGCCATAAAACACTTGTAGTGAGATATTAAACAAGAAAGCTTGATGAAGATAAATGAGTGTCGTTCTCACGAACGACCGATTTGTTGGAAGCGAAAATATTGGCGCCGGCAATTTTGCGAGGGACAGAAAATCGATGCTGGATAATCAACAGCCGGGAAAACGTGGAAGAGCGCGAGGAAAAGAATCCTAAAATAGATAAATGGCCCAGATAATGCGGAAACGGGCCTTTCCAACGCTCTCCGAACCCGTCACCCTCCATATCAGTCCGGCCGAGTGGCTTATACGCCGATTCGATAAAATATGAAACGAAAATATCGGTCCCCAAAGCTCTCAGAAACTCGAAATATGTATTTAATAATTCAATTTTTTTTGTGTCACACACTTCAAAATTGTTCCGTTCTGAAACAAAACAGTTTTACAAACCACCTGTTATAACCTATTTGAAACTAGATTTCTGTATAACCACAAATATATCTACGAATTATTGCCCCTAAAATGAAACATTTGGACGTCTGAATCAATTTTATTTTTCAATATACCGGGGATGTAAATAAAGTAATGATACTTTATTATATTATTATATACTTTTGAATTTTCATGCTAGGAAAAAGAAAAAAGTCACAAGGACTGAAGTCTGGCGAATAAAGGAGATGCGGAGATTTTTTCACCGCCAATCGACGATCAGGGCGCACAAGATCCTGGATTCTGTACACTTCCCCTGCCAGGTTCATCTGCAATCGAGTCTTGGTCGTCTGAGAAGGCCTTAAATCACCAGGAAACCTGGGTCAGGAACAAAACTAGATAGCGCACCATTGCTCCCAATTGTTGTCACTCACTCACTCATGTCAAAAATCTGATTCACAAAAAGAATTGCTGCAGACCAAGTGACTCTAATGATCAGAAAAAAAACAAGCAGTTTTAACATACAAAACAAGAAGCAGGCTAGAAACTACGGACCATGTATGTGAGAACAAGGAATAGAAGGAATCAAGAAATAGACAGCATCAAAAGAAACCACGGGGAACAGTTTACCAAAGGCGAGGTATACGGCACGTACGTTCTACTGAAAAGATATGGAAAATGATAAGAAGACAGAAAATTAATTTGTAAAGATAGATAATATCAGAGAAAGGGAATCGACTAAGTCCCAAAAAATTTGATATTTATTGGTGAAAAAGATAAAAGTTTTTTGAAAAAAAAGATATGTTTTAATGTGATAAAGTTATTGAAGTTATTTCCCGCGGCTATCAACCAAGTGATGTTGCAAGGATCGGAAGATATGAAAATTAAAAGAGGTCAAGTCTGGATAATAATATGTGTAAACACCGCTTTCGGTGTTAATTCGAGTTCCTGTCAGAGCTCTGGCAGAGGAGAATTAAGGATTAACTTCCAAGAGTGCTTCTAATTCTTCATCCTCCACTTTTTTGACTCTCTGGGCGTTCTACATCATTTAAGTCAACATTTCCAGTTCGGAATTTCTGGAACTACTTCTTACAAATATTGTACGAAATAACATTATTACCCAAACCCGCACGGATCATGTCATTAGCTTCGGCAGTATTTTTTTTTCAGTTAAAAGGACCCCAGATTTTGCTTTTGAGGCGATACGCGATAACATCTCGTATACAACTGATTTTTGAGGTTATATATGCAGAAGGTTCGCTTATTATAAATCGTTCTGAAACTGAAAGATGGCGCTTTACGGTATCTATACAGTGGGAAAGAAAATCTGATGCTTTTCGGAAGATTTATTGAAGGTAATATCTAAAAATATAATGAAGAAGACATAAAATGAATAGTAACAATTCAGGAAGAATTAGAAGAAGAAATACCGAAGTTTAAAAAGACGAGGACACAATTAAGCGTATAGGGAAACAGAGTAACATACCAGAAGAAAAAAACTGGAAATCGACACAAAGAAAGGAATCCCGAAGATTAACGAATATTTGTCAGAACAATAATTATGATGGTCATTTACCTGGTGGTTTACTTCTGCTTGCGTTGATCATAGTATCGACAAGTCCGTGAAGGAGGAATTTCTGGGCTTCTTTTTTCAGTCGCTCTTTCTCTCGAAAACAATCCGGCAGTACTACGGTACCATCTCGGAGATAATCCAAAATATATCTGAAAGAAAATACCTTCATTGATATTACAATTAAAAGTCGAATTAATCTTTTGAACGCTCGTTTAAATGCGGTGATTGTTGAATATTTACCAGTTGTGGCGGTTAATAATTCTTATCTTTTTTACAAATCAAGCATTGTTGAAAGAATACGATATACAAACTTACTTAGGACTACATCAGCTGAACGATAGACAGATAGAAAAGCGGACTTTTTTCACACCCCCATCACATACAGTGAGAGCAGTCAGAGACACCATTTCTGCACTTGGCTGGGAACTCTTGCCACACCCGGCTTATTCACCAGACTTGGCTCCTTCCGACTACCACTTGTTTTCATCGATGTCTGCCGGTCACGTTGGTGCGAACGTTAAGAGCAGCGGCCGAAACTGCATTGGGGTGGTAATTGGTTCGATTCCAGAGCTCGGATGGTTGTTTTTCTTTCTTTCTTCTGTGTGTATTTACTTTCTAAACATCTGGGATTATTTCGAGGCAGGAGTTTAAAATCCGATAACGAATTACCCCTCAGTCACGACAGTGAAAGGCTCGGTAAGGCCGGATGCCTTCTGAGAAGTGTTCTACGTTGGTCACTCGCCAGTCGGTAGACTTCCTGCTAGACTCATGGGTAAGCAGATAACCAAGGGTTGATAGTCTGAGGGGGGTGCTGGCCTGGGTTGTCGGTGGCTGATGACCGTGGTTCGGAAACCACTTTAAGCTGTAGGTTAGTTACCAAATAGTCTTGTAGTTGCTGATGCGTCTCTAACCGTAAATCCTAATGTCTCACTCACTTTCTACGAAACACTTCAACAATTACGGAGATGTCGAAAAATTGCTTGATGACTGTAAAACCTCAAAAGGTACACGGTTTTCTGGGAAAGCATTTGCAAATTGCCAGAAAGGTGAGAAAAATCTGAAGCTAGCGACGGGGTTTAGTTTAAATAATCCATTTTTTACCATCCTCCCAAATTAAACGTGTTTTTTTAAAGAAAAATTTAAGATTTACTAACCGCCACACTTGGTATGTGCTGACCGAAGTCAACTGTATCGAATATTTAAATTATTCAAAGGTTCCTGTCAAAAATGTTTGTCCTCCCTCAGGTCCACGGAAGAAAATATTACCAGTCAAGGATCTTGTCCTGAATATTCACCGATAATACACCATCGTACACTGTAATAGTTTTTAGTCAATATTTCACAAAAAATCAAACGAATATCGTTCAACAAACACCTTATCCACCAGATATAGAACCATGCGACTTGTTCCTATTACCTCGATTGAAGAAACCATTTCATGAACGCCGCTTTGACTCCACAGAAACCATTCGAGAATGTCGACAATAAAAAAATGTCGAGATTGTTTTATAGTTGCGAAAGATCAAGGGATGAATTACAGGAAATGTTATTACAACCACTTTCTATTTGAGAGATTGATTTCGAGAAAGAAAGAAGATATTTTGACCGATTAAGAAGAACTACAGACCGAGAAAAATAAGTGTACTGAAGTTGCTTACCGTAGGTATCTGCAATGTACCTTGAGGTTGGCGGGAATTTTTTTTAATAATATATTTGGAGCCAAGACACAAACATCAACATTCTTCCATGACCTGCACACTCTCCCGATCTGTCACTTATAGAACAAGTCTAGAATACGACAGGAAGAAGAGCTAGTATGCTTTCTAACCTTCCAATGAATTTTCAACAGCTTTGTGATTCAACAGTTCACTTCTCTGTTACAGATGTGATTTTTTTCGATGAAAACTTTACCATTTATAATTCACAGCACCGTCAGCGCGTTTAGCGCGCACTTACGCACGCATATACAACACACTATCGACAATACCTAAACAAAACACCATCCCTATCCAGGAAGTATCTGCCCTTCGAGTCGAGCTCGACCGGTTCCTTGCCAGTGAACAGACTGTGCAGCTGCGAGTCGGGTTGACTGATGAGCGTCTTCACCGAGGTGGTGTAAAGGACACCACCCACGTTCAGGTCGACGACGGGGGGAAAGTCTGTCGTCCCCGACGACATCTTCTCGCGTCCACGGTGACTGTTCGACTGAGGGAGAACACGATAACGGGGGAAGCAGAATTGCGCAGTAGGGCGGAGAAGGGAGGCTGGGGGTAAAGGGTAAATCCGGAATAGATTTTCCAGACGGCCTTATGTGTAACGAACGGAAGCGGACTACGACTAAAAGCAATCTCTTGTATGGGGCTAAGTGTTTTTAATATGTGGTCTGTTTTTATATTTTTTTCCCCATTATGAAGACAATTTAGTATATTTTTAAATTTACTTATTAATATATGTTGGGTTGAATGACAGCTGGGGGAAACTATTGTAGTAAACCTGCAGATGTGGCCAATAAAATAAGAGAGGCGGGGCCTTATTAATATATTTTATTTAAACTTTCTTTCTTAGCCCATCTTTCTGAACTTTTCTGGTCCTTCTTTGTGAAGGCTATTGTAAAGCAAAGTATTCTTCGTGAATTTTTTTTCGAAGAAAATGTTCCATAGATCGGGAAAGAAGATTGATCTGACGATGCAGCATCAGAACAATGCGGTGGGTGAAGTAGTATTTTCCTACTCAATTCTTTGATTTTTTCTTGGATAATTCATTAATCAGTTTTGGACTTATTTGAATCAAGGCCGTGTTTAGTCTATCAAGCTGGACACAATAATATTCGGTGCTTATAATTTCAGTAGGATTTAGAACTCCATAGTGAATAATTCCTGTAAAATCTTACCATACTGACAGTAACACTTGTCTAGAAGGAGGACATAGTTTTGGAGTGAGCGAAGGTTTTTGTCCTGGTGTTAACCGTTGTTTTTTCTCATGTGGATTGCTCTGTATTTCTCCATATGATATCTCTTAGATATCTTGATAGACGGTTTGCTTTATTCACGTATGTTCATGGGCGTCCTGTGTTAGATTTTTCTCCCAAGCCTATTACTTTTAAAAAAGTATTCATTAAACTTAAAAGTGGTAAAGAAGCATTTAAAGACGTGATTACTTAACAATTGTATATTTCGGATTTTTGTTACAATTATACTAATCATTCTTCAGCTTCCTTGCTTCTGTTTCTGATCAAATATTCGTTTATTTTATCGCACTGTTCTTGAGCTATGTCAGTTTCTCGAACGTCCAACCACTCTATAGTGGTATTAATGAAGACGGCATCAACCAAGTTCTAAAATATATGATTCTTGTGACAAAGCCAACGTAAATTTAACTCACGCACATCTCCTCCTTCTTTACCAAACCAGTTCGAGCTTACATCCAACTGTTTCAAGGATTCGTTCAGTTTTAACATCTGGCAAATCTTCAAGGGCGTGTCTTCGTCAAAAACACACGCAGCGAACGACAGCATTTTGATTTTCGAACAGCGTACCAGAGCTCGCATGATCCCCATCGTACCCTCCGTCCCCAAAGGATTCATTTTCAAATTTAACACCTAAACAATCCGGATTTTGACAGGTATTAGAATCTACAATCGCTGTGTAGTGAACGTACCGACAGAACGTCGCAGTTATCGTTCAAAATAGCAAAACCGATCCCTTCTGCGCCTAATTTCCCGATCTGATTATTGGCCAGATTTAGTACCCTCAGACTGGAACCGTCGATGAGATACTGGGCTACGCAGAGGGCCCCGCCATCGCCTATCTCGCAGTTGGATAGGTCCAGCTCTTCTATATTCTTGTGTTTAATCAAATCTAAACATTATTGCAGGTATAGACACGTTTAAGAGAGAGAGGACTTTATTTTCACATTGCATTAACGCCTGACAATGTTTGTATTCAATGTTGGACCGGTGGATCCTGAGATACTTTAAGTGTTTGAGTTCAAGCAGAGCTTTGCCTAGTTTTTGACAGTCGGATACAGAAACCTTGAACATGTTCCATGTAAAATCTTCCCCTACATTCTTCATGCCTGAAAAGTTTCAAGTCTATGGCATTTAGTTTCATTTTGACAGTGTTTTAAATCACATACCGTAAGTTAAATGCAACTCTTCAATATATGGTAGTTTCTTAAAAATCGGTATTAGATTAACATGTTCTATAGGAAATTCCTCTGGTATGTCTTCCTTCTCCATCGTCAAAGGCGGTTTCCAAACTCGTAACTGATCGACATTCACGCAACTAACGTAAGGACTGCACAATTCCAAAATCTCATCAAAGTTTTCTTCATCGTTATATTGCGGTTCGGCTTCCTCGATCATCTTCTGCACGTGTCGCTCTAGATAAACGTTTTTCCACGTCCATTCCTGCGGTGTGTGTCGAAGAACCAGACCGAAGGTTTCCGAATAACGTCGTTTCCAATAATATTCATCCTTGAAAATCAGAGAGATTTGTTCGGGGTGGCGTAAAAGGTTTCCCATTTCAACTGATTTTTGGTTTGAGATTTTGTGGTTTTTTTACTTCAGAATAAGTTAGAAAGTCAGAGGTTTTGAAAATGGAGAAGGGTTGACTTGCAGAATGAACATTAATTGTTAGGAATTTATTTTGAAAAAATAGATGACGTTATTTCAACTCTGACTCAAATTGGTAGACAAATTTTTTGAATACTGAGACTGTGGTTGACAAGGCAGACCGCGAACAACAAGATCAGCTGAAAACGATCAACGTGAAACTGAGACGATTTCCGTATGCATCCATAGAAAATCCACTGTTTAAAGTGACTCAAGATGTTATAAAAAGAGCATCAATTTCTAAACGCAAAATTGGCCAGGGCTTAACATTATTTTTTGAAGTACTTGATTAAAAATCTCCAGAAAATATACTTTAAATTACAAGTTACAATAACTCTTTTTTTTTAGTTTTCCTACAATTTTTTTTAAATTTAAAGTAAGGTGTCTACTTTTGAACCACCCTGTAGAAACAAACTAAACGCACATTTGTTGATTTCTAAGCAATAAAAGATACATGATCATTATCCGTCCTATGCACCATTAAAACCTGAAATGAGATATTTAAAATCCTCAAGAAAACATATAATGAATGAAGAGAAGTTGGGAAAAAGTTATTTCTACATCAAAAACCCATTGATACCGTCCATCCACATTAACCATATAAAACTTCGAAAATAAATTGTGCAAAGACGACTAGGAAAACTTTTTAAAAGGCTTCTGATTTTTTGTATGTAGTATAAAGAATTTGTATAAAGATCCACTCTTATTGGACAATCCTTTACTGCCAATGTACGTAACTCTCTGCAGGAGGGTAATCTGGATGATCAATAAAGTATTTCAGTGAATAATTTTGAAAAACAAAGTATCCACTAATTTGCGTTGTAAGTCACGTACTGTCCTGCTAAAATCAATTAAATTATCGATGAATCTGCCAGCTATGCCGCATATTCTCCTGATTTAGTCTCACTTGATTCATTATCTTTCCGAAATTAAAAAGGACATTGAAATGGCTAAAATACATGTCCAACAAGGTGATAATATATGCTGTGTAGTGTTGGATAGTTAAACAAGATTTTTTGTCTAAAATACTGGAAAAGAGAACTAATTCAAGAAGAAAGCAGAACTGGACAATTGTTTGACGAAAACAAAAACGTCACAGGAGATATCAGAAATTGTATTTCGTAATCGTACAAAGGAACACTTAGGAACACAAAGAACAAAGATCTATAAAACACTCAATAGTCACTTATGACTGAAAAACGTGCACTCTCATAGAGAAAATAGAAGAAATGCTTGCAGCAAATCAAAGAAAAGTAAGAATTTTTGGTGGCGTGAATGACACTGGAAATTGAATCTTACTTCAATCAAAGGTATGGCTATTTCTAAAGGCAAATCCACTGGTAGGACGTCCAAAAGATACACCTTATCCGAACAGGGCAGCTCGTTGAGGATGGGTTTCTCCTTAAAATATTTCGCTATAGATTGGATGCAAAATTCCTTCAACGAAGGACATCGGTCCTTGTCCCAGTCGAAATTCTCAGCCAATATTTTCCTTGTATTCTCCCCGATCAGTGCTAGACTCTGATTCGATGGTAAATAAACTTGGAAAGTGTTTTTATTTATAATATACGGAATTTTCATTTTTACAACTCGCGCAAATGACGTAAAAAACTCTGGTGACTTTTTCAACTGTCAATTTACCGATTAAAACGAAACTTTCTCTTATATAAGGAAGTTTTACTCCAGATAGGTCATTCTCCTACACTTCTTATATATATATATATATATATATATATATATATATATATATATATATATATATATATATATATATATATATTGGCAAAAAAAATAATAACATTTATAAATCGTTGTTTATTTTTGTTAATTAAATAAAAATGTTTTTTTAACTTTCAACCACAGCCAAAAGTATAGAGATTTGATAGAAATTTAACTGGTCTCTTCTCCTATTAATATAGACTGAGTCATCTCCTGATGATGCTAACATAGTTAGCGAAACGCACGTCGAGAAATTACAAACACGTGAGTGCGCGTTTAGTCGTAATTCTCTTTGAATTTGACCTAGTTTGTGTGTCCACCTGGCAATAATTCTCTTAAACTCAAAAATATTAACCAGTAAACACCAAACAAGCTTCGCTAACCACGTTAGCATCATCAGGAGATAATTCAATATATCTCAGACTGAATCATCTCCGGATGATGCTAGCATGGTTAGCGAAACGCGCGCCGATGAGTTAAACAAAGTGATGTGATGTTTAGCGCTAAATCTCTTCGAGTGTAATATATATTTCATGCCGAAAATTCCAAAAGAATTCTCTTGCCAAAGAAGGTTTTTTTGTTGCCTTAGAATGTTATCTCTTGTTCCTGGGCTCAATTTTTAATAATACTCCATAAATATACTGTAGAATTTACATCCGAGCACTGCACAGTCCATTCCCAAAGATTTAATCCATTTTCTTCAAAACAGTTCCTAGTTTGATGGTAGTTCTGCTAGAATTTTACGTTGTATGTGCCTGTACTGCTGAAAATGTTATGGACTTGTAGAGTTTATGCATGTTAATATAAAAGATGCAGCCCCAAATCATTATGCCCCCTACACATTAAAATACATTTTAATGTTAAACTTCGAGATATCATTCATCAAACCACACAGTTTTGAACCGGTTCTCTTCGGAGGGATGTTGCTACCTTAGAGTTCATTTGTAGCGACATTACTGGTTGCCTACAAAAAGGTCATATCTTCTTTCTAGCTTTGTAGCATTTCGGGGTTGTTTCATTAATGTAGACGTAAATGAAACAGTTATAAATAAAAAAAAAAACAGAACGTGCGATGTATAGAAGACCTCAAAATATTATCACGACACTACAGGAAAAAGAAAAATTATTTCAATAAGATTTTTCTTCTAGCCTTTCTCTTCATGTGCAAGTTTTCTTCGATTTTTTAAAGACTCTCAATTAATACTTGTGTCCTCAAACCGTTTTATGGGATAAACTGTATTGTGTGACACGAACATTTAACCATTTTAGATATTGCAGCTTGTATTTCTTATGGCTCTTTGAGAAATTGTTTTTTTATAGGTTGCTGTAAACTGAACCCGCATTTTTAAGGTACTTTTTTTACTAAATTAACTGCATTTTAAAACAGTTTAACAATAAAAAAATTACCGGAAATATTGAACAGCTCCAATGGTGCTACCTAATTATGGCCGCATCTGTACCTGCATTCAAGTTCCCTCGAAAATTAAACAATAAAAAAACCCTGACGATTTAAAAAGCATTTATTAGTACATCTTCAAGAAAAAACAGTAAACTTAATTATAAACGATAACAAAGGGGAGAAATAAACGCTGCCAAAAGATTTTTTTAATACTGTTAATACAATAAAAAATAGAAAGTAAACAAATAAATACGACAATAACTTCAAGATTGTTTCATTAACAAATTTAATATCAATCCGATCCTCGACCAATTCAAAATCGAAAAAACCACACCCTGTATGCCGGTAATTTGATTCGTATTCCAAGTATTTGTTAATCAAACAACACACAAATGAACATTCAAACTACCACACAAGTGGTAAGCTGCCAAGGAGTTTGACACTCGGGTAGGCCTTGACGTGGGTGTGTACTTTTGACAGCTACGATGACATCGTCAAAAAGTCACGAGAAAATAACGTTTCACTATAATAATCTAACACCTTTACGCGACGAGAGAGGAAGTTAAAAAAATAATAACCTTATGGAACAGATACAAATCAGAGGATAATCAAAATAAACTTTATATATATACTTTTTTTAATAACTGTATTAGCTTAAATATATATTCTTTCTTCATTAATAAGTTAAAAATCACAGCAATACAAATAAATATATTTCGTTGTATGTAAATTTTCATTCAGTCATACATACATGGGCCACAATACAACCAGGCAACAGGTTTGACTCTTTTTTTTTTTAAATTATCACAGACTTTCTATAATTGGAAAGTACACCTCATGCTGTACCACCAGATGGGTAAATAAAATAATGAGACTGGAGGCGTAGCAAGTGGCGACACCGTTGATTTCCACCTTGAAGGGGAGATATGCTTACGCCTGATGCGTCTTCGGAACTCTAGAGAGTTCAAACTCGTACTGAATACGATGCTGCCAGATCGAACGCTACGCCATCAGTCCCATTATTTTATTTACTCATCTCATACATAAGAGGCTTTTGGCTTGTAGTGCATCAAAGAGGGGAAAATATTGGACGGAAGATATAGCATGGTTTGTGGGCATGTCTTTATTTGCTAGAACAATTTGCATTTAGAACTTCGTCTTCCATCAGAATAATAATTCGACGAAAACACCTCAAGCAATAGAAGATATAGAATTATTTCACCACCTCATTATCTTGTAAGAATGATCTTGATGAACACAGCCAGTTATTGGTAGAAGTAGCAATGTTACAAGAGATGAAGGAAAGTTTAACGAACCTCACGACCGACGACCAAACGTTCTTGGGATAGATAACATAAATTCGGAATTCGGATTTTTTTGTTTAAACCTAAACTCTGTCAGTTCTGTCAGTAAAAGAAATGATGCTTGCAATATTTGAAAGGAAAATTGTCATAGTATTGATCAGGATTTGAATATTGTAAACGGTGTGAAGATTCAGCGATTCAGTAGAGAATGAGAGAAAGTAGATCAAAGAAAGGGTGGCAGGACAAAAGAACTACTGTACATGAAATACGGACAAGGGGCTGTTCGAGATTGCTCCGGATGGGGGAGTTTGACGGATGCAGCATCACAGAAAGAAGACGAAGAAATAATAAAACTGACTTTATTACTATTTTTGATGAACAGTGACTTCTTTTTTCTATTCTGTCGATTATTGTTGGTTTTATTGCCCGACTTGTTACCTGGTGAAAGAGGGGTGCGTCATAAAAATATTATGGTTAACTTATACTTGAACAACGGCGTCCTCTTCGTGCAAATAAGCGACAATATCACCGTCAGCGACCTCGTTCTGCAAGCCAGGTATCTCATTGCCCGAACTGGCCCGACTGTTGTCCTTGGAGCGGCCCACCCTTTCGTAGCCTCCGGTTTCCCAGTCGCTGTCGTTGTTCAGTTGTTCGTAGGGCGGCTCGCTGTCCGTCGTCTTGCTCATGCTGTTCGAACTCTCCGAGGAAGCCGTCGTCTTGATCTTCTGCTCCGGACCGCCACTGTAAAACGGTTTCATCTCCTTCACCGTTTCATAGTTGGGATCGGGCTGGCTGACTGACTCGTAGTTCGGATCGATGTCGCTGTCCGAAGAACGAACCGCCGTGTAGTTGGGCTCCCCCACGTCGCTCGACATGCTTTCGTATTTGGGTTCCTCTGACGCATTGTCCTGGAATAGAAAACAACAAAAATAACGTAAAAACGAGATAGTAGAGGGTTATTCATCAAGAAGTGTGACTTTGGGCTATTCCTCAACATCAAAGAGGCTGGGATGCGTTCCAGATTTACCAGATATGGTCTAAGGTGATTTTTGAAAAAAATCACCGAGAAACAAAGAAACAAACAAAAACAAACAAAAACGAAAAACAAAGAAAATAGTCCTTTAACTTTAATCATCTCTATGAGTTGAACTCGAAGAGTCTTCTACACGTTCCAAATTTACCAGATATGGCCTCAGGGGATTTTTTTTAGTTGAAGTCAAGTTCTTTTTAGTGCTTAGGTTAAATTAAATAACAATTTATCATTTGGAAGAGAAAATAGTTTTTTTTTAACTTTAATAATCCCCGTGACTTGTACTAGAAGAGGGTGTGACTCGTTCCAGACTTACCAGAGTGGTCTCGGGTGATTCATTAATTCAAGTTAAGTTTTTTAGTGTTTAGGTTAAGTTAAAAAACATCAGAATTTGGAAGAAAAAATAGTCCTTTAACTTTAATAACATCTATGACTTGAATTTGAAGAGGCTTTTACACGTTCCGGACTTACCAGAAATGGCTTCAGGGGATTTTTTTAGTTCAAGTTACGTTTTTTTTAGTGCTTAATTTAAATTAAATAAAAATTTATCATTTGGAAGAGAAAATATTTTTGTTTACTTTATTAATCTCCGCGAGTTGTACTAGAAAAGCTTGTGGCACGTTCCAGACCAACTAGATACGACCTTAGGCGATGTATAAAGTCGGCGTTAAGTTTTTTCAGTATTTAGTGTAAAGTTAAAGTTAGATATCAAGTGGGGGAATCAGAGCTCAGACAAAGTGGCTGTACCTAGAGACAGGGCATAGAAATATCATCAAATGGGCTTTACCTCAAAAGGAACCAGCTTTTTCTTCTTGTTCACAATGGAATATCCGTCTATCCTCTCTCGTACTTTCGAATATCCGGAATCACTGACGTTTGACGATCGGTGCCGTAACTGTTCGTAATTGGGATCGATTTCCGAGGGCTCCCGCCCTCTAAGAACCTCGTAGCCCGGATCTGACGAACTTGCCAGACTTTCGGGACCGTTTATGCTTGCGTAACCCGGTTCGCACTCCGAACTGCCTGAAACATAACGCACCACGTCATATCCGAACAGGAAAAAGAGAAAATCAACTACCTTTAATCTTTTCATAACCTGGATCATTCGAATTTTTGATTTTCTTCAAAGTTTCGTAGTTGTGTTCCTTCCTGCTTGCACTGGAACCTTTACTACTCCTTGAGGTGGAACCTAGGGAGTTCCTCAGTGATTCATTGAAGCTCCCTTTGTCTGACAACCTAACAGAAAGAAAAACCAACCAATCAGTACAGTATTGATTTTTTTCTTGTTTCTAGCTGCACCTATCCTCTACTATGTCTTCTTTCTTTGCTTTACACACTTTGGCATATAGGTCGTCCAAATTGTGAACGGATTGAGGTTTATCCAAAGATGATGTGGGAGGAGGGGGCAATGGTGAGTTGGCCTGTCTCTTTTCCGGTTTAGGCGATCCTATATTCGCTATAGAGCTGGACGATGACGCTAATAATACAAACCAAACATTCATTAAAAAAATTTACCATCAAAACATTTGTTTATAATTTCCTAGCGCACATATCACCAGCCATGTCAGGAGCATCATCAGGAGATCAGCCTGAATCATCTCCTGATGATACTGACATACTTAGGGAAACACACTTCGAAAAATTAAAAGAAATTGTAGTCTTACCTTGACGGGAATGGGTATGTGACGTAACATGTTTTAGACTATCTACACTAGGGGGCGCTGGTTGTGGGGGAGGTTCATAAAGTTGATCCACCTCTTGCCTACATGAAAACCGTAAAGTAACGAGAAAATTTAACCATTGTAATCAAAAGCAAACTCACCTATCGTTCAAGTGTCTTTCCACTGTGTTAATTTCTGCCTCGACAGTCACTGGCTGTATTTTTGAGTATGTTTCGCTCTCACTAGTATAAATTTGATTATTAGGATCTGGGATAGTGGTATATACATCATCTATAAAAAAAAACCTTCCCTTCAGCATCAATATTATGAAGAGTGACACAGCATGCTACCTGAGTCATCTGAAACTGTGGAATAGTTAACATCCAGGCCCCTTTTTTCTTTGTTGATGTCCTTTGTTTGTGCTAAAATATTTGCAAGTGGTTCGCGCACTGTTATGCTGGTATAACCCTCTAAAAAGCATATTGTAAAACAACTCTCTAAGATTTACAAGAACATACTTGAAGAATCTTGTGAATCTCCACTAAAATTCGTCTGATTCACCGGAGGGGTCATGTATGGTAAGTCATAGTTAGCTGCTATACCGCCTGCAACTGCAGTGGCGGCAGGTATTTCCATACCTCCCCCATTGCTATGAGCAGATGATCTTCTAGACCTAGTGTGGATATTCGTTTCCACACTTTTATTGCTACCATCAGCCCTATTTCAAAATTTAAATTGTGAACATTTCTTAAAAAATTGAGTTTCCCAATAAATAAAAAGTTTACACTATATGGAGAAAGAACACACCAAACTGTCAAACAAAAATTCAATTTTGACCTTTCAAATATGTAAACATACATAAAACTGTTACTAACGCCACCTACATAGCCTTCATTTAATCTAGAGACCCACGTGGCCCATAAATCTGGACAACCATCACGACAAGTTGGTAATGATTAACAACAAATTACCTACATTGGTAACTACAGATTAGTAACATATTTCCTAGATTAAGGACAATCAACATGTTAAGAAGAAACCTGACAGATCAAGTTATTCTAACTTCTACATTTTCTTTAATTAATATGTATTAAAGTTAAATTACTTCTACTTGTGTTTTTTTATACATTTTATATTTTTCTTTGACTTATATGCACTGTTTAGCACTAATAACGAAAATAAGTATGACAATTGACCGTCCTACATTATTTTGAGCTTAAAGTAAAAAAAAATTAAAACTTCACCGGAGCAACCGCCAAGGAAGGAAAAAAGAAGCAAAAAGCATCACCTCATTGCCCTAACTCCTTGACATGAAACTTCTGTCAGATGTAGTAACACAAATGATATGAAGTTTATGTTAGATTCTGTTGATACAAAATCAATGGTTGTATTGGCATATAAAATCCTACTAATAGGTTTGTTCTAGCAAAGATTTCAAATGGTCCCAATCCATCCGGAGTTTGTGCAGATGACCGAAATATTCGCATACATTCGACTGCGCAAACTCCGGACGATTTGAAACCGTTTGAAATCTTTGCTAGATCAAACCTAACGTCATCTATCTGTGAAAACTTAAACTACTTTCTGGACAACCTGATAGAAATAAAATGCATTACCTTAACAGATTGATTCTTTCTTCTGATGTTCCCTGGCTTGATGGGTTTTCTTCATGGATATGTCTGGATGTAGTGGGTTGTAATTGTGCATATGGATGTTCTCTAGAATTAATTTTGTCATATTTCACACGTTCATAAGTTGAAAAATTTTCATCTGCTTGACTTATTGAACTATGTTGAGAGATGCTCAACCTTGTATCTAATCCATTTCTTACTGCTGTCTTATTGTCTAAAATATTTGGTTTCCTTGAATTTACTGATCACTAAGAAAGACAAGTAACTTACTAGCATTTTGATATTGCCCTAAAGTGGCATAATGTTCAGATGAATTATCTCCAACTGGATCCCAGTTAACGGGCGCGTTCATTTCAGAGGGTATATCAGGTAAACTTCTTCTGGTGCTGGTCACAACATTCCTAAACAAAATATAATAGATCCTTGACAACATTCCACTTTAATTTAAAGAATAAAACATTTAAGGCCAAGCATTAAAACAAGAAATGAAACAAAAATAATAATAAAAACCTTTTACTACTCTCTACGGAGTCTTCATTGGGACTTCCATCCACACATGATGCAGAAGAAGGAAGGTGGTTAACATTTTCATCAGGATTTTTTTGCGTGACCATACCATCAATTCCCAGCCATTCATCTCTACAAATACCAAAAAAACAGAAACAATGCAAAATAAAGAAAAGCGAGGAATGGTGCAATGAAAAAATTAAAGTAGACAACAAAACTTACTTGGGGTTTTTCTTTTTCCAGCACAAACAAAAAACCAGAGACATTACTAAAGATATGCTAATACAAGTGGATAGAAATAATGCCCACATTATACAACGCTTGATAATTTAGTCTTCATTTCCCATATTGACTGGATAAAATTCCTATAATTCTGCTACTTTTACTCTTCCCTAATGAATAATTGTAATATGGGTCACACCTTTATAATGTTTTGACACCACTATCGAACATTAGTTTGCAAATTTTTTAATCGTGTATCCGAAATATATTACATATATCATCCATAGTTGTTAAATAACGTTCATATTAAATTTATATTTCTTTCAAACAATTTAAAAACAAACAAAAATACCAAAAACATACACATTTCACATAAGGAAGAAGCACATATGTCAACACAAGAAGAAATGTCATATAATTGATTTGACGTTTGTTAATTTATGTCACATTTTAAAACTTTCACTTTTTAAAATTAATATGTATAACTAAATTTAATAAAAATAATTAATAATATTTGTTAATAATATAAATTAATAATATTTTAGAATACTATTAATTTAATTACGAAGATACTAAGTCGGTCATATGTAAATGATTATATGATCATTTAGAATCTACAGATTATAGATGTTATTAATCTGTAGATTTTATATGCCCGCTAAAGTTCCTACATACATAATGTAGGAAGAAATCTGACAGTTATCAGGTGATTTGAAAGTGCGGGAAATATTTTAGAATATTAATAAAAGTTGTTTTTATATCTATTTTTGTTTAAGTCCTGAAATGGATATGCAAAATCAGGAAAATAACTCAGAAGAAGCCGCTGCAAGAAGAAAGGCACGTTATAGAGAACTTTTAGATAAAGCGGAAGCAATGCGTAAATAAAATTCAGTTTTTTTTACATTTTTTTAAATTAACCTGTTTGGAAATTAGAGGAACGAGATAATGCTGGCATTCAAACAGTAGCTGAAATTGGAGACATTATACAAGAAGCAAATAATCTAGACTCAGAAATAGATATAAAAAAACGAGTTGGAGATGCAGATGAAACTTTATTAGATTGTTTGGTTCTGTCCTCAGCCAGTGGAGTATTAAAAAAGTCTATTGAATCTGTCGACGTATATACAGCCACATATGATTCAACTGAATTTAGTGGAAAAATAGTAACTGGTCATGACGATTTTTAATAATGCAAAAAATTGTAATCACAATTTCAGATATCTGAGATAAAAAAAGAGGAAAGTGAGGAAATGCAGCCTGAGGATATTTTAAAATTATTGAGTCATGCAAGGAAGATTATACCTAGTGTGCCCCAAAATAATTCAGTGTACGGATCATACGACTTAAATAGTTTACCTGTACCGAAAGAAAAGAAACAAAAACAAAAAGTAGTCAAAGAAAAACTACAGAAGAAAGAACCGGAAAAAGTTGTTAATGCCGTAAGAGAAGAAGAAGGAATAGAAGAAATTGTTAAGGTATTCTACGACGTTTTACAAGATGCATATATAAAAAACCAAAAATCGCCCATTGGTTACTACGATTATATAATTGATACAGAGAGTTATTCAAAAACGATAGAGAACATGTTTCATTTTTCCTTTCTCGTTAGAGACGGGAAGGCATTTTTGGATTTAGGTGATGAAAATGTTTTGCTTGTTAGGTTTTGAGCAAAATTTATTATTGTTATTCTAGATGGGAACGGAATACCTGTGATAAAGCCAATGAGTAAGAGGGAGTTGAAGAAGTTCAGGGATGAAGGTGGTAAAAATAGCCAGGTTATTTCATGTATAAGTATGGATATTTGGGAGGTAAGTCTGTAGAATAAGTATATTAAAGTAATTTATAATGTTCTATCTAAAATGAAAAGTTCTAAAAGGTGACATTGACATAAATCGTATATCTGACATTTCTTCTTTTGTTGACATATGTGCTTCTTCCTTTTGTGAAGTGTGGGTTTTCTCTAAAATTTGAATAAAACAATATTTTCTTTAAAACTATATCTGTTATTTTTTATTGTTAAAAAGACCCATTACTAGTTTTGTCATTTTTACTATAACTATGTTTTTTTGGTGAGATTTTTTTTATGCACTATTTCTTTCAGAATTACAAGAAAGAAGGTTTATTGCAAAAACAGAAAAACATCTAGACTTAAATAACAATTTCATGAAGTAATAAACAATTAGTTATGGGTTAAAGTGAAAGTCATTACGTTCTTTAGTATTTCAAGATTTTGTGGTAAATCGAAATTTAAGTGAAATATTTTTATTGAAAGTTTGGGAATAGTGCTGGAATAGGAATTTTTATATTTTTTTGTAATTACTTATATAATGCCATATTTTTTTTTAAGTCTATCTACATTTATTATTCTATTATTTAATATATTACCTGCTTAATGGTTTTTTCGTGGTTTTATTTTTACTTCAGATGGCAGGTTTCATGTACCAGAATTGGAAGAATAAGGGTATGGTACCAGGTATTCACGAAACAATGAGTTTTTTTCAACTGATTGTATTTTTAGAAGGTGACACAAATGTTAGTATGTGCACAAAATTCTATTTTATTTAAGAGTTAATTTAATTTTAATGTTCAATTACAATATCTTCTTCATTGTTACTGACGATCCTCATTCATCTCTAACAAAATTTCTATTCCCATTTTTTTGTAAAATGAAGGTAATTTTGGATTACATTAATTTTACATTACATTAATTTTGTTCTTGCAGTGCAGTTTAATACGCAGTATGTCGGAGAAATAAGAGAAATTTATAAATTTAAAGAAAACGATGGAACAAAGAGCTAATATTAAATTTTGTTTCAAGATCGGTAAAATTTTTGCAGAAACATTTGAATTGATGAAAAAAGTGTATGGTGATGATTGCTTATCCCGTACACGTGGGTTCGAGTGGTATGACGAATTCGAGGATGGTCGTGATGCTTTGGAAAACGACCCCAAAACCATGCCGGTCAAAAAACAAATATCGTGATGAGTTGGAAACAAAAGTGCTTGAAATGATCGCCTACGATGCTAATTCGACTGTGAGATGTATAGCAGAGCAATTAAACATGACCAAAAACATGATTAAGTAAATTTTGATGAAGAATTAAACAAACAGAAACTGTGCGCTCGATTTGTTGCTCAGACATTAAATAAGGACCCAAAAATCTCCACTTCCAGATTTATGTTCATGTGACCATTTTGTGTTCCCTAAACTCAAGCTAGCCATGAAAGGAACGTTTTATTACAGCGCTACACAGGTCCAAGATCATTTTCTTTGAAAACTGAATGAAAGGTCTAATAGGAACTTATCCACACTTTGCTTTTCCATTCTTATAGTCACATAATTTCTTTCAAAATTTGACAAAAAACGTTAAATGTTGATCAAAATTTAACTGAAATATAGGTTGTCATATTAAGTGAAATTGTTGTCAATAGATGAAAATGGTTTTAAAATTTGAAAAAAACATTTTTTGGATACACCTTACTTTTACTTTTGGAAAAAAAGAAGCCAACATGTCAGTCTTTTTACAATGTTTATTTTTATATACTTATGACTCTATAACTACCATCTTTTTCATTAGATGGTATCAGAAAAAGAGGGCAAAGCTATAGTAATGTCTTATTAATGTCATTTGGAATAGTCCTGTACATACACAATATAAATATTTCTTTTTAAATAAATTACCTAATATCACATTGACACAACAATTAAGAGTCATCAAAAGTCATTCTTCCAACACCGTGATTCTTAATGTACCGTCTGTATTGTTTGTAACGATTATTTTCTGCTAACTGTTTTTTGGTTTCTTCCTCTTGCTCCTTAAACCACTGATCAAATTTTTCTTTTATCCACAGTTCTCTATCTAGAAATTCCTGAATAGCTCCATCCTCTTGACTGTCAAACTGATTCTGCCCCATTTTAAGGAATCTTCTTATTATGTACAGTTTTTCTTTCTCACTGTATGGTTGTTTGCAAATATTATGATGCCAGATCCAAGAAATATACCAGTAAACATATTTTGAAACTGTGTAAGGTAGAATTACTAGTTGAATCCAGAGGAGGTCGGTGATTTTCGGCTTCGCGTATGCTCCCTTGATGTCCATTTTTTCTTCAATGACTTTTTTAATAATCTGCTCCACTTCTTCCTTGGACACTTTCTGTTTCCTCGAACCCCTCTTGCTGCCATCAGGCAACATGCCTTCTTGTTTTGCAATGTCCTGAGCTCGGTTTCTATACTTTGGTACAGTACTAAAGTATGTTATTGCACTATCATACCTCTGCCAGCCAGAATAATACTGGATAATCGATATCACAGATATTGTCACTACAAGCACAATTCTAACATCCACTTTTGGTGCCACTCTCCGTTTGTAGTACCTGTAGTAGTGAGCATAGTACTGATCAGGATTATCCAACATATAGTCATAGTCCATACGGCTCTCATCATCTTTTAATATTTCATAGGCATTAGCTAATGACTTGAACTGTTCTTCGGCTCGTTCCTTAGCCTCTTTATCCCTGTGCAAGTCTGGATGATATAACCTGGCCAACCGTCTGTAATTCTTCGATATTTCACTTTTTGTAGCTTCTCTTGTAACTTCCAAAATATCATAACAATTTTGTTTTCCGCAATAGATGCCTTCTAGAAGTTGGGCTTCGGCGAAACACACGAAACATAAATGGTATAACAGTATAGTGACGGGTATCAACATTTTGGCACGTCGTTTAAGTTGTGTTTAATAAATTTTCAGTAGAAAGCCACGTTTAAATACACTCTGTCACGACATTTTCCTCTAAAATTCAGGTAACAGTGTTGCCAAAGGGTAATAGCGTTCCACGGTTGCCACAGTTTACAAAAAATCATTTACATATTTAAAAAATTCACAAAAATATTTGTGAATTTGTTTTTCGGTTTATATTTCTATAATTCATAATTACATTTTATGAACATTTATTTTTTTTACTTTGTTATATTAACAATCGTATATATTTTTAATACATTTTGTCATGTAATATATGATATGAGGCAACACAATATACGAAATTTTGTTTTATGGGTTTCAAAATCGATTTACCTGTTTAATGAAAAAAGTGAGGACCGGGATTATATAATTTTTTTTTATCATGAGTTTATTGCCTCAAATGAGGTCCATTAATTGTTATAAAATTCATAAATTAATTGTTAACCGAACATTTAATATAATATTAAAGATAATATTTAAAGGAAGGCAACACAATATACAAAGTTTTGTTTTATGGGTTGCATATTCGATTAAATTAGTTTGATGTAAATAAAAAGTAGCAATAGGGTGTACATAAAATTGTTTTTTTAATAATGAGTTTAAGAATGCAAATGCGATACCTGAATAGTTACGAAATTCACAAGTTAATTGTTAACGAATATATATTAAGGAAACCTGGAGATACAAAACTGTTAATAAGGGACGCTTCTAAAGATCGAACTGATTACAATGTCATTAAGGAAAATTACAAGTTTCTTTGGAATGAAAATGAGGTACCTGAAACATGGGAGGAACAATTCGCCAAAAAGTACTGTGAGAAACTTTTCAAAGAGTATTGTATCGCTGACTTGAGTCTGTATAAAGAAAACAAGGTAAGCAATGTAAAGTAAATGAAATGGGTTGAATGCACTTTCAAGAGAATTCAATAATTTATATAAGATAGCTTTGCGTTGGAGAACAGAACAGGAGGTAGTGGTAGGTAGGGGGCAGTTTATTTGTGGAAACAAACATTGTGCAGAGAAGGAAAGTCTCAGAACGTGGGAGGTTAATTTTGCTTACAAGGAAAAAGGAGAAAAGAAAAATGCATTGGTTAAATTACGTAAGTAGATGAAACAAAGAGACTTAGGTTCTTGAAACATCATTTCTTTAGGTCTATGTCCATCATGTTCCACAAAATTAAATTATCATAGCAAGAAACGTGAAGTGAAAAGATTAAAAAAGAAAATTAAACATAATATACCGATTGAAAAGTCAAACAGTGAAATAATATATAAATCAAAAGAAATTGGTGGTGAAAATATTTCTATTGATAAACCAAGTTCATCAAGTTGCACAGAGGGTAAGGTTGATAAAGTAATCCCAGATGCATGGGAGCAGCAAAAAATTATCGAAGTAAAATCCCGTGAAGATGAAATGGAAGAATATTTACAGGATTTATTATTGTAATATTTTTATTTATTGTATAAAATGAATTTTTGACAATATATAAACAAATTTTATCAAGACAATAATTATTTATATGTTCTTCCCTTAAATTTTTGAAAATATTTGTTGATGTTTAAAACTCGAGGATATTTTAGGTTACATAATTTTGTCATCTTCTTTTCATTATAACCTTTTTCTTTGTCGGGCACTTTGCCTGCCATATTTGATTTTTGTTATGTGTGACGTTTTATTATTTTGACATTCTGTATTGACATGTCAAGATCGGTTGTAACTTTTCGAAAACCTTTGTTTTTTTATGAAATTTTTCTTTATTAATAATATTGATTTTAAATACAAGTAAAAACTTGAAGTAATAATGATAATAGATTTTTTCCATTTTAATAGGTCGAAAACTATTAATTATGATTTATATTGCACAAGTTAAATAGTTTAAAAATTTATTTTTTTGCTTTTTTTTTTTACCAAAAATTAATGGCGGAGTCGAGTATATCCAAATTAAAATCTTTTTCCTCCGTCATCAATCTAGATGAATTTATTGATTACACCATACAAATAGGTATATTAAACAAAGAGACATACTGGGAAATTTGGAATAAGGTAGGATATTTTGATATGTATTTTTTTACAAAATTAAAACTTATTATTTGCCTTCAAGCCCAAGGAATATCGATTGAATGAACTATTTAACAAAATAGACGAAAAAGGATTACGTTTTGTTCAAACTGTTCAGCAGCATCTAAGTTCTCATTATCCAAACATTGAAGAAATTGTTAAAGATGAAGAAAATTTCAGAAAATCAACTATACGCGGAAATTTTCCTAAGTTGCCTCCTTTTTGTATTAAAAGGAAATATTTGGTAATTTGTTTTATGAAAAATTATAGCGTATTTTTGTGCTAATGAGTATTTTTAGGCTTCCTTAGTAAAACATCATTTAGAAGCATTAAAATGGCATGAGACATTAGTTGTTTATGGTATGGTAGGATATGGAAAATCATGCTTGGTAAATGAAGTGTTACATGATAAAGTTTTGGCTAAACATTTTGATTATCAAATATATTGGATCAATTTGGGGGAGGACAGTCCAGAAAACTGTTTGATTTGGTTAGTGAATTAATTGTTTTTGTTCAAGAATGATTTTCTTTTATTTTTTAGGCTTTATGAACGTGCTTGTCAGTCAGTAAACAAGGCATTCTCTTTTGAAAACATAAATTCACTGAGAGAAAATGTAAAGCATTTATTTCTTGAGCCATCTTTAAAAAATGCCTTGATAATTTTAGATGACGTGTGCAATAGTCAGGTGTTAAAATTATTTGACTTAGGTTGCAAGAGAGTTGTGATAACACAAGATAAAAATGTCTTAGGAAATGAAACTGCATATTTTGTGGAAGTAAGTCAGGTTAGTGTGTTGAAACTTGCATTTTTACAGTAACTTTTAGGTGAAAATTGGTTTTTTATGGAAAGAAGCACTGGAACTTTTTAAGTTGTCATTAAATTCCAATGAGGAACTGCCAATTGAAGCTGAACGTATATATGATTTGTGTAAGGGACATCCCATGTTAATTGGTTTAATTGCACTATATTTGTCAAAAAATGTGTATTCTGGCAATAATTTGGAAATATGGCGCTATATTGAAACAAAAATTTTAGGGGGAGATTACAGGTAATTTTTTTTCATTTTTTAGAATGTACTTTTGGTTTTCATATACAAGTGAGGTCAATTAGTCATTTTTTATATATGAATATGTCCTGGATATGCCAAGACATTGAAAATTGATATTAAAATTTTAGCTTGTTTTAAATTTATTTAAGTTTTACAAGCTTGCTTATTAAATTGTTTAGAATGTACTTTTGATTTTTGTATATAAATGAGGTCAGTTGGTTTTTTATATATGAATACTGGATATGTAAAGACATTTTTTTGAACAATACAATTTTTGGAAATTTGCTTATTGATTAATATAATAATATTAATTTAGTTTTCATATATAAATGGGGTATGTTGTTTTTTTATGTATGAATATGCCCTGGATAGTCAATACATTGAAAATTGATATTTCTATTATTCAAATTTTACCATGTTTTAAATTTATTTAAGTTCCTTGGGATGAATTTTTGGTTTTCATATATAAATAAGTTGGTTTGTTTTATATGAATATGAACTGGATATTTTTTTGGACAAGTCAATTTTTGAAAGTTTGCTTATTGACCTGCTTGGAATGTACTTTTGGTTTTCATATATAGATGGGGTTAGTTGTTTTTTTATGTATGAATATATACTAGATATGTCAAGACATTGAAAGTTGATATGTTTGATGCCCTGTAGGTTGTACGTTTATGATGAAAGTCCGGATGTTATAAGCGAAAAAATCAAAGCGGGCATCGACAAACTCAACTACGAAGAATTGATACTGAAATTTAAGGATTTGGCGATATTTCCGGAAGACGTGAACATACCGCCCAGCGTGCTGAAAATCCTGTGGGATACAAACGACACGGACGTTCGAAATATAATGAACAAATTCTGCGAGAAGTCCTTAGTAAAACCGTCGTACAGTAATCGCGATGGAAAGTCAATTTATGGGATTCATGTGATGCACTCAAAGTATCTGAAGGAGGAGATGAAAGAGCAGCTTTCGAGCGTTCACAAAAGACTCATTGATGGATATGACAAGGTCACAATTAAAAACTACGCCCTGTTGCCAAACGATAATTACAGTTTCTATTTCATCGAATATCATCTGTATCACGCAAGGGTTTTCGATAAGTTCCAAATATATTTCGACCTGTTCTTTCTCCAAGCGAAAATCAAGATTGTGGGGAAGGACGGCGTATTGCAGGATATGGACAAGTACAGGGATTATATTACTGGAAAGGTATTAAAGAAGACATCGAGTTTTAGGTGGATTTGTGATTGTCTTGTTTTTAGGATGCCCTGCTGGATAATATATTGAGTCAGTTGAAAGAGTTCGTGAGGAAGTGTGGGGCGAATTTGTTTAATTTCCAGAAAACCGACATCATCCAGTACGCGCTGCAAGAGAAGAAAGACTCTCTGGCCTATGGGAAGGCTTTAACGCACGCAGCAAACTCCCACCGGCTTTATTTCAAATATATGTAAGTACACTTCTCATTAAAGTGTTAGTAAATTGTATCGATGGGTGTTGTAGCTTTGCTTAAGTTTCTTCTTATGTAAGCATTTGTTTTTATCTTGATTTTCTATTATTCTGTTTTGTAAATTGTGTCATAAATGGATTTACTCTGTCAGACAAATGTTATTATCCTTTAAACGGCCCTAATGGTCTGTTTAATCTGCTGAAGTTGTGCAATCTCTATAGCTAGAAAAGTCTAGAAAAATGATTGATCAAGTGTAACTAACTTTTTGACACTGACTATGACAGGTAACCAACCATTATCCCCTTCCTCTCCTAGTCTGATAGTTATCAGGGTTCACTGGAACTGTTGATACTTATCAGTACTAACTGCAGTTGCTTGCATGTTTTCTTGTTAGTTGCATGTGTTCTACTGTTTGGTTGATACAGATTTAGTGAACTCTTCTTTTTAGAAGATTGGTCAAAGAGGACATGGATGATTTCCAAAGGATCAACACGTCGGATGATATTACCTGTGTGGCTTTCGTCAACTCTGTGAAACACATCCTGCTTGGATTTTCCAGTGGAAAAATAAAGGTACATTTAGTTATTTTTAGGGTACCCAAGGGATTTACCAAAAAAAGTGCGAGGGGAAAATATTTGAACCCATTTTTCAACACTTCTCTATGTCTCCCTCCCCCTTCTCTCTCACCGTCGTCCTGTCATCTCGTTTTGCCCTGCCCTCTCCCCCTCGTCCACCTCTTCCCTTCCCTCCCTCGTCCTCCTCTTCCCCTCTCTCCCTCGTCCACCTCTTCCTACCTCTACTCCAAAATATTATTTATAATAGATATAATTTTTTTTAATGAACTTTCTTTACAATTTTTACTGACTTAATAATAATAAAAAAAAGGTACCTAACATTATTTTACTCCTACCATTTGCACAAGTTACTTCTTTCAGCTGTTTTACGGGCGCTACGAAAAAGAGATCTCCACCTTCAGCGGACATTCTTCGCCGATTCAGACGTTGATCGTCAGCCCGGACAAAAAATATTTTTTGTCTCTCGGAGAAGAGGGTCTGGTGAGACTTTGGAAGTTGTCGTCGAGCGATAAAAGACACAGTTTTGAATTTATAGGTATGTTGCTATGTATTGTACCAAACACACGTTTGCTTGCTGCTCATAAACCCTAAAGTTGGCGTCAGTGGTTTAGGTTCTTGTTTATGTTTTGGGTTGTTCAGTGCTTGTGTATAATAGACAATGCTTTAAAAAGGGTGTCAAGTTAAAATGAAATAAGAAAAGAGGTAGACCGAAGACGCTGTAGCGGGACAAAAGAACTACTGCACGTCAAACACTGGCAAGGGTATGCTGTTGAAGAGTTTTTTTTTTATACAAGATAGTGAATGAGTGTAGGATTTTACCAGTGAAAAAAACAGTGTTAATGAGCAGTAAGTCCATATTGAGGTAGTAGTAAAACGGGTTTGTTTCATTTTCTTTACAGGATCTCCTCAAACTACACAGGCCAACTGGCAGGATTTATTTAGCCCTGAGAATACCGTCCAGTCGCCAGAAAATCAGTTTGAACTGTCTGGTGACTATATAGTCTCAGCTGCCTTTTACACCGAGTTCCCCAAGCTCCCTTACATTGCGACAGGATCCAAAATGGGATTCTGCGTAGTCTGGGACATCAAGACCGGCCTGAAAGTGTTGCAGCTTAAACCTGTCGGATATTCGTTTTCTTGCGTCTGCTTTACCCCGAAGGAACTGATCTACAGCTACGACGATCACATCACGATATATCGCTTCAGCGTGATCAACGGGGAGTGCAAGGCCGACTACGGCTCCTCTCTCTACAACAAATACAAAGTCAAGAAGTTCTTTCGCTACAGACAAGAGCTGATGGTCGTCGGTCAGAACAATATCCGCCTGTGGAACCTGAACTTGTTGAAGTTCGTCGAGTACAGGCCCAAGATGGCTTTAGACGAGCACTATCTGTGTAGCGCCCTAACTTGCGACTCCGCCTATCTGATTTTGAGCACCAGAAGTGGTAAAATCTATTTTTGGGACGTGGCGAAGAAGGAAACTATCGGGGAGATTAAAAGTGAAGGGTGAGTAGTTTTTTTTGTTTCTAACGGGGGGAGTGTTTGAGGAAATGCTTGTTCCAGCCTGACACGTTCTTTGGATACGTTCTACGATGAAGATAAGACCTTCCATGTCTTGTTGATTGGTTCAGACAGGAAGACATTGCAACAGTGTTTCATATACCCATACAATAGCAGCTCTGAACTTTGTTGCGCATGCACGCCACCGTTTATGGCCCACTGGAAAAAGAACCAGCCGTATTTCCTGCTGGTGTCTTGTGCAGACAACAGGATTCAAGTCTACAGGGGATATTCGCTCATTTCCGAAACAAACACAATACGATCCAAGGTAACATTTTCCTCCAAACTTAAAGAGATTTACCATTAAACACCAGATCAATTAAAGATTAGAATCATTTCCTGATGATACCAACATGTTTAGCGAAATGCGCGTTGCTTTTTTAACAAGTTATTTGACATTTAGCAATAAATATCTTTGAGTTTAGTGTTTTACATCAAAGGTTCCAATTAAAGAATGGATGCAGTTACTCCATGTATGACAGCATCATCAGGAGATAAATCTAATTTGGTTACTAATTAAAGCTTTTTCTTGAGGAGAAAACAGTTACAAGTTGTAATCGTTTTTAAGCACCTCAAAATCTCCATGGAAACAATTCAGTTTTGAAAATAGTCAGGAGTCACATGGGACCAGGTCAGGACGTACATGGAGGGTGATCGAATGCTGTCATTCTGTTTTAGAAAAAAAAAGTCGCGAATATTTGAGGAATCTACACACCATCTTCAACTGATACAAGACCAAGACAAGGGGATATCAGACTCTTTGAACAAATCGACAAAGTCTGCGGAAATTGTGAACCAGTTATAATCATGGGAGATTTTAATTTCCCTTCTATTACCTGGACTAAACATGGAGCTACCTTCAAGACTGAAGTGGAGCAGAAATTTCTTCAACATTGTGTTGGCTTTAATCTCAGCCAAAAAATCAATGAGCCCACAAGGTATAGAGGGAGCCAAATTCCCGCAATTCTAGATTTGGTACTGGTGAACAAAGAATATATCACCCCTCCCATTCTAAAAACAAACATTGGACACAGTGATCCTCTGGTAATTGTCATAACTTTACAAGCAGTAATCAAGGAGGATAAAGACCCTTCTGAAAACATCAATGGAAAACTAAACTTCCTTGGAGTAGATTTTGCAACAATAGCAAAACATCTTAAGAAACATCAATAGTTGGCAACTTTAAAAAATAGAGAATATGAAAGAAATGAAGTTGAAGAAAACTACAATGAATTTTGTAAAATGTTCCAAAGCCTACTGTCCAATCATTCACCTGAATATAAGAAGAAAAATTTCGACAAGCCTCAATCGACAAGGATCAATCACAAAATTAAGAAGCAAATCAGAATCAAACGCCGATATATTTCAACTATATTCACTATAATTATGTTATTATGAGATATGTGTACAACAGCTTGTTGCTGCCACCATTATTCAATAAACAAAAATAAAATAGTAAGACCCGAGAATAATGTGACAACAAACTGTTCTTATTAACAGGCAAATATTTTTTGTCTATTGCTACACATATTCACACAAGCCTGGCATTAAAGTGGTTCTTTTTTAATTGTTAGATAATTTTTTTTCCAGATTACTCGCCTGTGTTTTTCAGCTTGTGGTAACTATGTTATTTACGGTTTGATTACCGGTGATATCTGGACCTTCAACATCAAGAACAAGTCTTACAGCCAGCTACCTCCAATAAAAACCAGAGGTTCCATTAACTTTCTCAACTGTTACGATAACGACAATTATTCCATTCACAACTTGCTCGACAATTTGAACATGACCGTGGACGTGAATGTTAACGTTCAGGATTTTTCCGGGGTCGTGGTCGCCGTGTGTGACAATAACATCATCTCCGTTCACAAGAACAATAGTCTCCTCCTGTGCTCTTCGGTAAATAAACCCACTTTGTTCACGAACGGCGATTGTTTTATTCTCGTCGAGCAGGACTGCACCATTCGGAAGCTAGACTTGCGAACGAATTTACTCACCACGATGAAAAGTCATCTGGGTTATGGGAAGAATACCTTAGTGACCTTATCCACAGTAGCTTTTTGTGTACAAAAGAACTACCTTGTGTTGTCATGTAACAGAGTAAAGTGTGAGTTCTTGGACCTGGTGCAGTTAGAAGATGATCAGGCCATATTAAAAGACTCCCTGGAAGTAGAGGACCCTGCAATGTCTTGTTGCATTTCTCCTGATGGTAGCCTCATTGCTGCTGGATTTCGCAATGGAGATATATTGGTGAGTGCATAAATCTTAGATAGTTTTTTATCCAGAGGTAGTTATTGTCATAAAATGAATGTACATATTATACACATATGGTGTGAGTCTCTAGCAGGATAAATTGATTATTATTAAATTTTACAGCTTACCAAATATGACTTCTGTTTCTAAGAATTTCAAGTATTACAAGTAAAACTGTGGTCTATTTCTATCTATTCACCTACTTGTTAAAAAGCATCCATACTAAAACCTTTAGTAAAATCAAAAAATAAAACAACTAGATTCAAATGTTATTTATTATTAGTAAGGTATTTATTTTCTGTTTCAAACTACAATTTTAGATTTGGGAAACTGAAGGACAAAATTACACTATCCTTCCAAAGTGCCATGATGATTCTGTAGATCAGCTCATCTTCTCTCCCAGTATAGAACCTATATTAATTAGTTTAAGTGAGGAGGTGTCATTTTGGAATTTGAAACCTATCAAACAAAGTGCCAAGCCCATGCCACATAACTCTAAGCCTAAAAGGTAACACTTATCTTATTCAGACAATAACTAATAATTAAAAGGTTTTAACTAATGTATATTTTCAGTATTGATATATTAAATGTTACCCAACACCAGTGCAATATGGATATTGCCTTTTGGAGTAGTAGAAAGCCTTATGAAGATGGTTATTTACTGTCGTGCCTAAGGTTTAATGCCAAACCTACTTATTTGTCAGCTTCCAGTGATTTCAGTACCTTCCTTGTACTAGATGAAAAAGGAAAAATTTATATCATCGAAACTTTTGAACATGGTTAATATAACAATTTTAATATCTGTTCGAGTGCTGTGAAGTTGTATTTATTGTATTAATTAGGCAATAAGACCTACTTAATAACGTTAACATTGTTATACTAGTTTTTTCTATAAATATATTTTTATACCTTCATTGGTGTTTATTTTAATTTAATGTAATTCTGGAAAAGTAAAGATTTTTTTAAACTGACGCAAGTGCTAGGTGACAAAATAAGTTGACAAGATGTCTTCTTCTTTATGGGCAATTTGCCCGTATAATTCGATCGGGTTGACGTATTCTAAATCGTACCTTAAGACATAGAAGTGAAAAAACAGTTGTATTTTAATAACAATCATCCTTGAAAATAAAAGAAAAAATATGGGGGTACAAAATATTTTTACCGCAAGGTCAATTGTTGATTGTCAAAAGAAGAAGAATTCCCTATTTTTCAAATTTAAATCTAGTTAGCTGTGATTGTCAGGTCTGCTAAAAAAAATCAATGTTTATTTTAGTTTTGTGTGTTGGTTTTTAATCGTTATTCGAAAACAAAAAAATTAAAGATAACATATCGGGTTTTTTTTATATTTTTACTGACGTAGACGTAAAGAATAAAAAAAAATCAAAACGGTTTGGTTGTGACTGTCAGTTCTGTTAAATAAACAGTGTTGGTTTTAGTGTTTGTGTGTTGATTTTTAATTGTTTTAAATTAAAAGTAGAAAAATATATCAGAGTTTTAAATATTTTTACCTCAAGGTCAATCTCTATTTATACAGTTAAAGAAGAAGAATTACCGCCGGTTCCATAACCTGCAAATTCAAATCTGTTTATTTCGTATCGTGAGTTCTCTTAAATAACCGTGTTTTTTTTTAGTGTGTGTGTGCTGATTGTGAACAATTTCGTGATGGGCGAAAAGGATAGCACAGCAGCATTAAATTTAGGTAAAAATCAGAACGTATTTTAGTTAGAATGGTAATAAAATGTTTGATTTTGTTTTTTAGATCTCACTCAGCAGCACAGCTTTATAAGATTCTTCAATAACCTACCTGAGGTAAGTACAATTACGTTTTTTTAACGTTTTTAATTTGACATTAAACATTATACCATTAATATCTTGAACTTATTTAGTAATTAACTTGAAAAGTTAAAAAGGCTTTTAAGAATAATGAAAGACAATCAATTTATTAAATTTATTTCTTAACCTATTTTTTTTTATTTTACACTTACATACATGTACAAGAACTTTCAAATTTTTATCCTACAATTTTTTCTTTAATTGATTTAACTTTACTTCCGAATCTTGACCACCACCCTCCCGCTTCTGTTGTTGTTTGGAGCGGGGCCTCGCTGGACGGTGAGATAATTTCCACGTCGTCAGCTTCGCTCTGTCCTGTGGGATGAGTTTGAGGTATAGGTGGTGAATGAACCACTGTGGCATGTTGATAAACGACAGGTTCAATTTCTTGAGTTTGATCAGAACCCTCGCTCACCTGTTCCACCTTACCAAAGTGTGTGGTGATTTGTTTGCTAGAGTGATACTGGTATTCTGAATTTCCAAGTCCACTGGAAGTAAAGGAACCCACGTTATATTTTTGTGTTAAAACATCTCTGATCTTTTTGATTAATCTGATTTCCAGGTATTTCTGGACGTCGGGGATTTTGCTTCTCTCAAAGTTTCTGTCAATCATTTCTGAGTATTTGCTGAGTCCGGGTTCAGCTGCACCTATAAATAAGTCAGTTAGATTTTTCTGTAGTTCAGCTTCCAACTTGTTGGTCAACAGTTGGTATTTGTCATAGGAGCTTAGGTCTCCATGTCCGGAGAGATCCTGGTTTGCGATCGCGCTTTCGACGTGTTGCGAGAATTCAGCTTCAATTTGTTTGATGATGTTGTATTGACTGGTGGTAATGTTTTCCAGTTTCACACGTATTACTTTGTATTGGGGTTTGTTGGTCATGTAAGTGGTTTCCTCTTTCAGATGGTATATCCTCAAAAGGTGCTTCTTGACGGTAACATTCAAGGTGATTGTAAGGTATTCCTGCAACTGCTGCAACTGCCTGTTGTTGAATTTATATTTGACCAAATTTGTGTAGGGTTGCAGCTCTGGTCGTTCCCCTTTCACAGTGCCTTGGACGAGGGTTTCAATCTCCGACTCGAGCGTGTGCATCACGATTTTGTACGCCTCCTCAGGAGATAAATGCTGTTGTTTTATCAGCCGCACCTCTTTCTGGATGATGCCGTTGAGGTATTCCTGCAAGTCTACGTCCAGCTCTTTGACGTTTTCGTACTGACCAGGCGTCAGATCCGAGATTTGTTCTTGCACCAATACATACGCGGGAGGTTGATATGTAGGTAGTGTTGGTTGAGGAGCTGCGTCAACGTAAACCTTACTCAGTTGCTGCGTCACGGATTTCGTTAGGGCAACACTCAGATATTCTCTCAGCTGTTGATGTTGCGACCTGTTAAATTTATTCCTAACCAAACTAGAGTACTTGGTGAATTCAGGCCTGCCACCACCAAAAGTTCCTTGAACCAGGCTCTCAATCTCTGCCTCTATCGTGTGGAGGACAATGACGTAGGCCTCCTCGGAGGACACGTGCTGCTGCTGGGCCAGTTTAATTTGCTTCTCGATGATGTTGTTAATGTGCTGTTGCAGCTCGACGTCCAGCTCCTTCACCGTTTCATATTGATTTACGGTTAAGTCAGGAATTTGGCTCTGCAGAGATTCATAGGTGGGTGTTTGATATTCGGGTTCTAATGGCACTGATGTGAATGTTGGTATCGAAGGATTAGATGGTATTGATGGGTATGTTGGTATTGAAGGCGTGGATGGATAGGACGGCACTGTTGGAAATGATGGTACTAAAGGACTTGAAGGTACCGAAGAATGCGGTGGTATTGATGGGTAGGATGGTACTGTTGGAAGTGAAGGAATTGAAGGTACTGAAGAATGCGATGGTATTGATGGGTAGGACGGTACTGTCGGAAGCGATGGCACTGACGGTACTACGGGAACTGTCGGTACTGATGGCTTAGTCGTTTCAACTCCATAAATCTGGCTTAATTGCTGTACCACTGAATCCGTCAATGCGGTGTTCAAATATTCACGTAAATGTTGTTGTTGTTTTCTGGTTAACTTGTTTTTGATAATGGAGTGATATTTTAGCAGTTCTGGCCTGTGTCCATTCAATGTACCCCCTATGAGCCGCTCTATTTCCTCCTCTAAAGTATGAAGGACAGTTACGTAAGTCTCTTCAGGTGACACGTGCTGTTGTTGGGCCAGCTTCACTTGTTTTTGTATCAGTTCGTTGAGATACTCTCCCAATTCACCGTCCAGTTGTTTGATGATCTGATACTGAGCCACGCTCAAGTTAGGAATTTGATTTTCGAGAGATTCGAACTGGGGGGTCTGATATGTAGGCCTAGTCGGTTTTGGAGCTTCGACGTTGTAAATTTGACCCAGCTGTGTGGCCAGTGATTCCGTCAGGACATCGTTCAAGTACTGGTTCAGGTCTTGAATTTGTTTCCTGCTGAGTTTACTTTTGACGGGCCGGGAAAATGCCTGCAGTTCCGGATTGTGACCTCTCAAAGTCTCCCGTATCAACGTTTCGATTTCCGCTTCCAGAGTGTGATAAACCGTGACGTAAGCCTCCTGGGGACTTTTGTTTTGATGCTCCACGAGTTTGACTTGCTTATCGATGAGCGATTTGATATATTTTTGCAGTTCGACGTCCAGTTGTTGGACGGGTTGGTACTGTTCGGGAGTTAAGTCAGAGATCTTCACTTGAAGCGACTCGTATGAGGGGACTTTGGGCGTTTTAACTCGATACACTTCAGTTAGTTGTTTGGTAACTGACTCGTTCAAAACATGACTGAAGTATTGTTTGAGTTGTTGTTGTTGCGCCCTGCTCAGTTTGCTTTTCAACGGTCCGGTGTATCTTTGCAGCTCTGGCTTGGAGCCTCTCAAAGTTTCCCTGACAAGCGTTTCAATTTCCGTTTCGAGTGTGTGAAGTATGGTGGTGTAAGATTTTTCCATGGATTGGGGCTGTTGTTGGGCCAACTTCACTTGTTTGTCGACCAGATCTCTAATTTGTTTTTGCAATTCGACGTCCAGTTTTTGAATGTAATCATATTCGTCCAGGGTCAAATCCGATACGTCAACTAGTACCGATTCGTATGTGGGAGCTTCATACCACGAAGGCGTTTGTTGTTTTGGGGCTTCAATGTTGTATATTTCAGTCAGGTGTTGTGTCACCGACCCTGTCAAGGCAGTTTTTAAGTACTCCTTCAGTTCAATCTGTTGTTTCTTGGTAAGTTTGTTCCTGACAGGTTCAGAAAATCTTTGCAGTTCTGGTCTGGAACCTCCCAAAGTCTCCCTGACCAGAGTATCAATTTCCGTTTCCAGCGTGTGAAGCACGGTTGTATAAGACGTCTCGACGGACAGGTGCTGCTGTTGAATTATCTTTACCTGTTTGTCTACCAGATCTCTTATTTGTTTTTGTAATTCTACGTCCAGTTTTTTGACGTTATCGTATTCGTCGAGGGTCAAGTCTGAGACGTCACCCTTCACCGATTCGTAAGTGGGAACTTCATACCAGGCAGGAACTTGCTGTTTTGGAGCTTCAATGTTATATGTTTCACTAAGGTGTTGTGTCACCGATTCAGTCAAGGCAGTTTTTAAGTATTCGTTCAATTCGACCTGTTGTTTCTTGGTTAGTTTGTGCCTAACTGGTCCAGAGAATTTTTCCAGTTCTGGCCTGGAACCTTCCAAAGTCTCCCTGAGCAGCGTTTCAATTTCCGTTTCCAGCGTGTAAAACACGGTTTCGACGGACAGGTGCTGTTGTTGAATTAATTTCACCTTTTTATCGACCTGATTTCTTATTTGTTTTTGCAACTCCACGTCCAGTTTTTTTATGTTATCGTATTCATCGATGGTCAAGTCTGATATGTCAACCCTAATCGATTCGTATGTGGGAGCTTGATACCAGGCAGGGACTTGTTGTTTGGGAGCTTCAATATTGTATACTTTGCTCAAGTGTTGTGTCACCGATTCTGTCAAGGCGGTTTTTAAATATTCCTTCAGTTCAAGCTGTTGTTTCTCGGTCAGTTTGTTTCTAATCGGCCTGGAGAATCTTTGCAGTTCTGGCTTGGAACCTTTCAAGGTATCTTGAACCAGTACCTCGATTTCTTCTTCTAAAGTGTGGAGGATTGTGATGTAAGCCTCCTCGGCTGGACGGTGCTGTCCTTGGGCTAATCTAACCTGTTTACTGATGAGTTTGTTAATTTCTTTTTGCAGTTCAATGTCTAGGTGCCTGACAATCTGGTACTGATCAACGCTCAAGTCTGAAATCTGATTTTGTAACGATTCATAAGTGGGAGATTGATACTGTACAGTCTGGATGTCATAAACTTCTCTCAGCTTTTCCGTAATCCACTTGTTCAATCTCACACTCAAGTATTCCTCCAGTTGTACCGAATGCCTTCTGTTTAGTTTCTTTTTGATCAATTTGTGGTATCTTAGCAAATCGGGCTTGTTTCCTCTCACGGTACCCGCTATGATGTCGTCAATTTCGACCTCGAGTGTGTGCAGGACCGTTTCGTACGCCTCTTCAGGCGAGAGGTGTTGCGGCTTCACAATTTCAACCTGCCTGTACAGACGTGTTATGACGTATTCGTAGAGCTCCACGTCCAGCCTTCGGACGCTTTCAAGCTGGACGGCGTTAAGCCCGGAAATGTATTTCTCGATGAAATCAAGAGTGGGTTCTTCATAGAGGTTTTTACTTGCGCTGGTGGTTGATTCAGGAACAGGCTCTTCGGTAGTACTCGGTTTTTGGGCTTTTTTGAGTTGGTTAATCAACCAGTCAGCTTCTTGTTCGGCTTGGGACAATTGTTGACCGGTGGGTTGTCTTTGGTTGTTGTTTGCTTGAGACTGACTGGGAATCAAAGTTGCCGGTCTGTCTTGTAAAGCGGGCGTTGTACCCTGAGATGGGCCCTGGTTTAACCCGTAATTGATCTCTCCTTGAATGAAGTCGTAAGATTGTTGCGGTTTCGGGAATTGTCCGTGAAGCTGGGTGTTGGTTGCACTATCTAGTCCTAGCGTTTCCCGGCTGAAGCCGTGCTGTAACAGCTCGTAAATCAGTTTCTGGTACAGGTTATATTGCAGGAATTCCTCGATCGTGACATACTGTACTCGACTGACGTTCTTTAAGCGTTTTTGACTGTATGTTGTGAGTTTTCTGTTCAGCTCCTCTAAAATTTTCGTGTAGACTTGCCGCGTTTTTCCCTGTCCGGGTAGCTCATTTTGTATTAAAAGATCGATTTGGTCGGTCAAGTACAGTTGAATTTCCTCGGTGATAAGCTGCTCCGACGCGGAAATCTGCAGCGATGATATGGGCCTTAGCTGGCCGGTGTAAACTGGTGTTTTAAAGGAAGCCTGAGAAACCGGAGGCGCATATCCATCAGGTTCGTTTTCTATCTCCTCGGTTTGAGGATGTTGTCCGGTCACCCCTCCAGGAGGTGGTTGATCGCCTCTTTGAGGAACTCTGGGTTTTTCTTGCGTTTGAGACCCCGGTTGAAATGCCGGACCTGCATCTATGTCCAGCGATAGGTCTGACACCTGCGCAATGGGTTTCTGACCGCTGACAGCACCCGCGTAGCTGATCGGTCTTTCCGAAGAGGGTTTCGACTGGGATCCGATCTGAAAACTGGTAAAACCTCCGAGATTTGAAGTTGGTCTTCGTCCAGGAGACGCTCCGTCCTCGCTCGAGTCTTCGATTTGGCCCAGATCGATCTCTTCCTGTCCCACGTGTTGTTGCTGCTGTCCCAGTTTATGTTGACTGCCAAAAGATGAGAATCCTTCATCCACCTCCACCTGTTGCGTGTCGTCATCGTCCACTTCTTGACCGATAAAAGTCTGCTGGTTCAAAGGTTCCACTTTTTGAGAGAGATCGGAATCTTCTTCTTGTTGAGCGATTGGGGCTCCACCGTAACTGCCGCTTTGTCCATAACCTAATAAGAACGTATTTTATTTTAAGAAGGGGGTGAGCAAGTTTATCCAGATGCTTGTTTCTATATACAGATGAAATAATGTAGATGAGGTTTTATTATTTTTGTTTTTTTTTTTAGTTTGTCTTTATTTGATATGTGATTATATGTATATATATAGATATTTCACTTCTTCAAACAATTACTGTTTAATGTGCCTTGTTAAGTGTCCTTTTTCAAAGGTGGGCTTCCCAACACTTTTACCATTAAAGGAAAAAAAGAATTAGTTATGATCTGAGTGGGCACTGGTTTTCAATATGTTCGTTCTCAAACCTAAAGAGATGTACGACTAAACACCGAAACGCTTGTTTCTCGACGCGTGTTTCGCTAACCAAATTATCTCTATGGGTTTAGTATTAAACTCCTTGGTTGAAAGAATATATTTATTGGTGGTTCTTTCACTCTTTTTGTATAGGGGTCTAAGATGGTCAGTCTTTCTTGTAGGATGGCCTCTTACTACACTGCAAATGCCTCTTATTTTTCTTCCTGTGATGCTGCAGTTTTTGGCGTGCAATAGTTCATAAGATCAAAAGCAGAATAACAGTCCCGCCACCGTGTCCTTGGTCTCACTCTGTCTGTCACCCATATTCATCCCTCCATCATTCTCCTTGGTGTCCAGCTTTCTGACATTCTCGCCACGTGTTCCACCTATCTGAGTCGGTGGACGCTCACATAATCTACAATATTCAGATCCACTTCAAATTGATTCCTTTCTTGGATTTTTTTATTCTTTAATTTTTTGTAACTAGATCTGTTGCTTTGGAGAATCAACTTGAATTGACCCGATTGAGAGTAGAGGTTCCGAAACTGGTGTTGAGACTTGCCTGACTTTGCATTGTTTTGACAAAACATTGTTGTTACAAAATTATTTGATGTCTTGTGGAAAATATTTTTAGATTAAGTTTTCATATAATTAACAAAAAAGAGGAAGACAGTTTGTTAGTTGTGAAGTTATAAATAAGTAGAAGGAGAGAAAGCATAAAGTTTATTTGCATAAATGTTTACACTATACATAAATCAGTTAAAGCATTTGGATGAAAATGTCAAATTTCCTTATCTTTCGTTTAGAACAACGAGGATAAGGATTGTGCTGGTGTTTTGAGGCGATGATAGTTAATGGAGAGAAAATATATTAGAAATAGTGATGAGAGTGTATGTTGTCGCAAAAAAACTAACTACGGTGATTTAATCCTTCCGCCCTAGTGCGGCTTGCTCACCTCCGTAACCACCGTAGCCCCCGTGACCTCGGTATCCTCCACTACCGCCGTAGTTGCTCAAACCCAACGGCTGGCTGCGATAGCCGCCGCCGTAGCTGCTTCGCTTCCTTCTGTATCCGTACCCGCAACAACCTTCACTTTCTTGCCCTAAAAAAAAACAGATTTGTCTATGGAAACTAATTAAAGTGAATATGGAGAGTCATTTTTCAAAAGACAGAAGGTTTATGTATGAATCAAACCGATATTTAGTTTGTAAGTTTGGTGCTAACCTCTTGTGGTCCTGTACGATCCTCCGGAATTACTGCTGCTGTAAGATCCTGCTCCTGCAGCGGTGCTGCCACTTGAGCTGGCGCTGTATGAGGCTGAAGCACTGTAGGACTGTCTCAGGCCCTGCTGTAGTTGAGAGGCCAGACTGTTCTGCAACTGGCTTTTCAAACTGGCCAATTGTGAGTCGCTGACTCCGGAGGACGATGAAGAGGAGTATCCGCTCTCGGACATGAATTCTTGTAGCTGCCTGGTCAGGTTTCTTTGAAGTTCCTCGTATAGTCTTTGATAGACTTCGTCGAATGAAGCCGAACCGTATCCTGCGGTGTGTACGTTGGTGTATTGCCTGTTTTGGTTGATGGCTGCTTGGATTTGTCGGCCTAGTTCGCTCTGCAGCTGACTTTGCAGGTTAGCCACCTGGGCGTTGCTTCCGGAGGTTTCGTAGCCGTGTACCCGGGAGCCACTGCTGCCCGACACTTCGTAACCGGACTGTTGAGATCCGCCAACGATCAAGCCGTAACCGGTGTCTTTGACTCCGGTGTTTTGTGGACGTCCGGCGTAATAGTCGGTGTCGTAGTTGTTGGTGTAACGTTGTCCAGTGCTGACGTAACGATTTTGTTGCTGTTGTTGACTGACCACCCATCTAAAATAAAGAGAGAACGGAGTTTGATTATCATAGTCGCCGGTGGTGGCCGCTCCATCACGCTGGAACTCGCATTAAAGAATACTCGCTTCTTTTTTGCTTATTGTTGCCTACAAATGATGCTATTATTTTTTTTTGGTAGTGTCAGTAATTATGCAGGAAAAACAATAGATAATGTTCTCGGCAGTAAATAATAATACGAAAAATAGGAATCAAATTACTGCCAAATTGTTTGTAGTTTATTGTAGTCACAATATTTTTTTTTTATCCTATTCATATAAATAAATATCGGATAAAATCAAAAATAACTCGTATATCAGTAAATAGGGCTTATAGGGCTTCCTAAATCAAGGAACACTAAAGCATTCATTCTTCCGTTACATAAAACTACAAACAATAATAGAAATAAACAGATTTCGTAACTTATTAGCTGCTGAGTCATTGTTTTCTGTTGCAGTATGCATTGTAGTATCAATTAACTGATGATTTTTAGGGAACAAAATTTTCCACACTTTATAAAATCATTTGTAGTTGAAGATTCTTGGACAATTTTCTGAAACTTTATTAACTTCAGTGCTTCCCAGACATAATGCCATGGTTTGTAGGTTAATTTATTCTGTAACAACATAAAACTACAAACAATTTCCATTGAGAAACGATTGACTCGACACCGACTCGACCACTGACTCTCCATATTCACTTTAATTAGTAAAATCGCTGATAGCACAGGTTCTATGATATTTGAAGATTGGTAGAAAAATCTACGCTCGATATAATCGTTTGTAGTTTATAAATTGTTAATAATCATTCAATCTAACTCTTGTAGAAAGGGGTGTTGTTATACTTTTGAAGATTATGTTACTTCCCTAAAGAATCAACTGAATTTCGCTGTTATTTTTCTATGCTATCCACGATTTTGGATGGAAATAGTTGCCCCATAAAACATGTATAGTTTAACAAAAGTTTAACAGTCACTACAAATATACTCGTACTATTACAAAAATTTATCATTTGTAGTTTCTGGGTTAGGGTCGTTTTTTTCCGACAACTTCGTTATTTTCGATTTTATCCGATATTTATTTACATGAATAGATCAATTCTTCTATTGAAACCTTTGGTGAGAAACACTAAACTTGAAGAGATTTACCACTAAACACCAAATCCCTTTTTTTAAACTGCTCGACGCACGTTTCGCTAATCATGTTAGCATCATAAGGAGATGATTTAATCTTCTCCTGATGATGCTAACATGGTTAGCGAAACGTACGTCGAGCAGTTCAAAAAAGTGTTTTGGTGTTTAGTGGTAAATGTCGTCAAGTTTAGTACATGAATAGAGTAAAATATTTTTTTCTCGTTACTACAATAAACTACAAACATATTTTTCGTATTATTATCAATATTTACTACCTTGAACAATATCTATTGTTTTTCCTGCATAATTACTGACACTACAAAAAAAAGAACTATACTACATTTATTAGTATCGTTTGTAGGCAAAAATAAGCAAAAAAATCGAGTATTCTTTAATTCGGGTTCCAGCGTGATGGAGCTGGTGGTGGCGGTGGTTTACTTAGCGCTCAGGGCTCCTTCCGCCCTCTAACTAAATAAACTAAATCACAAGATAATAAAAGGTCTAAATAAATAAACTAAACTACAGGTCAAAGAGTGTTGAAGATAAATTTGGATCTTCATCAACACAGCCAGCAACAACCGCGATATTACCTTCGTGACGCACGGTTTTTTGTCTTGTTTGTGTTTTAATATAGAGCAACGTGAAATGCGCTAGAAAAATGAGTAAAAAAAATATTTGGCAAGAAATTTTGGGAAGTTTTAAATGCGGTCTTCCACTTTTGGCCTGTATTGTATATAAACAGATTCCTACCTCTGTCTGGCGGATTCAAAGTCTCTATTCAACTTTGTCAGCAAATTGCTTTCCACTTGTCGTCTCAGGCTATCCAGATCCGCCTGATTGTAGTTATACTGTTCGCTGACTTGACCGGCTGATCCAACACTGTACGAGTACCCATCCTTCTGTATCTGAGAACCGTACTGCGATCTGATCTCCTCGTTGATAGCGTTGGTAAGGTTGCTCTTTAGCTCCTGCCTCAGTCGTTCCAGAACACTATCCAGATTATAGGAGCTGTAGCCGGAATTTTCACTGAAGTACCGCGTGTCAGCCTCGGTCAGCAATCGGTTTAGCTTGCTATCCATCTGGCCTTGCACGTTGGAGACGATGTTGGTTATGGAGAGGGGATTTGGCACCGGGGTGTATCGAATATTGGAGACCACTCTGCGAAAAGATAGATCCGCGTTAGCAGCACAAGAAAACTGCGTCAATACCCAATTTAACTGACCTGTTGTAGTCGGTTTGGGACTGTTGGTATTGGTTCTGGCTCGGATATGGTTGTTGATACCGATCTCTGGTGGGATACGAAGTTTTCACGCCAGGGTAACTGGGGTACGGCCTCTCGGTGGGGATGGTGTTCAAATTTGGGTAGACCGGTCTGTAGGTGGTTGTCTCGTAGTTTCCGTAGTTCTGATTGTAGGAATGTTGGGACGAATATCTATTAGAACAATTATTAGTAATTTAAAACCATAAAAATCGATACAATTTCGTTTAAGGTGGTACTGGTCAAGAATCCGTTGTTAGATTTTCTCTAAAAAAATCCTAATAGTACTCGAAAATGCGAGCCATAAAAGTGGTTGCAGATGTTGACGTCTTAGGAACTTTCCTGACAACCCGATATTTACCTCTGAGAATATTCCCGTCTTAGTTCCTGCAACAGTGTGTTCTCTAGGCGGTCCTGCAATCTGACCAGTTCTTGTTGTTCGTAATTGGGACGGGACTGCATATGCCCGGCCACCAGGCTGTACGACTGCCCTCCCCTGACGGCCTGATTTCCGAACTGCTCTTGTAGGAGCTGCTGCAGTCTGACGGTCAGATTTCGTCTCAGTTCCGCTTCCAGTTCGGACACGTCGATACGGTTTGCGTATTGGGACTGACCGGACTGCAAAGCCGACCTGATTTCCTGCTGTAAGTCGCTTTGGAGACGAGTCGCCACGTTATTCAGTGCGGAGGAACTATAACTGTACTGGTTGGAGCTGGAGCCTTGAGATCCTGCAACAGTAATGATGTAAAAACTGGTGGAAATTGTTTAATTTTCCGGTATTTACCGTAATAGCCAGAGTTTTGTTGTCTGTACAAGTCTGCAGAAGACGCTCCTTGAGAGTAGTCTTGTCCATACTGCGATCCAGCTTGATACCCACTGGAAGCTGATCCTCCGGCACTCAGACCGTATCCGCTGCTCAACTGACCTCTCTGGGATGCCAGGTCGGCGTTACCATCGTAGTAACCTAAGACAAATTAGTTTATTTTGCCATCTATATGGAAAAAAACGGCAGTAGTGGAAATAGATCGGACATCCGATCGATCTCATTTTAACATGGACCATTAAAAAACAATATTTCAAGCACAGATAAACAAACACATCTGTTATTCAAGAAATTGATGAACCCACAAGGCTGTCCCAAATTATTCATGAACGGAAGCCACATTGAACGCAGGAATGGAAAAAACCTTGAAATACTAGCAGAGCTTTAAAAACATGGACGGATCAAATTAAAGAACAGTCAGAAATAGAAAATGCTGGAGTGCAGTAGCCTGAAAAGGGCGCAAACGGGATGAGTTTAGAGTGGGTCTCGACTCTTCTATAAAGAAGAATCTGAAGAAGAGGACAAATATAAATTATAATCGACCATAATTCCCAAGAAAGCGTATATGGAGAAAAACAATCTTTATCTGACCCACATTCCTATTTTTAAGATGCCCGTTCGCCATGAGATGAGGTTATCATGATGCCGATGTGGACGGGTTCAAGGTTATCGCTTTTCAATAGTCATTCTTGGAACAGAGTCCCCGCAAAACAAGCCTTAACGGTATCAAATGTTATATAATCATTTTTTTTTTAATTAATAGCACTCAGACATCTTCATTACAGTTTTTCTAAATGGCAAATTCTTTCTACATCAAGTTTTTTAAGTCGAGAAGTTTACCAGGGGTGTAAATAAAGTCGTGAGACTGGTTTTTTATTCCAGTGATATTTAAATTCTAAATTGATTCCTTCATAGTAGTTAGAAACGAACATTCTTCTCAGTCTATTCTTCAGAGTAGACTGGGAAAAGGATAAAGTCACAAGGACTCAAGTCCTGTGGTTTTATTGGTCAGATCAACGGCTGTGTGAGTCAAATTCGACTGTTTCTCGATTATTCTAACCGTAAACCTGCGATCAGAACGTGCAAGATCCCGTATTCTGTCGATATGTTCACCATTTCTTACAGTTGAAGACCTTCTTCGAGGGTCATCTGCAATCGAGCCTTGGCCTTCTGAGAATGTCTGAAATCCTGCGCCCTTGACAAAATACTATTTCCATAGGCACTAGAAAAATCTAGTTCACGAAAAGAATTTCCACGGATCCCCAGGGAACTTTAAGAAGTTCGAACACGTACTGGAGACGCTTTTTTGGGAACATTTTTGTAATTTTTTTTTAGTTAAAAATGTGACCTCTTTATTAGTTGTTAATACTCTAATATTTCAAAATTTGTTTTTCACATACTTCCCAATCACGAGGGATGAGCTCCGGAGACCTGGGTGGCTATTCCAATGGTCCCTTTCTATCTATCAATCTATCTGGGAAAACTCCTGGATAATCGCAAACAAAATGTTCATAACTGGGAGATTTATTTCCACTAAGACAAAATTAGAGAAGATATTTGGGGGAAACTTGTGTGAATTCAGTAAAGACTTTATTAGAGTTTTTTTTTTCGAAAATCGAAATTTTGCTCTTATTTGCATAAAGCAACATATTCAGCTTCACATATTCAGAGGAGGTTGGAATACTATATGAAAAAAAACGAACATTTAATCAAGGACCTTTACAAAACTCTTCTCAATCGAATGATTGCAGTTTTAGAGCAAGGAGGGTGATTCACAGGTTTTCATTAAAGTTATTTTGGAAAAATCAAAACTGTCCTATCTTTTCGGCCCACCTTAAAACCCTTGTTTACAAACATCTCAGATGTAACACTTCTCATCGATATAAATTCATAAGGTACATTTTTCAGTAAATAAACCAAGTAATTATATACAAAAAAGCGTTAATTATATGGAACAACAATTCAAAAAGGAAGGGGGATGTCTTAATATCATCTTAAAAACTGATGGCTTACCCTCTGACAATTTCGGATTTATATACTCTGAATGTTCGCTATCCGACTTGATTTTTGGCTTGGTCCTTCCTTCTATATCTCCAGATTTGCTGTAGTGCCCTCTGTCGTCGGTCTGGTGTTGTAACTCGTTGTTCTTAAACGAAGAAGATGACGTTTTGTAGTTGTACTCTTGGTGGTAGTAACCCTGGGGCGTAGCTGAGACAGCGAGCACTGCCGCCGTCAAACACACCAGCAATTTCATTTTTCTCTATGACAAAGTAAGCATTGAAACTTGAATTAAAAAAAAGTTATTGGTATAGCCTCCAAATTATTTTTTTTATTTTAATGTGTAATTTCGTAGGATTCTTCTATTCTTCTGTTTAAGTGGGTACATCGTCACTGAAGGATATTTTGAATGTTTTGATAATTGAGTTTTTCCATAATATTATTATGATTATCTCATGCCCCCTGTTTATTTTTTTCTTCGATAAACTTAGTCTTGTTATTTAGTCAGTTTTCAGAATGAATTCAACAAACAATATTATTTTATATTTATTAGATTGCAATAATTGGTTTTTAATGCTATTGTAGATGTACACTCAGTTTCAAAAAGTCGGAAACGCCATAGAATTAAAATATATATATATATATATATATATATATATATATATATATATATATATATATATATATATATATATATATATAATTAAAGTTTGTTATATTATTGTTCATTTTTTTTATTTTTTGTTATTTTATTGTTCAAATACAGGTTAAAATATTGGAAAAGGAAAAAGTTTTATCGGCCTAGGTCAAAGTATAAAACAATTATTAGTAAATATATACTGTTTCTGGGCGTGAAAATGTTAGAAAATTTCTTTATATTTAAGATCCTCTAGCCTGAAAGAATATTTTCTGAGGAAGCTAAAGTGCAAACTAGATTTAGGAATGTCCAAAGATTACCAGAATTACCAGAAAGAGAAAACCAGTATTAAATATTAGTAGTAAAGTTATAAAAGTTCAATTTTAACGGATGAGTTTCCTTTTATTTTCATGTTCTCAGGAAATCCTGTTCAATCGGCAAAAATAATAAAGGATTTAAAAAATTGGACTTGCCTGCAAATTATCCAGATTTGAATATCATTGATTGGGCCATGAGTTCAAGGCGAGTCTAAAGTGAATCGAGGCAATTTGCAAATATGGAAGGTTTGAATTTTTGAAAAGTCTTTAAAAAATGTTCAAGTGCCTCTAACATTTTGACCTTGAGTGTATATGTATCAAGAAATTATTATTGTCGCTGATAAAAATTGACCCATTCATTTATAGGGTGAGTCAAGTTATCATGCTTGTTATTTTTCTGTATAAACATTTCGTCAGGGTCAAAGGGTGAATACTGTAACGTAAGGTAAATAAAATAAAATAATTTTAACGATTAGCCAAACATCATTAGAAAAATGTAATTATACAACATCAGATTGTGTATTAGTAAATAATTTCGTCATGGTCTTATTGTTTCAGTACACTTCTTTACACTTTTTATAAACCGTTTTACTCTTTAGATTTGAAAAACATTAAATATATTCTTGGAAAAATAAAAACCCAATTTTTTTCAAGTGCTCTTTGATGAACTTGCAATGTATAGACGTGCAAGACGTGGATCCTCACTAAAAAGCAGGGGAGCGATGCTTGCAATTTGAAAGAAGACTACTGGGAAGAATTCTTGATGCTGTGAGGGGGGGGGGGGGGGGGGTTGAGCGACTCGTAGGGATGAGAATGCCAAGGGGAATGAAGGAGGAAGGAATAGAAGGTAACAGGAAAGAAAGGCAGAGCAAAGACATGGTGCCAGGACATTGTAAGAACTTGTACTGCCTATAAAAAGCTAGCAAGGGGCTGCAGGAGGTCGATTCGAATGGAAGCGCGAGGGTTGGAGTGGGTCAAGGCTCACTTATTGGCTGTACTACTACAGGAAGAAGAAGACAATCTAGTTTGAACATTTAGACTATGTACATGAACCCAAAAATCCAACTAGCGTCACCTGTGTGTCAGGACTGAAAGTATTTCCCGAAGTATCAACACTAAAATTTGATTTCCGTGTAACTTGAAGACTAAGCTCTCTATAACGAATCGAAAAAAGAAAAAATCAGGCATTTAAGAAATAATTTGTAAAGATTGTGATGTGAAAATATATTGGACAGAGTAGGAGGAGGAAAATCACAATATATACCTCGCACATGCAATATTAGAAATATAAAACTACAATAAACCGGTAATCTGCATATAAAAGCTTTAAAATAACCAATTCAAAGGAATACTACAAGGCCACTATCACTTATACCAGACCAATATTCAAACACAATTTTATTGTGTTTTTAAAAAAATATTTATCGAGTAAAAAAATTTTGCACTGATGAAAAATGTGAAAAAAAACACAGTACGTACCTTCTTCTCCTAGCTAGTGCTGTGTGTAATGTTCTTGTCGCAAATTCTTCAACAACTCAAGTGATCTCATCCCATCAGCAAAATATATACATACAGTTTGAGTTGATACCAACTTTGCCCCCTCTCCTTATTTATCAGTCGTTCGGTCAATCCAATATGTATTTATATATTATTAAAAATTGTTTCGCCGTAATGGACGTGAAGATTGTATGTTTTTTCGTCTTCCTCATTTCGATTTCTGCGAATCGGAATATTTCCATATGTGTTCTCAATGAGATACGATGAGAAATACTACAAATCTTGAATATTTGTTTGATGGAGGACGGTAAATTACCGAAAATAAAAACAATTTTAAATTTATTGGGTTTTTGTCTATTTTGACAGAGAGTATTCTTCATTTTTTAGCTGCTTCGTGTACTAACTTATTTAGTGTCATTAAAAAAAAAATACCTAAATTTTGTGGGAATACTTTATAAAGTTAATACTATATGTTAAACCAATAATTCAGAGATGAAAAATTAGCTATAATATATGAATAATTTGTGAGAGTACTTTATTATAAAAAGAAAACAGGATATGTTTTTCGGAAATAGAGAAAAAAATATATTTGCAAGAGAATACAACAATAATGTTTGTCAATTTTTCTATTGGAACTTTCGGTGTGAAACACTAAACTCAATATTCGATATTTGTTGAAATCATTAATGTAAATAAAAGTAGGGTGTACGTCAATGAGTTTATCAAGTACAAAAATTTTTTTTTCGATCTCGATCACTTGGAACGGCTGTTTTATCTAGTAAGTGGATTTCATCGGTTGCATTTGTTTACATAGATTGAGTGACGTTTGGCTGTTTGACGTGTCTTAAATAGTGAGTGAAGTCCTCTATCATAATGTATACAAACGCCGAGATGACTGACATGCACTTCATGTATGGACTTGCTGATGGCAATGCATTACAAGCTAGACGATGGTACAGTGAACGATTTCCAGTCACGTAATGTCCCTGACCGAAAAATCTTCGAAAACATTACATCGACGTCTTCGTGAAATAGGCACATTGAAACGAACTGAAGGGTCAGGAAGATCACTGACTGTAAGAACGGTACAATTGGAATAGAATGTGCTGGACATGATAGCGGAAGAGCCTGGGTAGTTCTACGCGAAGATTGCAAATACTTTGAATGTGAGTCACTCGACAGTTTGGAAAATTCTTAAGGACAATTTGTTGTATCCCATACCACATTCAACGCGGTCTGGCACTACTACCTGTTGATTTTCCTCCACGTATTGTATTATGTCAATGGATA